>CAWUHX010000277.1:0-468820 GCA_963922205.1 Romanomermis culicivorax
AGCAGTGTATCAACGCAGAGTACTGGGTGAATCCGAATTTTTGGGGGGGGGGGGAAGGAAAAAGTCGAAATTTTTCCCAAAAAAGCCAAAAAACATACACTTTTTTGAAAATTTTTTTAATTTTTCCAAACTGGGGGGGGGGGGGTTGGGGGCAGTGTTTTTTTTTGTACTCTACAAAGATTTTTCCCTTCTACAAAGAAAAATTTTGACAATCTTTGTACATGTACAAAGATTTTTTTCTTGGGGGTTTTCATATTGAAAAGATGCATTTGGTGCATTTTAGGAGGTCCAAATCTCAAATTTTCCGGGCGCTTCGCGCCGGTTATAACTTTAATAATGATCATTATTCATTAGGGATGGGCCGGGTATCCGGATCCGGATCCGCGGATATCCGCCTAAATTTTAGGATCCGGATCCGATCCGGATCCGCTAAACCAGATTTTTTTGGATCCGGATCCGATCCGGATCCGCCGAACCAAATTTTTTAAGATCCGGATCCGGATCCGGATCCGCTGTTGTCAATGATTAAGATCCGGTCATAATCGGATCTTTATTCATTATTATTCTCATAAAATTTTGCAGTATTAGAAAACACCGGAAATTTTCCGGCGCTTCGCGCCGGATTAAATAATTCTTTGCAATACTATTTTTCAACAAATAGTGCTTCCTGGAGAAAAAATTTCCAGTAAAGGAACAAATTTTGGCGGTCCTCCTGTACGGAAAAGGCGAATTTTGGGTCCGTTTCAGAACGTCAAAATCTACTCCAACTTTTTTGCAACTTAAATTTCAAACATGAAGCCAAGTTTGAATTGAGAAGCATCATGGAACTAATTTTCAGAAATTTCAGGTTTAATTGAAGTTTTTCAGATTTATGAAAGTTGTGAGTATATTTTCTTAATTTCTAAGATGATTATGAAGGACGGGAACTCGAGTGCTATTAGGAAGAAACTATGTGCGAAAATACATAAAAGATCATGGTTTTTTCAGTGTACAACAAAAAATTTCTTCGTACAAAGACTTTTTGGCCGATCGTTTTACAGGTACAAAGAGGCTTGTACACAAAATCACTGCAATGGTAGCAAAATTATACTTGGAGAAACAGTAATTTTTCAACAGTACCACTCTTCAAACGATTTTTGGTAGGATCATAAATTTGACCAGCACCACTAAATAGCTGTTCATAGGGGACACTTTTCGCTGGTGCTAATTTAAGTTTACTTTCTGCATGAAGCGATTGTCCAGAGACGTTTGAGATTTATGTTCATGCTCTAATTTGGTTTTTGAGTAGCTAGGTTCATTTTTTGGCTATCTCTAAAGAAAACACAAAAATTAATTCTTTAACATAACTTTACTTTACTAGTAGCAATTTGTTCCACGATTACTTCTATTTTCATTATCTTCTTTTTATTAGCCGCAAACTGCTTATATATTGCCATATGTTTCCTCTCCAAATGTTTTCTCTGACATCCAGTAGCACAACCTTTTCTGGATAACTGGATTCTGCATTTATTGCACTTTGCCTTTTCTCATCATCTGGGGACACTGTGAAGTAGTCCCACACTCTGCTAGTGAAGGAAAACTTAAATCTATAATTTCTGAAAAAAGTTTCCATTTCTATTTATTTCTTTTCTGATGAAAACCAATATTAATCTAAACATGAATACAATTTAATGAATGAAAATTATCAATTAGTACATGTGAACTATTTCAATAAACGAACACCTCAATCATTAATAATCTATTAATCTATTGACACCAATGAATACAAATTCATTTAACTCAATTTTAGACAAATTAGACATAGGTACATAACTTATTGAAAGATCCGGATCCGATCCGGATCCGCGCGGATCTGTTCCTCAAGATCCGGATCCGGATACGGATCCGCTGAACCAAATTTTTGGGATCCGGATCCGATCCGGATCCGCTAAACCAAATTTTCCAGATCCGGATCCGGATCTGGATCCGCTGTCGCCAAAAAAGTCGATCCGGCCCATCCCTATTATTCATTAAGTAGCTGAGGCGCGGCTTTTATCATGTCTACCTTTAATTATCACTTAATCTATAATAGTTTTCATCATCTTAAACGTAGTATCTCATGTTTTAATTGGTCATCTTCAACATTTTATCATAATATTTAATGAAGATTCACATTTTTTCCTTTTGAGAAAGATCAATCGTCAAGTCTCTATGCTTTATGATGCGATTATTTCTTTGCTAACGTAAAATCAATCCAAAAGCTTCATGGAAATATCTTTCGGAAATTTATACTCTTCTTACTCATATAATTTTCGACCAAGTTCATGAGAGTTTACAAATAAATTACAGATTTTAAAATTTTTCAAGTAAAATTCTAGAAATTACGACTCTTGAAACACAAAATTGGGAATCTAATTCTTGAAATAAATGTTCGGAAAATTGATTTTCCAGCATCCCAGAATGTCAACATACCCAAAAAAATTTCCGGCGCTTCGCGCCGGAAACATTACCATCTTTTTTGGGCTTTCACTTGTCATCATAGGGGACTCGACCATCGATTTCTCATGTAATTCAAAGTCAATTATGCTCTTGGATAGTTTGCTAGAAAATTTGTTCGCAATGCTTGTAGATTAGGCTTTAAGGGCGAACATTTCAATTTTTTCTTCAATTTTAATGAATCTCTAAAAACACCGGAAGGCTTGAAAAAGCTCAAAAACAGTGCGATAAAGGGTCTGGGAGCATTTTTAAGCCAAAAACGAGGATTTGAAGACGAAAAAAATTTTTTTCCACATGTGGAAAAAAAGATTTGATTCCTTTCCACATTTGTGGAAAAAAGTTCGTGGAAAAAAACAGTGGTTTTGATTTCCTCCCTGTCCTTTCAGTGATCAAGAATTTCAAACCAACGTTATCACTGGGTTCAGGATTACTAAAAAGTATTTACAAAACGAAAATTTTTTTGTACAAAGAAAAATTAAAATGTACAAAGACTTTTGACTCCAATCTTTGTACAAGTACAAAGGGGTGTTGTACAAAAAAAAAAACACTGGTTGGGGGGAAATGATTTTGGGTATTGGGTTGGCCGAGTTGGGGGGGGGTCCCCCAGCCCCCCCAGGTACAGGTATGAGTGCAAATGTGGAAAAAAACAGTGCTCATCACGTGGAAAAAATCTTCGAGGAAAAAAAACGGTGCTAGATGTGCTGTGCTGTCGTTTTAATACAGTACTTGTTAGTTTATTGATGAAACTTATACAAACGGCCTTTCCTCTGCATCTGATAAGATTGACACATCACAAATAGCACCAACGGACGGTTGTTACAAGTCTATCAACAGCTTTTTGAGGTAATCAAATAGAATTACAAACATAGGAATACCACCATTTATTGTTGTGATTACATTTTCACTAGGATAAAATCAAAGGTTATACCATTATCAATGAGTTCCTATCATGATGCTTTTGAAAGGCCATAGCTGCCCACAGACTCTCTTTGACCAAGGCCTTGTGAAGACATTGGCTCATGAGAGTGGGTGGAAAACCAGTGTCAAGGAAGGCTGGTGCTTTGTTAGTGTCCAACAGTACAACAAAACACAATGTAATTCAATTGTACTGAGTTGGCATATTGTTTGGCATGTAGAACAGAAATAAAGGATAAAAGTAAAAAATTTTCGGAGATTAAACATAAAATACAGAAACAAAGGAAAAATGTAGAAAATAAACAATAATTAAATAGAAAAACGCAAAAAAAGAAAAAAATCAAAAAAAGATAATATAAAAAAGAGTAAAACGATAAAAGTGTAAATAAAAAAAGAACATGCAAAACACAAATAAAAAGTGAAAAATAATTTTGAAAAATTTCAATATAATATCTAAAATAAATAAAGGTAAAACAAAAATATATTGAGTATAAAGAAACAAAAATGAAAGGCAAAAGTAGGAAAAAATTGAAAAATTTAAATATAGGAATCAACAATAAAAGGAAAAAGTAAAAATATAAAAAAATTAAATATAAAAAATATAAAATAATAGATAAAAGCAAAAAGATTTCTAAAAATGTAATATAAAAAGGAGAAATAAAAGATAAAAGTAAAAAACAATTTAAAAAATTTAAAAATATTTTTAAAAACAGAAATGAAAGAAAAAAGTGAAATTAAATACACAGAAATAGTGGCAAAAATATAAAGAAGGGAAAAAGTTGAAAAAAATCCAACATAAAAATCAAAAAGTGAAAATATAAAAAAATTGACTATAATGAAACAGAGTAAGAAAATAAAAGTAAAAGAAGGAAGAAAAATTAGATATAAAAAAGACAAAATGAAGTATAAAATCAAAGAAAAAAATTAATACGAAAAAATAGAAAAATTGGAAAAAAGTTTTGAAAAATATAAAGACAGAAACAAACGACAGGAGTAAAAAAATCAAATTTGAATTACAGAAAAAATTAAATATTATGAGAACACCAGAAATAAACGATAAGAGTAAAGAAAATTAAATTTGAAAAAGAGAACTGGAAAAAAGGTGGAAAATATTTAAAAAATAATAATAGAAAAAGTTAAAAGACTGAATAAATTAAAAATATAAGAAACAGAAATAAAAGATAGAAGTGAAAGATATTAAGAACATCAATATAAAAAACAGAGATGAAACATAATGAGTAAAAAACAGAAAGGTATGAAATATATATAAAGAAACAGAAATAAAAGAAAGAATACAAAAAAATCGAATATAAAAAATATCGTAAAAATCAGAAAGAAAATAAAAAAATCAAATATAAAAAACCAAAAAATAGAATGAAAATAAAAAATAAAAGCAAAAAAAGTAAATTGAAAATTATATATATGGGATAAAAATTTCAACTTTTTTACACTTTAAAATTTTAAACATGAATTTAAGCATGTAATAATTTTAAAAATCTTAACAATTTTTATTGAAACTATAACAAAATTTAGATGAATGAAAAATCTAATTGTCCTTTCATATCCAATTCCAACTTTTTAAATTGATAGACTTCAGATTCAAACATATTTAATAAAATTAATTTTTATTTCATAATTTCTAAATTTTAGTCTATTAAATTCAAATTTAAATAATTTTATTAGATTTCAATATCATAAAAACCTAATTGTGGTCATTTCAAACATATTTAATTAAAATATAAGGTCGATTTAGTTTCTATATTTTCCAAATTTTAAACTGTCAAATTTAAATTTAAATATTTTTATTAAGTTTTAATGAGAAAAAAATTTAATTTTCGGTATTGAATATGTGATTCCTGTTTAATATTTATTTTTTCTGATGTTCCTGCCGAAGCAGAGAAAGAATGTAAAATGCAGAGTTCGTTTAGTGCAAATTCTAGTCGACATGCTGGCCTAATTCATAATCAAGTGCCCACCATTCCACATCTATGCAAAATTGGTGAATTGGGCGGAGCCACAATGAGAAAAGGACAATTTCTCATTTGTCGTTTTTCTGGGTGGTGTGTGCGTTGCGTCCATCCAGGTGTATTTTTTTTCTTATCTTCTGTCTTATAAACGCAACGGCCGCAACCACCCATTGGCCACATTGGTAGTCATTGGGGACCCTATACTTTTGGTTTCAAAAATACTGGAAAATGTCAATTTTTGAATAAAAAATGGTCAAAAACGTCCGTTTTATCCGCGCTTCGCATCATAAACACATTTTTCAAGGTTTTTTAGACAAAAATTGCCTTTCCTGGATCGTTTTTCGGACTTTCTGGTGAAAAAGTTGAATTTTTTTTCTTTAGAGATCCGTCCCGTCCGCCGCCATTGGAGAAAATCCGGACCAAAATTGTGGCGCCGTCCAGCCTAAAATCCGCCCTGAACGTCTTACTACGAACGCCATTTGGCAAACGGCGTCGTCGCCGGCGCTTGATGTCGGAGAAGACATTCCGCCGCTGCCCTCAAGTCCGGCCAGAACACCGAAATTAGAAATTTTCCGCCTCTTCGACGACGGCGACGACGGAAAAAAGAAATTCTCGAACGAAGTTTGTAATGTCAATGGACGCAAGGTTGAATAAAGTTATCGAAAAGAATTTTCTCAGGTAAGTGTCAAAATCATGCTTTTTCAGGAAAATTTAAATATTTTTTACTGAAAAAAGTTGTAATTTTGATTTTAAATTACAAAAAAATTTTGGAATAATTCAAGTTCACAATTTTTTCTAATCTTTCACGAAAAACCCGCTTGGGGGGGGGGGGGGGTTTCATCATGCTGGATACGATTCTGAACTCGAAATAAGTGGCGCTGATGAACCCCAGTAGTCAAGAAGTCTAAAAAACACAAATTATGCAAATGAGCAAAAGTAGGCAATTTTCACCACTAAAATCGCATCAACTGAAAATTTAACCTCTGCATGCCTAAGCCTAAACCTAAGCCTGAACCTAAAACTAAGCCTGAACAAAAGCCTAGGCCTAAGGCTAAAGCTAAGCCCAGGGCCGTTTATAGGGGGGGGGGCGAGCTGGGCGGCCGCCCAGGGCCGCTAAAAATTTTTTAGTCTATGCTATGAAAAATGTCTTTTTTAGCGGCCCTAGATAAAATTTTATATTTTTGTATGCAAATAGTTTTCTACGAACATAATGTTGGTGCCAGTTTATGAAATTCTTCTGCTATTAGCAGGGTGTCTACAGGGTGTTCTGAGAGTTTAGCGGCCCTAAATTTTTTTTCAGTAGTTATTAGATACAGGGTTTTTTCCGCACAAATTCATCCGCACTGTGCGGAAATGACCCAAATTTTTTCCCCACACGAAAATTTTTTCCGTTCGAAGTTTAAATCATTTGAAAAATGTGTGAAATCAGCGAAAATTATAGATTGCTAAGAAAACAATGGAAAGTATCTGTTTTTCTAGCTCAAAAATATTATTTTAGATTGATTGAGCAAAATTAATAGTTGCTGTTGTCATTTCTGTGATTAGAGCTGAAGATTTATAGATTTCAATTGATTTTCAAATTAATTCAATTTCTACATTTTGATATTCTAGAATGCTGGAAAATGAGCCTTTTCAACCTTTATCTCCAAAATAAAAGGTTTGCATTTTCAGTCAAAAATCGTCTAGTTTCCCAATGACAAAATTTGTGTTCACAAAGTTCAGAAAAATTCAAGTGAGAGAAATAATTCATTAAATCTCAATTTTCTACAAAATCCGAACCTATGGTCCGTTTTTTACAAAATGCTTCCCAACTGAAAAAGTAACACGAATCAGTACTGTCATATAAATCTTTAACATAGAGCTCTTACTTTAAAATTTCTCACTCGAAAAATTTTAAAGGTTAGGTCAGTATGCTCACAAATTTCCAGTCCTATATGATATATTGTTTTTCAGAAAATCGTGAAAATCTGAAATACTACTTGCTTTCCACCTTCATTAGTTGGAAGCATTTCAAGGAAAAAAGACTATAATACTGAAGACTACTTATTGACGAATGGGATGAGAAACTTCAAATCATGAAAACCATGCACACTTAACTTCTGATGCGTCACACCAGAGAATTTTTGAACAAAGTAGGTACTGAAAATGTTGAAAAATGTATTCTAGAGATAATTTGTAATACTTTCGGTTTAGATTTTTCCTAGAAAAAGGATGGTATTAAATAAATGTGTGGGGAAATGTGGGAAAAATCAGCAAATTCATATGAAAATTCCAATTCACACTAAAAGTGACCAGTTTTACTCACTCTAGCAGAGACATATAAGATTGATGGAAACAATCAGGGACAACCGAGAAATCAAACTAAATTTCTTTTTGGCTGTGCTTCAGCTTAATTGTAGTTAATATTATAAATTATTTTCATTGCCGGCGCGGAGCGCCAGAAAAATTTGAGATTTTGACCACCTAAATTGCACCAAAATGCACCTTTTCATCAATGCCAGCAGTAGAAACGCCCAAAGAAATTTCCGTTCTGTGCGAAAAATGCCCAAAAATTTTTCCGCACAGCCCAAAAAAAGTCGGCACTGTGCGGAAAAAAAACCCTGATTAGACACCACATCATTTTTTTCTAAGCCTAAACCTAAGCTTGAACCTAAACCCAAGTCTGACCTGAACCTAAGCCTAAGCTTGAAATCAAGCCTGAACTTAAACGTAAGCCTGAACCTCCTGAACCAGAGTATAATCTTGAGCTTGAAATCTAAGCCTTAACTTGACTAAGCCTGAACCTAAGCCTGAAGCTTAGCCTGCCTACCTTTGCGCGAACCTAAATCTGAACATAAGCCTAAGAATAAGCGTGAACATAAGAATAAGCCTGAAATTTAGCCTAAGTCTACGCCTAAGCGTGAAACTAAGCCTAAATTTCAACCTAAGCCTGACCCTGAACCTAAACCCAAGCCGAAGCTTGAAATTCAAGCCGGAACATAAGCCTAAACCTGAGCTTAAAGGTGAACCTAAGCCTAAGCCGAACCTAAGCCTAAGCCTGACCCTAAGCCTAAGCCTGACCCTAAACCTAAACCCAAGCCGAAGCTTGAAATTCAAGTCCGAACATAAGCCTAAACCTCAACCTAAACTCAAGCCTGAACCTAAGCCAAGGCGTGTACCTAAGCCTAAACCTAAGCCTAGGCGTGTACCTAAGCCTAAGCCTAAGCATAAACCTAGCCGTTTATCTGAACCTAGGCCTGATCTGAACCTAAGCCTGAACATAAGCCTATGTCTAAACCCTATTGTGAGCCTAAGGCTAAGCCCAGACTCGTTTCTAGGTGGAGAGGCGAGCTGGACGACTGCTCAGGGCCGCTAAAATTTTTTTAGTCTATGCTATGCAAAATGTCTTTTTTAAAGGCTCCAAATAAAATTTTCTTTTTTCGTATGCAAACAGTACTCCACAAACACTATTTTGGTGCCAGTTTATTACATTCTTCTGCTCTTTTACCAGGGTGTCCAGGAAAACCTGGAAGTTGGGCAAAAAAGTTGTTCCGTTCCTGCAAAACCTGGAGTTGTGAAAACAATTTGGTTTTTTTTCATCGCGAAATGAGCGAAAGAGTCAAATTTACATTTTAAAGCATTTTGCATTTAAATCGCCTTTCTCAAAATTTCCCTTGAGCTTCACCTGTTTTTAATCATTTAGTATTATTATTTATCTGGCTTCAGCTAAATTGCACATAGGAAGTGTAGAACCAACACTCAATTATCATTATTAGTGCATCTGTAGTCCTATTTTGTCTTTTGTTAATATTTAATGCATTTTGACGAGTAATTAGGATTTAGACTTTCCCGCTGTTTGCCAACTCGGTGGTTGCTATGACGTCATCATTAATGAATATTGAGAAACATTTTTAAAGTTTACTTTCTGTTACAATGTCCAGATACGAGAGATGATTTATATGACATTAATCACTATGTGCATGTTGAAATTGAAACGAATTTCAAGAAATTCTACTTTTCTCGGTTTTGTAAATTTTGTCGCAGTCAAACTTTTAATCAAAATTCTATTCAATAAATTTTTCCTTCATGATACAGACACTTCGTTGACCACTCTTCATAATGTTATACATGTTTACAGTTCCTGGTTAGTACTAGCCAATGACAAAAATTCTTGCTGATCAAAGAATCTCTACTTTTTGGTAGTTGCCCGATTTCTGAATTTTACTCGAATTTTTCAGTCCGAAAATGATTTGATTCCTGTTGTTCCAACCAAATTTATCAAAATGGTTGATTTCTAGTATAAGTTTGTGGTTTTCTCGTTTTTTGGCGCTAATTGAAAATATCGAAACATTACTCAGGTCTCCGTGTGGTATGCACTTTTCTACCATTCTATGTAGCAATAAGTGGCATATTTCGGATAATTGACCTTCAAAACCTGGAAGTTCGATCTGGAAAAACTGCTGTACACTCTGTTCCTGGCATTTTATTGAGGTGTCGGCAGACGTTGCATTACATACAAGTTATATGCTGTGTAATTTCGATTATGATGCATGAGCATACTACAGTCCGTTTTTCTAGAAATGCTTCCAAATAATGAAACTGGAAGCCAAATAGTATTTCAGATTTTCATGTTTTTCTGATAAGCAGTTTAGCATATAAAACTGGAAATTTGAGTGTGCAATAATTATTGGAATAAATGAGAGCCGCTCAACCAGAGTTCGCCCAGGGCCGCTAAAACCCTAAGAACGGTCTGCTCAAGCCCGAACCTGTGCCTAAGCCTAGTGATTTTTTTCGACTTTTTAACCACTAGAGTTCATGAGCGCCACTTATTTCGAGTTCAGAATCATTTCCAGCATCATGAAAACCCCAAAAAACGGTTTTTTTATGAAAAATGAGAAAAACCCGTAAACTTGAAATATTCCGAAAATTTTGTAATTTAAGGTCAAAATTTCAACTTTTTGTCATTAAAAAATATTGACATTTTCCTCGAAAAAGCATGATTTTGACGATTACTTGAGAAAATTATTTTCGATAATTTCATTTAACCTTGCATCCATCGACGTTTTAAACTTTGTTGGAAAGTTTCTTTTTTCCGTCGTCGTTGTTGTCAAAGAGGTGGCGAATTTCCGTTTTCTGGCAGAAATTTACGGCAGCAGCGGAATGTCTTCTCCGACGTCAAGCGTCGGCGACGACGTCGTTTGCCAAATGGCGTAGGTAGTAGAAGGGTGACGACGTTGATGGCGGAATATAGGCTGGACGGCGACGCAATTTTCGTCGGAATTTTCTTCAACGGCGGCAGATGGGACGGGTCTCTAAAGAAAAAAAATTCAATTTTTTCCACCAGAAAGTCCAAAAAACGATTCAAAAAAGTCATTTTTGTCTAGAAAACCGTCAAGAATATGCTTTTGACGCGAAGCGCCTGTTACATGTAAGCTTTTCACCACTCTGTTCTGTGATTTTCAGCCAAAATTAAAGTCTAGGAATTATGCGTCGTCAAATTGTTAAAGCGACACCCGACGAATCCAGTCATCGCGGCGGATCAATTCCTCGTCCTTCCACCATACGCGCGTCCAACATGCATTCTAATCGCATGACTGCGTTTCCCGGATCTTCAAGGTTCGTTTCTCAATTTTCATGATAATTTTTCTGAATATAAGAATAGAGGCCAGACAACCACGCATCAAGGCAAATCTTGGGCCGTCAATGTAACTTGATCCAAACCTACTCCTACTGCAATAAATCTGTCAAAACTGAATATTCTCAATTTCAAATCATGCATTCCAGCAAATCTCAAAGACGTCTAACGATTGACGCCTTGTTTTTTGCTTAGGGTACATTTCCGCCATTGAAATCTTCGAATTGTCCTTATTTTTGAATGCCACTCTTGAAATCATTCAATTGTCCCTGAATTGTAAAAACAATGAGAAATCTTGAATTTTCCAAAGTCGCGGTTGGACAGTCATTTTGAAATGAATTTCCCGAAAATTTTAAAGTACAAATCTGAAAAAATGGTTTTTCGGACGTGACATGGTCAATTTTCTCAGATTTTTAATGGCAATTCGTTCGACTAGGCAAATGAAAATCTTACCTGACTTTTGATAGTAAAATATTGACTATAATATGATTTTTTCTTTTGAGCCTGAAAATTTAACTAAAATTTTATCTCTTGAGCGATGAAACTTTCTACAAAATTCATGGATGAGGAATAATTTTGAGCATTTACCTGCTGAGAGTGTGCGCAAAAATTCGTTCGGTAATTTAAGTGGTATTATTTCATAATAATTTGATACAAAAAACAATGATGCGATATGATATGACTTTTGAGATATAATGTTTCTTGTGGAAAATGTCCTGAAAAGATTTGAAATTCGATTTACTGAAACATGAGCAATAAATTAAAAATGGTTTGTATTGAAATCATTCCAAATAACAAACTTGGAATCAAGTTATGTTCATTTTTGCGATTTTCTACTAGTTTGTAATTTGTGAGGCTGTTCAACGAAGCTAAAAACTTCTGAACCACAAAGTTCTATAGTGGAATCGTTGCATAAATGATACGACGCCAATTTATGTCCTTTTTCGGTTCACAAGAGAAAACTCAAAAATTGGTACTCTGGTCAAAATTTTTATACATTATAGAATTTTGGGTCGTAAATTGATAGTGGACTATATGCTCTCAGACCTCAGATCCTATATGACTTAAAAATGAAAGTTAATGAAAGTTAAAATGTTAAAATGAAAGTCTGCTGACAAAGACTCAAGGTTTGGCACCAAAAAGTGTTGCCTTGTGTGCGGATGGTATCGACCGAAATCTGCAGATGTATCGGCATCGGTCGATAGCCTTAAAAAAAAAGTTCAATTTGATATGAAATGTTCACTTTTCGGTATATTTCTTCGTGACAATGAACTAAGTCGATATTCAAATGCTACTAGCGATATTTAGACCCCATTGAAAGTAACTTTTAAATGCCCTATTTGCCGCTCATTGACGAAAGAATTTTTTCTTGATTACAGTAATAAGCTTACTAGTTTTTCCCGTATTAAACTTACTTTCACGGGATCGCTTATGAAGGGTTTCAAAATGAAAAGAGCATAGTTAGAAAGTTAGGATAAATAGAAATTTTCTATGATAGAGTTGGACATTGTCCTTGAAAAATTCAAACTTTGTCCTTGAAATCCTCGAATTTAATTTCCAAAAGTTTACATGAACCATGATTGCGCTTTAGAAGAAAAAATCTTGCTCGGTCCTGATAACACACTATTTGGGTGGGGGTCCAACTCCTATCTCGATGATGAACACCCAAGACGTTTAACGCGCAGATGTGGGGAGTCAACACTTTTGCCAGGAATTGGGTAATACGAACAGAAAATCTAATAGGCAGGAAACTCGGTTTTTTATTCCATCTTCATTTAATTTCCTTATTCTGCTCTAGCACCACGTCGAGTAGGTTGTCAAAAATACCTCCGAAGACTGTGATCCTGAAAGATGAACGCGATTTCGGAAATAAGCAATACGTTGCTTCAATGATTAAAGATATCGTACAAGTATGTTGAACGTATTTTTCTTGATTGACCATCTCTAAAGATCAGTATATGTATCAATTTTCAGCTTCTTTCTCGTCTGGAGCTGAACCATGTCGCGAATGAAGAGACTTTGTCAAGTCCGAAAAGTCGGAAAGATTTCGATCTCGTCTTTGAGGTAATGTTTATGAAAATAATTTTTGTGTTTTTTAACGACGTGCATTCCACAGGTTTTGTCAAGTAAAATATTAGACCGAGAATTTAAACTCGACAATGCGGAAGAGTCGAAAAGGAACGAACAAATCAAACAAATGCTGACTTCTTTGAGCTATCCATTTGTTTTAAAAGATTCGACTTTGAAAACAATAACGGCGCCTCATTCTTGGAAGACCATGTTGGGTGTTTTGCATTGGCTGAGTGATTATATCAAAGTGAGTCCAAATTACCCCGATAATTTTGAATTTGTGCTGATTCTATTCTAAAAAAATTTTTATGCGTATAGGCTGCGTTAGCGTTCGATTTTGAATCGCTTTTTCAAAATCCGGCAAACAATTATAGTCAGTTTTTTCCCACGGCTGAACTCGCGAAAGTATGTGCTAGATTTTTGTAATTCCCGCTCCTGTACTACACAGCGACTTGTTTTCTTTTTGAAGAACATTTTCAAAACCAGCGCCGATTGTTTTTTATTGAGCCAGAACGGCTGCGAAGCAAATATTTGCAATATTGAGAAACAATTCAGCAATCAACTAAGTAAGGACGGGTTGTTAAATTCGGAAAATTTATGCCAGCATTTTCGAATTGCCATAATGATCAAAAATTTATTGACATTTTTTCGAATCGATGCGACATTTTTTGAGGTTCTGCAAACAGCGGAGTGTAGTATGACCTCATGTTCTTGTTTGATCCTGTTTATGTCAAATGAAATTTTTTCGCACTAGGGTTTTGCAGGGTTTACTTTTTTCGCGCAGTGCCAATGAAGTTGGGCTTGTGCCAATGAAAATTTTAATCTTGCTGGGAAAAAGTACTACAAATTAAGGAAAGTTAGCAGCTGTGCTAACTGGACTCGTGCTGAAAAAGGAACCGAGTAGTTTTGGAAAAAAGTTTTTTATTGTCTCATGGGGAATGCTACAAAACATTCAAGATTCTATCAAACTTGTTGCCAATCTGATATATTTACTAAAAAACATTGTCTGGAAATGAACATTTGCAACGCTTGCATGAATGAAGTAATCGGATGGAAGAATATACGGGAAATTTTTTTGTGTTTTTGGAGCCCGAAAAGCCGCTTTTCAACTTAAAATGCCGAGAAAACTCTTTGAACGTTGTACTAAATACCCAAAACGCATTGTACGGAATCAGAAAGTGTCGCATACAAAACACTGTATAGTGAACTGTGCAACAAGATTTTTCTTTATTTTCGGTTTTAAAAATTTACATTTACTTAAGGTCATAAGCTAATTTTTTTATTGTAAAGCTGCATATCCTCACCGAACATTTCTACGAACTTACATTAACATTTCTTGCAGAATCATTCAATGCTCCATCGACTGATCTCGGAAAATTAAAAGAAGTTCATCATCTACGATCTATCGAACTGCAAGAATTGAAGAAAAGCTTAGTGAAGAAACTTGCTTGTTTTTTCTGGAATCTGCGTGTGCCAATTAACTGAAACGCTTTCAATCCTTTTTTTGTTAACAATGATCAGAAAATATCTTCCAATATCGAATTCACTTGGTCGTTCTAGTCTCATCCAAAGCAGTCTATGAAAACAAATGGAGTTTTGATCTAATTCTGTATTTTTCTTTAAAGATGGAAGGTAATTCGTTACCGGACGAAATTAATCGTTTAGAATTGGAAAAGAAAAAACTAGAAGATTATTGTCGCGATTTGAGAAAACATCACGAAGAAGAACTTTTGCCTATCATAACGGCAACGCAAGAAAGAATTTCACGTATTCGTAAGTAAAATCACACACCTCCTCCTTCCAGGGTTTTCTTTTTAGCACATTGCTAATGAAGTTGGATCTGTTCTAAAAAAAGTAATACAAATTGTGGAAAATTAGCGCTTGTGCTAATGGTACTCGTGCTAAAGAAAGAACCCTGCCTCCTCCAGCTTCGCAATCAAGCAAACATTTTTGCTATTTTAAGGCGTTGAAGTCGAAAAAATTGACAATGAAATCGTCAAAAAGGAAGATATTGTTTCGAAACAATCGATCAGTTCAGATAAAGCTTCGGAATTGATAGAGGCCATAAAGAAAGTGAGAAACAGTACCCGAAACTTGTTCAAATTTATCTCATGAGTTTGTTGGAAAGTTTTTCGTTTCCTAATTTGTAAATTTTACGTCAGATGCGATCCGAACGCACGGTTTTGGAGCATAAAATCCAGACGCAACAGAAAAATCTCGATAATTCTACCCTCCAACTTTGCAATAAAAGTGCAGCTGTAAGCTTGTTATAAAATAATTGTAAATTCCCGAAAATTGATTTTTTATCTACAGATCGTAACTAAATTCGAAGATTTTAAAATGAAAGCCCAGCAAGTTATTCGAAAGATGGGATTAGACGATAGTTGGAACGATTTTTTGTCCATCGATTGCGTACCCACAGATCCAGAATTCAAGCGGAAGTGCCAAGAAGTGCTTTTGGTACATGAAAGTTGCATTATTCAAAAGTTTTTGTCTTATTGTGCGTTTCAGAAGTGTGCAAATATGTCATGTTATCAAATCTCAAGATGCTTTTCGACTAAATTTGCGCTTTCATTCGTTTTTAGCCTGCTTTAAACGTTGCAGAAGAGAAATTGGAAGAAGTGATTTCGACAAAGAAAAGTGAAATCGAAAAACTGCATGATGCAGATGACGATGTAATGAAAAATGATCGAGAGAAAATTGAGTTGATCTAAAACTGAACTGTTTTGTCATTTTTGGGATTGATTTTTGACTGTTGGCAATCTTTGTCGCTATGATTGTTTTTTCCTACTTTTGAGTTGGAAGATGCAATAGTCGATGCCGACAAAGAATTGGTCGAACTTGATTCCACGATTGAAAATAATAAAAAGAAAATATCGATATTGAAGGACGTAAGTGTTTTATTAATGCACATACTTATTGAAAATCTTTTCATTCTATGTAGAATAATCACCCTGAATTGAACGCGAAAAATCGCGAACTAGAACAATTAACGTCATCGATTCATCAATTGGAAAAACTCTCGCATATGGAATTATCTGAGAAGAAAAAAGAGCTAGAGGAACTGAAAAGGAAGTAAAAATTTAATTAATCAAAATTTAATGCCGTGATAATCATTTAATATTTATAGACGGGCAAATCTCATTGAAGTTTACGAAAGAGAGGGCAACGATATGGCTAAATGTCTGCAAGTGATGGGCGAAAAAATTGTAGATAAAAGGAAAAAATTTCAAGTGAAATCAACTGTTTAACTTTCTCCCTCGTACGAATTTTATGCTCGTTCAATATAGGACATGAAAGCCATGCATAAGCAACGCGTGATGATCGCAATCGAAAAAATTAAGGAAGAAGAAGCCCTGATCGAAGCTCAATTGATGGAAGAATCGAAAAAATTGGAGAACGAAAATTAATTTATTGGCATTATTATTTTATTGTAGCAAAAACGGTTTGAAATTGAATAAAATGAATATTTCAGGCTGATGAAATGTACGGAAAAACTGACTCTGCGGAAGGTTTGGGTAATCTGATTTGATGTAAACAATGAGTAAATTAGTTGCACGTAGAATATTGAGGCATTATCGAAATTTTTTTACAAAAGAGTATGTTACACATTGGGTTTAATTAACCTTATTATAGTAATTTTTCATTCTCTTGATCAGACGACGGACATTTGAGGCGATTACTTGTAAACATGTAAACAGATCCACTGTGCGATAATCAGTTTGAAAGTCATTGAAGAGCAAAATGTCTGACGTTGCTTTTGCACTCGAGTCCCACTTGTACAAGAAACCTCATTTTAACTAATAATTTTCGCCAATTCCTATTCTGATTTTTAATCATTTGTGCAGGTTTTAGTTTTTTAGTTATTGAGCGCAAAGTGGCTGCACTTGATTTCTAAGGGAAGAGCTAGGGAGGAGAACCTGCTTGGAAGGGAATGCCCTCGAATACCCCCCATAACACTAATATACCTAGAAACTTACCTAGTGGGGTAGGGGAGGCGGCTATGGTACCAATCAGGTGAAAAACAGGATGTAGTGGATGACTGAGCTGGATTAAGGAATCAGCTAGTTCAGACGGGAACCAGATAGGAGCTGTTAAATCAACAATGTTAAACAATCAAGAGGGGATTGGCTAACAATAATGTGGGCTGGTGCAGACATGATGGGTACCAAAAATATGCAAATGAAGATGTGACACAAAGGACGAATATAGATGTAAAACCAAATGGGCACTGGTGAGCACAAGACAAACCCAATAGGCTCAATAAAACAGGATGCAAGAGCTGAATGCAAAGGGGAGCAGAGTCAAAGGTCCAAAAATGGATGATAACATAGAGCAGCATGCAACTATAAGCACTTCACACCTAGAGTAAGACTGGGGCGGAGTTCATATTGCTCCTGCAGCATTATCTCTGCAGAACAGGGCCTGTGTGCACATAGGCACTTGTCCAGTTTAAATAGGCTCAGCACTGGGGCCGACTTCATGCTTGTGCAAAACATATGAAGGCTCTTTAGCAGAAATTCCTACAGCTATATGTTTGTATCAGCAAGAGCATTGCTTGATTTGTTGACACAAAAGGCATGTGTGATGGTACTAAAATAGCTGTGAGCAAGGAGTGTCTTTTGAGGAACTCACTCTAATGGGGCATACTGTAGACAGACAAAATACACGGACAAAAACTAGACAAAAGTGACAAAAAGAGATAACAAAATGATCGAAATAATAAAGCATCAACATAAACAGAATCACGTGATAATGCTGATTTGATCAGTACGTCTCACAGCATGGTTCCAAAAAGGATGTCCTTGTCTTTGGAGCGAGTCCTTGGAGTCATTGTGCAGCATGTGCACAGTTGTGTATCATCCAGTGAGAGGGCAGCTGATGATTGCTGAACTGTTGAACTGTTGGCCTGGGAAGCATTTTTCAGTTGTGAGGAGATCTATAATGAGAAAAAAAATTGGGAGGGAGGATTTGGTCTGAGGGTAGTGTGGAGATGCAGCCGTACTCTGGTTCAGATGCTCTGAACTCTGCTCATTCTCTTCATTTCACTAGACCCAAGCTGTCTTTAAACTGTTCCTCCACCTTGCAGAAGGGAGAGTGAAAGGGTCAGAGTGAATAATCTGTTAGGGGCATAGCAGACCCTCCAAAAAGGACGTCCTTGTTCATGAAAGTGGGATGAAGAAGTGAAGAGCATCCTGATGCTTAGGGGTCGGGGACTCCCTCATCAAGATAGGTGTCAACCAGATTTGGTGTAAATTTGCTGTTTGTTGAAGAGAACAAAAGGGGAGCCAAATGGTCAGAAGGTTTCCTGCTGCCTTTAAAGTGGAAGGTGCCTCCTCTGCTTCATTCCTTGCATCCGGAGCTTTACAAGTTGATTGATGTTTACAGTGCCTTCTTTATCTGTCTCAAGTCGAATGGTGACATTAGGATATGTCACAAATATAACAAGATAGGGTCCATCATAAATGGGCAGCAATTCAGGAGTGAGTCCACATTTGGGGGATGTGCTCAGTTTGAGGTTTTTTTTAACCTGTGTTGTAAGAGACATTCTAGCCTTACTGTCCTAAAACCCAGCACAGGCTTCCTTTGATTTCTCAATTCAATTCTGGATTAAGGTCAGGGCTTTTTTAGAATGCAGCTTGACCTTCATATCCTTTGTGGAAACACCAATGATATGTGCTGGAGGTTTGAATGATTGCATTTTTGCATTTCTCAAGTTGCATTTGTACAAGAAACCCCATTTTAACCAATCAATTCTGCCAATTCCAACTCTGATTTTTCATCACCAAAGCAGCTTCCAATGTTCTATTTAGAAGCATAAAGTTTATAGTAGACAGGCTTTCAGTTTCTTAGTTATTAACCGACATAGTGACCACTCCCTGTTTCTACAGTAAGCTAGTGCCTCCCCTACTTTCCCACTTGACCTGTTTATTCACACTGCAAAGTGTGAACAAAACTGATCATGCATCTAAAATCACATTTTTTGAGTCATGCCTTATGAGTGCTGCCACAAGCAGCTCCAATGCTGGCGACTACAGTTTCTTGCATGATACCACCCATACCATGGAAATACGTGACACAGGTCACTACTGACCCGTCACCATCAATGAATCAAGGTAATGGCCTCATACCAGATTCCAGAAGTAACAGCAACTGTCAAGCAACCACCAGCCACTGTGGCAAGCCTACTGGCAACCCCAATCCATTTTGCCCCCCTCCCCCATCAACCACCAAGCATTCCCACAGTTTCGGCCATCAGTCATTGACCAATTGGAGTGAATGAATTTGCAAGGTACACTTCTTAGTTTATCAAGAAAACCTACTCTTGATTTTTGAAATCTGAGTCAGTCCATGACTCCAACATTTTTTCCCTTATAGATTCAACATTGTCTGTCACAGAAATGATGTGAAGCACTTGGTCAGTCGATCTGGCCAACTTATACCTGCACCTGCCCTAAGCATTACTCAATGAGCCATTCGAGGTTAAGGCTCTTACTGCTGAACAGTATTGCAAAATTTGGGCCCCAAGGTAGCCCGAGGAGCCTTTGAGTTCGTCTCCAATGGAACTAACAAGGCAAGGCCCGTTGATATGACCTTTTTGGCCACAGAGTATACATCACCTGCCTCAATGCCATTCAACAGGTCATCAACCAGATGGGTCAGGTTCCTCAGTCTGCCACTATTGTTTCTCCACCAGCAGGAACTGTTGCTACCATTGTAGGCTTACCAATGGCTACAACAGTGATCAACATTCAAATGCTGCCATCATTCGCCCAGCAATCATCCCCAGTTGTCATGATTACATTACCAGCTGCCGAGGCCATCAGTGTCACCAAAATGCTGCATCTTGTCAAATACAATGTCAGCATCATTGATTGAGTGCCAATCATCATGAATGTTGCCCAACATCCGCTGCATGTTGGATTCCTGAGCGAGGTCAACCTTGCATCCAGTGGCCTAGTTATTGACTTTCAGGATGATAAACCTGTGTTATTCAATGATGAAGACAAATGAAGGCACCCAATGGACCCACATTTTTGATCTTTGCACATATTTTCAAACTACATTTATAAATATTATACACATAATAGAATATGCCTTTGTGACATCACTATTATTAGGCACATGTATCACAGGACCTGCTAGTCAGTATCAGTGTTGTGGAATCTCAAGAAGCAGCCATCTATAGTTTGTTTATCTTGAAATGCTTCTCAATAATGAAAGTAGAAAGCAAGTAGTATTTCAGATTTTTACGCTTTGTTGATAAACCATTTACCATGTTGAACTGGAAATTTGTGAGCATAATAGCCTAACCCTTGGAGATTTTTTGAGGAAAAAATTTTACAGTAAGAATTCTGTATGAACCATTTTGATGACAGTACTGATTTGTGTCACTTTTCTACTTGGGAGCATTTTATAAAAAAAACAGACTATATTTGGCTTGCCTCAAAAAGCTGAGTGCAAGCTACCAAAATCTTCATTCAGTCAATGATGCATGAATGTTACAGCGTATGCCCCTAGTTTTGATCCAATTTGCATATTTGCATGGAAATGCACATTGTGCAACTGAGAAGTCTTCACCAACACTGGGTTTTTCAGATCTAAGGGCATTACTGCAGATGTCATTAACATTAACACCTATTAACAGCATCTAGGGCCTGCAGCCTGCATGCTAACACATCACACTAGGATGTTTGGGTCACAAAAGCTTGTTAGTATCTGCCCTGGCTTTTATAGCACTAACCAAACATTGGCAGTGGTGTACAAATTATTATACAGTGAGGTCTGCAAGACAGTGAGTAACCTTTTCATGGAAGAGTGACAAATCACTATGTGGGATGGCAGTACAGCCATAACTACCCTAGGAGACCTAAGTCGATGTAGTTCCACTGCAGGCCAGTACATTACCATGATGGGGTCATTGTCTAGCCTGATCACAATTTTACAGCAAGGCGTCACTATATCTCTAAGGAAAAGTACACTGCATCTGTGTCCTGGAACCAGGTCATCATGAATGCATTCCAATTGTGTCAAGAGCTACCCTCTACCACAATCTGAATGGATCAAGGTCTTCTCCTATGCATCCACAGTTTATAATCTGACCTACAATATGTTTGTGTTGGCAAAGGACTCAGGTCCTGACCCTGTTAGTGCCAAACTGAACTATCTGGCTTAGAAGATCAAGGAATCAAAAATTACCATTTTTTGATTCATGTGGGTGACGGCGCATTCTTCCAGTGGAATGACCTGATGGGGGATCTCACAGGCGATGCCCTAACCATATAGCTCTGTCAAAAGGTCAATGCTGTATACGTCTACCATTCATACTGAGTAAGAAACATCTGCTACAAGTTCTTCCCTGTGCAGGGTGGCGGTACCATTTATTTCGCCATTCTTGGTGGCCCAGATCCCATTAAAACTAGCCAATTGTGCCATGTGACCACCACTTTACAGGGATATTCTGAAATCTCTGGGGCTGGTATACTGAGTCTGGGTCAGATCCCAGTGGAACCTTCCTGAAAACAGTGCTTCAACATCACTCACTTTGACACTCTTGCACTCTTCCATGACCAGTTGCCACTAACTCCTTCAAATTTTGTTTTCTCTAAACAATATGTTTACAAGACTGAGCAGATTGGAGTGGTCTTGAACTGGCTGGTTAACTTTACAGCCGGCCTATCCCTGCAACCGGATGGTCTCTATCAAGCTTTCTTAATCAACACCTGTCTGGAAGGTGTCGGTTTGGCAGCAAATCATGTGATTAGTGGTCAGCAAAACAACCTCACAGAGGGCCTACAGGCTGCTCTGAGTAGACTCGTTCAGTTGATCTTTAGCACCCTAGTCACCCTTGCCGTCTTGGGAAGTTTAGGATACCTTGCCTACATTGTCATTACCTATTACCTCAGCTATGGTCTTTGGATCAGACAGGTTCAGTTTGCAAGTCGTTTTTCCTGGTTGGTGCTTGTGGGCAAAGCCCAACAGTGATTGGTTTCCACTACATGCCAAACAATATGCCAACTCAGTACAATTGAATCACATTGTGTTTTGTTGTACTGTTGGACACTAACAAAGCACCAGCCTTCCTTGACACTGGTTGTCCACCTACTCTTATGAGCCAATGTCTTCACAAGGCCTTGGTCAAAGAGAGTCTGTGGGCAGCTATGGCCTTTCAAAAGCATCATGATAGGAACCCATTGATAATGGTATAACTATTCATACACTCCTTTCAGGAGAGTACAAAATCATGTTGCCTTCAGACCTTTAGCCAAACAAATGGATCAACAACCTCTCCCTTCTGGGCACCAGTTGATTTAATTCTCAGTCTGGATTTCCTTGAGCAGTTCAGCACCATCATACTTGATTATCAACGAAAAGTATCTATGTTGAATGCAGTAGAACTGCCCCTACTGCAGACAACATCAGAGATTGACCAGATTGACATGTGGTAAGAGAATGCATGTTTGCTATTTAGGACCTCCCATAGGTCAGGGTCATGATCAACATCAAGAGCTTCTCTGATCTTACGGACATCATCACATGCATCCTCAGTTGCCTCATCAAGTATTTCAACCAGAGGATACCAGAGTTCTTTTCACTCTACATGCTATAAGTGATTCAGATGCTCCTGCATCACCATTCATGGCAGTGCAACCACTGTCAGACACAGAGACTGAATCACTGGGTGCTACACAGAGTCCAATGGATCACTCTGACTATCTTCTCATGGTCCAGAATGATCCAAACTTACAGGATCCCACTGACACCTTCATCTGTTTTGCCCTTGTAGGCCTGCTCTGTCGCACAGGGTTGCTAATTCCAGGGTGATCTTGTCCTATAGATCAGAGTGTTAGTGCCCACACATCTGATCTAGGTCATGTGGAGTCAGCTTTCTACCCCATCAATATGCAAATGCCCCATATTAAAGTTCTCCTGAACGAAGGCACTGGTTGACAAGGGAGCTGTTTTCTCACTCTTTGACTTCAAGTTGGCGGCCTGAATGCTGGACTTGATGTTGACACAGACTAGGGCTTGCCCCATAGCAGCCAAGGGGTCCCTGATCCCACTGCTAGGCACTGCCTATGTCACAGTATCAGTAGCTGATGTCTCTGAATGGATTCAGGTCCAAATTCAAGAAAATTGCCTGGCTAAAGTTGTCCTTGGAAACAAATTCTTGGAATGGTTCAACTGTGTTCACTTGAACTGGGAGAGATCCTTGCTTCAGTTCTTGAGTGCAAAAGTACAAACATGAAAAAAACGTTGAACATTTTGCTCTTCAACGACTTTTGAACTAATAAGCACACAGTGGATCTGTTTATATCCCTGAATAGAGTTTGAAAAACTGCACATGTTTAAAAAAAGAGAACTGGAATCGGTTTGACTGGCATTTTCAAACATAGTTTCTGGTATGGATCATTAACTTATGGTAGAAACAGTGAGTGACAACTTTGGCACTTAACAACTAGAAGACTGAGAGCCTGCTGATGATAAGCTTTACGCCACTAAATAGAGCATTGAAATCTGCACTAGAGATAACAAATCAGAATGGAAATTGGCAGAAATGATAAGTTAAAATGAAGTTTGTATTACAAATGCAACTTGAGTGTAATATAAACATGTAAAAGACATCAGACACTTTGCTCTTGAATATCTTCCGAACTAATAATCCCACAACAGATCTGTTTACATTGCCGAAAAATACCTATAATCATCTATAAGTTTACCTAATAAGGATAAGAATCTTTTTGAGTAATTTTCTACCTGAAATGTGAGTATTTTAATTGTGTAGTGCATAAGCAAGCAAAAGAGAGATATGTAAGTCAAAAAAGCCACATCCTTCTGAATTTTTTTACAAGTCGGTTCCCTTCCAAATTATATTCCAAACTGGCATTTTTGGACTCCTCAAGATGCCAGCTATCCAGATCAGTTCGAAAATCCAGGCGCTCGTGGCATTCAGGAACTCATTCACATAAAATCTGCACACATCTCACATAGTCCTTGTCGCTGCAGAAAAATCCTACCTACTTCAAGGATCGAATTTGGTCCACCAGCCTATGGAATCAATGCGTTTACCACTACACAATTTCACCAGAAAGTATAAATACTATATTCCTTTAAGACATTTGATACTATTTTAACTAAAAACTTCATTTGGAAAGGCGCAGCTGCTGTACTTTAAGGCGCAGCTGCTGTACTTTAAGCCTATGCCTAAGGAAAATTTTAAACGAAAAATAAATACAAACAACTCATATACAATAATTAGGCTGGAGACCAGGAACCCACTTATAAAACAGCCCTCCCTTCTGAGGAACGTTGTCACGAAGTGGCTCAAGTCAAATGAAGAAAATGTTATTTTTCATCTGCTGTTTATACAGAGTTAGCCAAAAAAGGGTGACTGATGCTGACTTTGATAACTTTAAAACAGAAGAAGCTTCTATAATGCTGATTGCTGTATTAGAATGCCCTGTTTGTCTTCATTATAAGAGCCAAATTTGATGCTGCTAGCACTCAGACTTACTTTACAAACAAAAAATTTAGTAAAAGACTTTTTTTCAAAAAGTAAAAGTTGCGAAAAAGTTGTACTATTGTGAAAAGGTTCTGTAAAGCTGTTTACCCACTACAATACTTTAAAAATCACCCAGATTTGTAAGTTACATGTAATTCAAAATCGGCAACTTCTTGTTTGAATATGAGCAAAATTTCACCAAAATCAAGAGCTTTTGTTATGAAATTGGAAGAAAAGCAATTAAAACAAAACCAATTCTGTTATTGACCAGATGGAAAAACGATTAAAATTATTGGTGAAACAGAAAGAAGGACATAAATCGCCAGGAACAGAGTGTACAGCAGTTTCTCCAAATGAAATTTCCAGGTTTGGCAGGTCTTTTTTCTAGAATATGCCAGGTTTTTTTCAAAGAAAAATTCAATTATTGATACATAGAATGGTAGAAATGTGCATATCACACCGAAACCTGAGCAATGTTTTGATGTTTTCAATCAGGGCCAACAGATGAGAAAACCACAAACATCTGCTAGAAATCAACTAGAGCAAGATTCTCATTAATACAGCTATAGTAGGAACTCCACAGTAATCCTATAGTAAGATACAAATCAATACAGCTACAGTAGGAGACAAATGTGTAGGTCTACAGTAGGTATTCTAGAGTATTCCTACAGTAAGAATCTCTCCAGTGCAGCTACAGTAGGAACTCTAGAGTTATTTTACAGTAAGGATCTCATTAATACAGCAATACTTGGAACTCTACAGCAATCCTACAGTAAGACACAAATGGATACAGCTACAGTAAGACATGAATGTATATAGCTACAGTAGGAACTCTACAGAAATCCTTCAGTAAGACACAAATCGATACAGCTACAGTGGCGACTGTACTATTGCATTGTAACAGGAGAGAACAGCAGTGCAGAATCTTTTTTGGCTAGAAGCCTGATACAGAAAAATCACTGGTACAGAAACCATTTGACTTTCAAATGTCAGGTGCAGCGACAGCCGAAAATTCAGGTTCAGATTCATGCAGGACTATCACGTTAACTTCATACTATAGATAAACACTTATTCCATCCTAACAACATGGAGGTAAAATCAAACAAAATCGCATTCACCCACTTTTGAATAGGATTGAACTATATAAATTCCTGAATGTACTGACGACTAGACCAGGTTACAAAAAACTCGACCTCAATATCCTTGTAGGCTGCTGCTGACAACATTTTTTTATTACAGTAATAAGCTTACTATTTTTTCTGTATAGTTCGCCTGTTCTACCATTTCAAAAAAGACTACATCATAGAAACCAGAAAATTCATTCATGTTGATCAAATATATCATTCTTTCTCAAAACTTATTATAGATAAAACATTTTATTCGACAATACATAAATTGGTTTCTATTCTGCTAAATTAGGATTGAGATAATTTTGACAAATCGTTCAACGCATTAGCTAATGATTGAGCCTAAAAGAGCAAAACTATTATGTGTGATCCATATTATAGATGCTCGTTGAAGTAGAATTTTCTGATGAAGCACAATTTCAACAGTGAAACGAAATGAACTTCACTACCAAATCAGAGGATCAGAAGCATTGGCGAAAATTGAATAATTATACAAAAATAATTAAATCAAAAATATATAATCCCAAATAAACAATTTCGAAATATGAAAAAACTAAATGATTAGAAGAGAAGACTAGATAGAATTTGGCCTTTGACTTTAATAGTCATATAGAACATGCACATTCCTAGAAGACTTAGAAATCGAGGCTTGGTAAAAGTAAGATTATTAAATAGATTAGATTGATCACCACTTTTTGAGTAAATGAATACAATAGCATTCTTCAAAAAATTGGCGAGGGCTACTAACCAACTTCAAAAAATTGGAATTTGATAAAAAATTCTTGTTGAGAGGAATTATCATATTTTTATTGTCACACATACACTACCAGGCGAAACTAACCCTCAAAAATTCGCGTCCGAGACGCGTCCAGGTCGCGTCTGGAACGCGTCTTTTTCGGCAGCACAAAGAATACTTTCATCTTTGTTAATAATTGACATTCATGCAATAACTGTCAATCATGGTTTTTTCATAATGTGTAGTGGATATTGCACTTTGTTTTGACCTACAGTATGACAACAATTGACCTTTCATTTATATCTAGTAAATAATGTGTACTTTCTATAGGGAGGTAAGTAGGAAGCATCAGCAAAATTTTTTGGCTTTGTGTGACACATGCACATGGCCTGTCAATTTTATTGTCGGTAGAGGGTGCTGAGTGCATCCTGGGCGCGTTCAGGATGCATCCTGGACGCGACCGGCATAGACGGTTAGTTTCGCCTGGTAGTGTACTCAAATGTGGCGATAAATTGTTCTTCGACCGCATCAGGTCTTTTGTTGAGAGTAAATTTTTCTGATCTTCTTTAGTGGAGGTTTTATCATCGCTATCACGTCTTATCGATGAAGCTTGTATCTCCAACAAATTACCAAACGACATTGATTGATTGCCGTTAAAGTATGAGCTAGACGATTTTTCAGCAAATTCTGGTTGCTCTTTCTGATTGAGCGTGACCATGGGACTTAAATTTTCTAGCCACTTTCACAGCCTTAAAATGAAATGACATTGTAGCCGAGGTTGAAACGTTTACGGAATCCATTTAAAACCTGGAATAATTTAAAAATATTGCATTGTAATAATAGAGGCATACAACTTCAGTCCTTGTCTTGCGAGTAGCACCTAACTTTGAAGCAAAAGCCCTAAGAATGCTAAAACTATAGTCTGTTTTTTTTCAAATGCTTGTAACCGAAAAAAGATAGAATGAAGTATACATTGCTTGTTCATTTCCCGCCCATGTGCACACTATACTGTATTACGGGAAAAATGGTATAATTGAAGTTATTGACGGAATTGAGGGCTATTTGCTAGAAAAAAAGTTGGAAATAAGAGAAAAATTTTCGCACATGGTTCTCATTTAATGAAAGAAATAAGGGAATTAAGATCGAGGTACAATCGATGTGCTTTGGAAAGTTCAAATCTCAAAATCGGGTGCATCGCGCCTCAGCACTGGTCATTTGCTTAGCTCTTCTTGCGCAGAGGGAATATTTTTTTAGCTGTGCGAAATTTTCTTCAGAAATTTCTCACATAGGATGGAATTATTTTCAAAATAGTTATCGACTTATGTTCAGAGTTTCGTCACAGTTTATAGCCTTCAGTAAATCGATTCCTAACATAGTCAACAATGATATTATCTCAGCACGAAATTCTGCATGCGTACTTACTTTCAGCTTTTTGAGTTACAATCATTTGAAAAAAACAAACTATAGGCTTAAAACTTCCATCAAAAGTTTAGTATTCTGAAAGGCACACTTTTTGCATAACGCTGATATTTTCCACACAGTTTCCCTTGTATCTGTTGTGGCTGTAGGCCAATGAAGACGTAGTAAAACTAGCATCCAAGCGACCTGCAGCATTCTGTGCAGACTTTTGGATACCAGCGACGATGGCCACTGCATTGTTTGTCCATCGGGCACTGAATTGATGCTGACTGTCTTTTAAGCATCTGACAGATCGATGACTCCGGGTCAACTTGACTTTCACCTGGCTCCACCAGTGTGCCTTGAGGCCCTTGAGTACCTTCCTCCACCTCCACATTGAGTGATGTGGAGTGCCTTTGGTAGCAGCCCCATAATCCCTGCAGTAATTGGCTTACTATATGCTATGTTACTTACTGATACTTACTATATTACTTACTAATACTATATGGCCAACGAGTATTTACAAAACCAGTATGGGCGAAATATATTGAGCAAAATTTAAAATACAAGGCACAAAAAATAATATGACAAGAAACGAAAATTCTATACAACACACAGGGCAAAATAGTGACAAGAAAACAAAAAATAACAAGGAAAGACAAAAAATATGAAGCACATGATTTGATGAAAAAATAAGTGAAAAATTTGAACCAAAAAGTGGACTCAAGTGATGAGCTTGGCCAAAACTAGATTTTTGAGCAACAACACAACCAAAAGTTTAAATAATGTTTTTCTATTTTTGTATTTTATAATGTTTTTGGATCTTTTTTAATTTTATTAAGTTTTTTGTTTTTTCTGTTTTTGTAATAAATGAAATTTGATCAAGAACAGAGGATTTTTGACCAAAATTCTTGTGGCTAAAATTATTGTTGTTGCCTGCTGCCTTGCTGCTGGCCTTGTTGATGACCTCTGTGACCTCGGAATGCATAACGAGGGTGTTGTCCTCAGTATATTCCTCAGCCACCAACATAACTAGCTCTGCCCTTGTTCTGATTGTTAAAATGAAACTGGTATGGTTGGGCGCCCCTTCCCCATTCTCCACTAGCTCCACTAGCACTCTGGGGATGCTGTATAGGTTGCTGTTGTTTCAGAAAAGTTTAAGAGGCTTGCCCAGTGCCAGGACTGGGGCCAGTGGAGACCTGGCTGCTTACACCAGCTGTGGCTCATTGACCACCAGCTTGACTACTTGCGAGTTCAGCTGCCCCAATGGTCTGTCCCACATCATTCTGAACTTTGCTAAATTTAGCAGTAGTCTGAAGACGGGCTACCTGACCTTTTGACATCCATCTCCATTGCTTGCTGACTGTAATTATACATCACCAAATGATAGACAGTCTTAAAAGAATCTGAGGCAGTGGCACTCCAATATTCCTCTAACAGCATGACATTTGTTAACACTTTGGCTGAGACTGATTGTTTACCAAACTGCTCAGCCCTAAGCAGCGCATAGTCAAGAATAAGGAATATCATCAAACGTAAATATCTGACCCCTGAAAATACAACACTTGCTCGATAGTCCATGAGCCATTCAAGAATAATTTCATGAATGATCCTATCCCATAGTAGCTCTGGAATATTTCGAAAGTCATATGAGAATCCTCCTCGGACATCAAACTGCAGCTGATACAGATTGTATATAGTCCTGACCCCTTTATTGACCATCAGCAAAATCTTGGGATCTTCAAACTGCTCATTGCAGAAATAATTGGCCAATTCCAGTGTAGCAAAAGAAATTGGACCTCTGGCTCTACTTTTATCCTTGGTAACTTGCAAAAAATCCAACAATACATTCCAGAACAACTCCACCATCATGTCTGGTGTTTGTTGATTTGTGTCAGCAGTGACCAGAAATGGCTTTATTTTTCCTGGTGTACAGACTTGAACTTTTGTACTGCAACCTGCTGCTTGCTAGGAGCTCCCTGCATCTTAGGCTGATGCCCTCTGGAAGCAGAGGTGTCCATAGTCTGTGGAACAAATTGTGTAGACTGACTCATAGCCATAGATGAAACATTTGTAGAGGCAGTCTGTGACATAGGAGTAGTCGAAGGTGGTCACAGTCACAGTTGCTGAAACTGTAGTCGAAGTTTTAGTGGTTTTTGGCTACATAATCTTTGTGGCTGTGCAATTGCCTTTTATTTTTTGTTTCTTTTTCAAGTTAACAAAAATTTGCCTCATTTAATCCATTTTGTTTCATATTTTTTATGGCTTCAGCAGTATAGTATCCCGGAATACCTTCTGCATCCCAGGTCAAGGCCAAAACCTGAATTTCCTTTTCTTATTCAGCCAGACCGGCCAGTAACTCTTGTGGTGTTTCCACCATAGTATAGATAGCTGTTCCAGCTGTCTGTTCTTCTCCTTTCTTCTTTACACCTTCAGCATCTATGTATTGACTGATGTAAGCTTTGTCATACATGTTCTGCTCATCATGGGCAATAAGGATTTCTTCCAACTGTGCCTGATTTTCTACACTGGACAAGTACTGACTCCCATCCATAGTAGATGCTTGTATCACTTGTAGTGTAGGCAAACCTGGGGGGCGGCAACATCTCTGTCTGCAGTTGCATCACAACTTGTGATTGTGGGTGCAGCTGCATGACAGAAGATGCTGTCATCGCTGATTTGGCCACCCCCTGTTGAGGAAACTTGTTCCTGCTACTTGGGGCTTCAGCAAAAGTTAGGCTAGGTCCGGGACTTGAACCTGGGACCTTGTGGCTACCATCTGCATGCTCTAACCAACTGAGCGAACTAAGCAATGGGAAAGGTGCTCTCTTTTTGCAACAATTTGTATTTGAGGTGGCTGCTTTCGCCACTCTCATTATCCCACTGCTGTTGTGTTTGACAGACCATCAAAGGCCACCAGTGTTAAGGCAACCTGTTCCTGCTACTCATGGCTTCAGTAAAAGTTAGGCTCGGTCCGGGACTTGAACTCGGGACCTTGTGGCTACTGTCTGCACACTCTAACATACTGAGCCAACCGAGCAACAGGAAAGGTGCTCTCTTTTTGCAACAATTCAAAGTTGAGGTGGCTGCTTTAGCCACCCTCAACACTCGGGGTCAGCCATCAAAATATACAATAATGTGTCTTCATTGTCGACTATCCATTGTTTAGAGCATAGACTGCATTTAGTCATCAGAACAGCAATCAGTTCAATTTCATACTTTACACAATTTGAATCAATTATGAACGAGTTGCATATCTTCTAGAATCATCACTGCCATAGAACAGAAGCACATCTGTGACAGTTGGTCCATGTTCTCAACATTAGTATGATGGAACTTTCATATATTTTTGAAATACGATGGATCACTTCTGAATTCAACATGCTAACCAACATAAATAATAGGTCGTTCTTGATTGTTAGTGATTTCAAATCAATATCAGTAGACCTTAGCTTCAAAGAGCTGACCAGGGGTCACACAATAGGCTTATTGTCAAACCCGAAGAACGAAAATTTCCTCCTTGCACTTCAGTTTACATGCGATGTTTTGCTGCCTTTTTCACATTAGACGAAATGCTTGCACTCTGAGCAAAAATGCTCATTGCAGAATTATAAATGGTCACAAAGTGTTCGCTGGCAGTCCCATGAATTGGACAGTGCAGAGCATGCGCCTAACCTTGGTGCGTACCATTCACAATTTCTGACAGCTGTTAATCAACAAAGGGAAAACTGTCTTCCTGAGGGTGACCTGAAGAGCATTGGCGTTTCATTACCAACTGGTATTTCCATGCATGAATCAAAGTTACAATTTTATGGCATGTCAAGTGTTGAGGACCCCGCTGAAACATTTGGGTTTGACCCAGCCTGCACATCATCATGATGAACTCAAACAATAATTCAAATTTCAAAAACTGACAAATTTTGCCGCTATGAGAAAGAAGAAACAATTTTCTGTTGGCAACATTTTCCAAACAGTCATTTCCAAATGGACCAAGATGATTTTGCTTTTACCCATAAGTTCTGCAGATGTGGCTTCTCTGTCACAAATCATGTTCGAAATGCACAGAGATTAACACTGATTGGAAGTACACTCAAACAGTCCCAACGACATCAGCAAATTCAATGCAGTGGAATCGCAAAAGCCGGGATTGGTAGAAACCATCTATGAACGACTCATATAAAGAAAAAGTGGCACAATGAAATACATTTAGAGGAGGCTGACAATGAAAAGTTTACATGTTTAGCAGAAAGCACATTGTTTTAAAGCAGTTTCTGATAAATATTATTCTTTTCATACATTATTGTGAAAAATACAGTACCTACAGTAAACCTTTTATTTATCAAACAATGCACGATTAGAATTTAAGCAGGGTGACAAATGTAGCTCTCGCACTGTAAAATCGCAGGCAAATGCTGCATAGGTCGTGCAATTTCTTCAAAAAGCTAATATGTCTCCACAAAAGTGCTGGTAGAGCGTATTTTCCGCACAATATCAAGAGTCAAATCATTTTTAGAGGATGCTTCACAGAAGAACACTTTTTTTAATAATGTGGCATAGATAGAAGTAAATTTCTCCTGAAAAAGGCTGCATAGTGGATTTTTATTTTCTCTATTCACTTGTGTACTTGTATGATTTTTTTATAATCTGATAGTATGTTTCTTCTTTCCATTTATCTAAAATTGGCGATCTTTTCTGGTTCCTCTACCTTTCCTTTTTTATTGCATATTTTTTTCTATTTTCTCTATTTTCTCTATTTTTGTTTCATTGTTTATTTCATGATTAATTTATTTGTATCTTAATTGTTTGTTGCTTTTGCTATTTGTAGTGCCTCGAATGATTTTTGCTTGACTTATTGTTTCTTTTTTCTTTCCTGTTTGGTTGTTTGCTTGTTTATTGTTTATCTTTCTTTGTTCTTGTTTTCTACCTTTTGCTATGCATTATTGCTTTATTCCTTTATGTTTCATTTTGCCATATTCCTTCCTTGTTTATTTCTCCATTTAAGCTTTTATTGATTTATATCATTCATTGTTTGACTTCCTTTTTCGTCGTTTCAATCTTTGTTTCATTTCTTTGTCTGTTTGAGCACATGTTTATTTCTTTCTTTTTTGTATTTCTTTCTATATTTCCTTCTTTATTGCTTTATTTTTTTATTTCAGTGTATTTATTTCAGCATCTGCTCAATTTTTTCTTTCTCACAGTCATTTTTCATTTATTTCATGTTTTTCGTTTATTCTGTATTTGTTGCCTTACTGCTTTATCCCTTTTTATGTTTTACTCATTGGTTCATCATTTGTTCTGTTTGTTTATTCTTTGCGTCTCTTTCATTTCCGTTTCACCTTTGTATCATTTTTGGTTCGACCCTGTTTTTTCACTATCTTGTCTTACGTTTCTTTCTGTGTTTTACTTTTCCTCTGTGTCATTCCTTATTGAGGAACTTCGTTGTGTTGTTTCTTTTCCTTTATTTGATTTTCTTTTTTGTTGCTTTAATTAATTTTATCTCCACTTTATATTTTACTTCGCTCTCTCTTTTAATCTGTTTTTCCTTCATTTTTTGTTCCGTCCCACATTCCTATTCAATTAAGGCACATGTCATATTATTTTGCTTCACCTCTTCATTTTCTTTCTTTCTTCACCCATCCAGTCTGTTCAGCAATAATTGAGAAATTGGTCAAGAAAATAAGCAAGAGAGAAGAGAAAGTCATCATAAAAATGAAAATGATGCTATAGCTTAACAATTTTTCTACACAAGGCATACTTGATCCGGAAGGAGTTACATTATAACTTTAATTTTTTTTACGTATATATTTTTTTTGAATTAAATATCTTTATTGGACAAGAGGGGGTATAAAAAAGCCTGGTCTTACGGCCCGCGATGATAACAAAAACTATACAATAATGTCCAGCAATATAAAAACTTGCATGTAATTTATCTGGATTAACGCTATAAACTAAATACCATAATTCTTACCTGAAAATTAAAAATATTCAGACGGAGAAAAAAATGAAGCGAAAAAACATAAATGACAATTAAACTACAGTAATTTTACGTGTGAAATATGACGAAACCTTATTTTTCAAACATACGAAAATAATGCGAAAATAGAAAAATCAATAAATATTTTGAAACGGCTATAATACAAAAATTTTTTTCCCCTCAAGAAATGCAAGGACCTGAACGGCCTTAAAAATTTATTAAAATTTTATATCTACTCTTCTTACATACTTTATTTTCGAGGAAAAAATTTTCCAAAACCCTATACTCTAATATATCCTAAAGTCTCAAAATATAAACCTGGAAATTTTTTTTTAAAATTTCTCAAGGATCTTTTTGTTTGCTTTTATTCTCAAAAGTCATTCTTGTTTGCCAGATACTTTTTTGAGCAATTTGTATGAATAAATTTGCTAGTATGGTTTTATCCTTGGAAACAAATTTCGGTTTTACCCCAAAAATAAAGTTTTCAATTTCTAAGGAAAAGTTATTATCAAGTTTCTTCAAAATTTGTGCAATTTTTACCCATATTTCTGAAACTCTCGGACAGGTAACTAATGCGTGGAAAACATCCTCTCTTTCCTCAACATTTGAGGCTAAACAGAACTTACAATTCCGATTTGAGCTTGGACTCATATGATTGATTTTTGATCTTGTAAGTAAAAATCTATGAATTATAGAAAAATGCAAATTTCTCGTATATCCATCTGCAAATTTCATAGGTCCTATACTCAAAAGATTTTTTATTACATTAGAATTTACGCCCAATTTCAATTCCCAATATCTTAATATTTTTGGCTCTAAATTTTGTACTTTATCCTTTGTTAGTTGAAAACAAAGTAATTTTGTAGAAATTTGATCCAAATTCAGAGTTTGATTATTTAGCCCAATCTGCATATTATCCAAAAATTCTATTTTTGATTCAATTTCTGCTAATCTAATCCTCTTATATAATTCAGGGGCACTGGTTCTGCTCAATTGTCGTTTTGTTTTATCTTTTACCTTATCTATAAAGAACCAAAAAATATTATCAAAGTCCTTTTTCTGACATCTAATTCGAAGCATTAAGCTCATTGCTCTAACTTTTGTCTCTATATCAGCCAAACTCAAACCCCCCACTGATGTAGGTAGTTTAAGCTTAGCAGTAGCCACAAGATTCCTATTTGATTTATTGGACCAAATGAAATTTGCAGTGAATTTTTCTATCATTTTTAAAAAATCTGAACTAATTTTGCAAAAAAGGGAAGAATACCACAATTTTGATAAAAAATATGTGTCAATTATTTTAGCTCTTGCATAGTAGGACGTTTTACTTGAGGCTAAATTACCCTTGAATCTGTTGATCTCTTCCTTTAGTAGCTTTAAGTTCTCCTCACAATATGTTCCTTGTTTATCAAAATAAATTCCATAAATTTTCAATTTTTCACAAACATACTCTCCAAAATCACTTTCCTTAACTTGTTTTTTAATGTCTCCTATACAAAGTATTTTAGTTTTTTCCTTCTTTAGAGTTGCACCACTAGCTTTTTGAAACCTATCATATACCTTAAAAATTGTGCTAATTGATTTTAAATCCTCAACAAAAAAGTTTGTATCATCTGCATAACAGTTTACCTTATATTCCTTTCCTAATAGGTGTAGTCCTTTGACTGATATTTCCTCCCTTAAATAATTACAAACTGTTTCTGAGACTAGGACATACAAGAGAGGAGACAAAGGGCACCCTTGTCTTATGCCTCGGGTCACTTTGAATGGGAAAGTTTCATAGCCATTTATTATTAAGGCTGAATTTGCATATCCATTTTTGTAAATTATTCTAATCCAATTTATATATTTTTCACTAATATTAAAATATTTTAGTGTATCAAAAACATATTCCCATTCAATTATGTCAAAGGCAGACATATGATCTAGTGATACTATTATTCCTGATTTTTTTGTTTCATTCAAATAATTTATTACATTATAAATTCTTAGTAGTCCGTCTCTAATATCTCTTTCCTTAACAGCACACATTTGATCTTCATGTACAATTTTTGGCATTATTCTTTTTAGTCTATTTACTAGAATTTTTGCTAATATTTTGTAGTCTACATTTAACATTGTTATTGGTCTCCAACTAGTCCTTTCTGATTTATCTTTTTCCCCCTTATAGATCTGTGAAATTACACCTTGGTACATTGAACTGCCCAATGTTTTTGAACCAAACTTTGCTATCAACATTTTTTTAAAGAAAGGGACCAAAAGATCAACAAATTTTTGATAAAATTCTGATGGAATTCCATCACCCCCAGGGGCTTTTCCTTTTTTCAATGAAAAAAATAGCATCCCTAATTTCTTGTTCTGATATCTCTTCATTTAACCTCTCATTTTCCTCTGTATTCAATTTAGAAGTAGAGCCTTTTTCCAAAAACAAATTTTTTTGTTGTTTGTCTACCTTGTTAGATTTGAATAATTTTTCATATTGTTTCCTGTATTCTTCTAAAACTTCAAGTTGGTCCTCAATTAATCTTCCATCATCACATTTTACTGATGTTATTATTCTATTTTATGCAGACTTTTTTTGCATCATTTTGGCTGTAGCCAGAGAGCAACGATCCACTAAGATATCACTATAATGATCGCAAGTTTTTATCAACTTTTCTTTAATTTCTTCTTTAACTATGACTTTATATTCGTTTTTTCTTTCCTTCTATTCCTCCCTTAGAGTTATGTCTTGTGGATTTTGTTTGACTTTTTCTTGTAGTTTCTGCATGCTTTTTTCTGCATTTTCCTTTGTTTTTGTTCGTATTTTGACTATTTTCTTTTTCAATTGTATAAAGTCTTCTTTTATATCCAACTTGAAACTTTCCCATCCTTTGATTAGATTTACACTAGTTAAATTTGCTAGTTTTTCAACGTTGGTGTAAAAAATTTTTTCTATCTCAATTTTAATCTGAGAATCTTTTGTACTCAAGAAACAGGTGTCCATTTTCCAATAGGATCAACCAATTTTTATAGAAAGAAAGTCTAACTTAAAATTAACAGTAAAAAGTTTGTGATCACTAATTCCCAAGTCTGAGAAACTAAAGCTTTTGAAAGCATCACAAAGTAGTCTAGAACTATAAATTCTATCAATTCTTGCACTAGTCTTATGTGCATTTGAAACATGTGAGAAAAGTTTTAATTTTGGGTATCTTTCACGAAAAACATCAAATAGACTCAGCTTAGACTTTATTAATTCAAAGTTATCCTTCCCTGTTTCACTCTCTCGTATTCTTTGGGAATCCCTATCAAGTATACCATTTTCAGTAAAATTAAAATCTCCTAACACTATCACTTCATCATGATGCCTAAAGTTTTCACAAATTTTCTTGTAAAGTTTATCATAAAATTCTTTTCTCATTGACTCGTTTGCAGGTGTAACGTATTTGCTAACGCAGTAAGGCATATTGTATGTGTATATTGTATGTATAGCACATATTGTATGTATAGCATACTGTATGTGATAGACATTTATTAAATATTATTTCATTTTCATAATTAATCATCTCAAGGGTGTCTGGGATTCACACCCAAACATTCCTATAAAATTACGTGAAGTACTTTATTTTGATCCATTCACAACCCGGTAGCCCAATTAAGATGCCCCAATTAATTTGCACAAACGGCAGCTGGTCCCCTAGAACCTACACTAAACTACACATTCCACAGCTACCGTAATCCCCCGTAAAAATCGTAAACAACACCTGCACACAGCAAAATACATAAAAGCCCTGCCAGACAGTAGTCTCAAGTGCAACGGTAGCGACGGTCCCACAAAACATGTGTATACAGAGAAACAGATAGAGAAAGCATGAACAGAAGCACAGAGGTGTGGCTAAGCTCACTGTAGGAAACAAGCAAGACACGAAAAGCATGTGGTACTAGAAAAGCATTGAAGGGTGTGACTAAGTAAGCAGGAAGCCACGATTGGCGGAAGAAGATGGACAGAAGCACGACCTCCCCTGATGCCCAGGGAGTGGCCAAAAACGTCGTATTTAATGAGAAGCAAAGTGTGATTTTATCATTGTTGTAATTCTCAGTTTCGATCCCCCGCGCCCCGTTTATTTGCAAGCATTTTTATATTGCGAGCGAGCAGTCCTTTTATTCGGAAGCAGTTAAGCCATTGTTGTACTCCCCGTGTTTCTGGTTTGTTGTTGTCAACGTCTCAAAGCAGCCGTCGATTATTATTACCCGTATCACCCCCCTATTACAGGTTCCCCCGTTCTGTTGTACGCTGTTTCAACCGTCCGTAATTGGATAAAGTAAAGTGCTTCATAAATCTGGTGGTTACATAGGTGCATGAATAGTTAAAATGTAAAAATTTTTCTTTTCTATCTCTGCCAAAAAAGCCATTGCTCTTCCCTGTATTTCAAATATTTTTCTTCCTAATCTTAATCTTGAACTATGATTAACTAACAAGGCTATGCCTGCAGTATGCATGCTCAGTGAATTAGAAAATTTGAGTAAAAATTGTTTGCTAAATATGGGTTTACACAAAAAAGTATCTCTTTTATATGTAAAATGGGTTTCTTGAATGGACAAAAGATCAAGATTTTTAGTTTTTTCAAAAATCTGACTAGTTTTCAGCTCATTTTTTGTCAACCCTGCACTGTTTAAAGTTGCTACCTTTAAAACATTACTTTGTATAGTAGGATGTAACATAGAAGGGCTATGCCAAAGTATGAAATGCAGGGTTTTCTAACTAAACCAAAAAATTCATTTTATATTTTGTGCTGTTTAGATCCTACGTTTTCAGGCAACAATACATCACAGGACCTCTTACTACGGGCGTTCAATAATCGGTTCGTATTTTCAGCTTCATTTTTGAAATGGGAGTTGTAACGCATTGCATTTCGAACTTGCATCAAAATATTGCCAAATCGATTTTGGCCCCAATTTCCCTTGTTTTTAATTTGCTCGTCATCCATTTAAATTCCAATTCCCCAAAATGAGTCGAATGGGTTGGTTTCCACTAATTCGTAATCCATCATATTGAATAAAGCATCCCGTAGATTTTTATTTTGAGCATACTTTTCCCAATTGACGTCGTATAATGTTTTTCGGCAAAAATATGGCAAGGCAACTCATTATGCCATTCTATTTGTTTGCCGATAGGTTTTGCTATTACTGGTGTTGTTGAATTTATGATTTCTTTTTCCAGGTCAGTTCGTCCCATTTGTGGCGCTTTCTGTGCAAACAAAAAATGTTCGGTTGATTTATACTCAATATTTTTTACAGTAAAAGTTGCATTATAATGATTGGAAAAAATACATTTATACGTATAAAAAGGCACATAATCACCATTAAAATTTTTCATTGCGCTTATACTCATTAAATTTGGCATATTATTAGAATTATTGTTTTTTTCAGTTTCTCTTGTTATAGTATTATTATCTCTTGCGTCTAATTCATTATTCGATTCCACAGTTGATGTTGCTAAGCATTCTGAGTAAGTTGGATAACGATTAGATGATGACGTAACAGTAGCATAAGTTTTTGTTATAATCGGTGGTTTTGGTAAATTGTCGAATTTAATGGAACAGTCTTTTTTAATATGTCCGGTTTGCATGCATTTTTTACAGTAAATATCCATCCCTTTGAACCATAACTGAAGTTTAATTGGTTTCGTCATTGAGGAAGCCTTAAACCAGACAAATCCGGGTAGTTTTAATTCCAGTGGTATTAATATTTTAATTAATCGTACTCTGCTTTTAATTTTTGTACATCCTTTAATAGACGCAAACTGTGTAATATTGTCATCCGAAATTTTCAAACCTTGATATTGATTGATGAGCCATTTTTCAACTTCCTCGTGAGTTACGTAATTTGGAATACGTATAAATGCCCCAAATTCAAAATTTGTACAATTTGCAATGGACATGGTTTAAAAACGTCAACTTTCAAACTAAAAACATTATATTTTGACGCAACAGCAGAATCGAGTTTTTCCTTCGAATCGTAATATAGTTTCAATGTATTATTATTCAATAATGTAATATTTTCTGGTAATGAATTTTCATTATTCTTTGATTCCAATTCGATACAAATATCAACCAGAGTCTTTTTTCGAAATATTGTATCATTTATCGATAAAAATGCTGTTTTATTACTTTTGATTTCATATTTGTTTAAAGGTGTCGATTGATCCATAGTGATCATAATTTCATCCATGTTTGGAGCATTATCGTCTCCATCAATATTTTTCCCATCGCTAATTTCGCTCATTTGACAAATAATTAAAGACGATCAATTCAATAAATAATTCGCTCAAATTGAACCGTCTGGGCTTACAACGAAAATATAATATGGCCAGAAAACCTTAATATTTTAGGGTAAAAACTTTAAAAAGTGCATTCTAAGATAATCATTCTACATATCTGACTAATATAGTTGTAATAATATGCTGTTCGGACGTTAGAATACCTTTCTTTTCATTATCGTGAACAAAAAAAAATTTTGTGTTCCATCCCCTGTTCTGGCTGATCCCCAGCAGAATTTCTATGCTGTGCATGTATGGTGTTCACCGGCTGTATATGGCTTGTTCACCCCATTCACCCTGATAGGTTGGAACATTCTACCATTATCTCAGATGCACTTGTAGGATTCACGGGTTGTTCCCCAAATGGTGGGATCTCTTGCAATTATGAGGACGAGGTAACTCAATGGATAGAAACTGGTGAGTGTTGGATAATTAGTGGAAGTATTTTACTGACATGAAAAGTAAAAAAAAAAGAAATATGAAAGAAAAGAAAACAACGGATTCTATGTAGAGCTAAACTGCAGCACAAATAGAGTTCAGATCTCTTCAATGAAACTGGGTCCTGATCTCCAACACAAAAATGTTCTCATGACTAAAAATTTTTATTGGTAAAAGGGGCAGTATTAAAACGCATAATACAATTTGATACAAATATTCAACAAACAGAGAATTTTTTCAAAAGGTTCACAAAATCAAATTCTATCCAGCTGGGTAGATCGGGTGTTGCCTTTGTAAAAATGGCGACATCAAGCTCTGCTCATTCTGCTGAAAAATAAATTTGCGGTGGTCAACAAAAAACTCAACTGCTCATGGAGAGTTTGATAAGCTCAATAGCTTTTCATTTGGTGATTTTCTTTTCTCTATGATGTTTCTTAGAAAAATCATAACAAGTGATCAAAATTTTTATAGTCATGCTTTTAAATCACGATGACAGTTAAATGGTTTGATGCCCAGGGTTTGACAGGACATAAAAGATGCAATTTGCTCACTATATGATACAAGTTTTCCAGCTTACACAAAAGAGAAATTTTAGAAATTCTAAGAAAATTTCCCATGATATTTAGGATGGTTGGATTTTAGGACCTTCCTGAGCATTTATGCAGAAGCAAAATTCACCTGACTTACTTCTTTCTCTAAGTTACTCGAAACAACCATCAATCAGCAGATACATCATTTAATATCATACTTCATGTATTATTCATACAAAAATTTCGAGATTAGTCTTTTTCATATGATTTCAGGTCGGCTGCAATACTGCATTGATTAATAAATTGAAAAGAGTTTGATTATTATAGTTGACGAAAAAGTAAATTTGTAAGAAAAGTGGTAAAACTTATTCTTTTCCAGGAGATATTGCACATGCCTTCTTCTTTCACACTCTCTGAAAGCAAAATACTATAATGACCAAGGATCTAAGATCTCTAGTCTAGCTTCAAAAAGTGCGACCTTGTAAAATTTGCAACTTCCTGAATTCTATAATATTGAACTTCGAACAAAATAGAGAGCTTTAACCAAATATTCAAAATTCATTTCCATCAAGAGTCCTAAAACAGATCAAAAAATTGTAATTTTTGTTAAAAAAGTGATGAAGATATTTCGGGTTCATATACACTTGGCCAAAAAAATCCCTTGACTTTCCCAGGTAGTATTTTATGAAAATTTCAAGTGCATTTCATACTTCTTCATAATTTAGATATCGAACATGAATTATTTGTATACAACACGTAAGCGTTACTAAGTATAAATAGTAATCATAACTCAGAAAGATGTATGCAGAATAGTAATGGAGACTTGTGTATGTAGAACAGTAGTGGACACTCACGGATGTATAACAGTAATGCAGCCTTCTGTATGTAGAACATTCTTACACATTTGTGTATGTAGAACAGTAGTAGACACTTATGTATGAGTATAACTTTTGGCTACATATGTATACCTTAGATGTTGAATGAATGTTTGTACTTATCATAAATTATATTTATATGATCCTAGTCATGCATTACTGAAAGGACAAATGTATGAAAATACTTACATATTTCACAGTATAGGTGTGCTCTCTAATAGATACCTCCATATCCATAGATTCATCAGATTTTCCCACTTTGTGAAATAGGCACAAAAGATGGAATTTGGGTTTGCAATCAACTTCATGCTGTATGTAATGTTCCCCATGAACAATTTTGCAGCAGCTTGCTACCATGGCAGCATTCCAGCTGAATGTTGATATCTAAATATATAAAAGATTTGTAGCAATGAAATACTGTTCAATTTAATCCTCAAAAAATGTACCAGTTTTACCCAAGTTTTGGCCATGCACTGAAAAACTCAAGTCAATTAGGTAATGATTAAATAATTTAAAATGAAGATACGACTTTTCAAGAATGTCGAACATTTAACATCTTAGGATTTAGCATTGTGGTGAAAAGACAACTATAAATTTTAAGGATGGATGCTACACACACATGCTACTATTCCTCAATGAAAAGTCTAACAACCCTCACTGAAGAAAAATTCTTGCCTTGCATGTCTGATGCTACAGTAAATCGGGTCAGGATCCATCTCAAACCTCTCATAATGTTCATATGTGACTTAAATTTTTTTGCTAAGCTAAAAGTGTTTGTGACTGAAACTGGACAAATGAGTTTATATGCTTAACACAGTCCAAAAAAATCTTTCCAAAGGATGTAGTAACAAAACTCACCTTCTGTAACTTTTATTTTCTTTTAATGCCACAATTTATATTTCATGTACCCTGCCAAGCAGGCACACAAAAAATTTCCTGAGCATCTTGCTGCTGAGCTTCCTCATATTGTTTGCTAAATTTTCAAACTGTCTGTTTGAAATGCAAAGGTATTTCGTGCAAATATTTTTTCAGCCATAAAGTGTGCAACAGGTCAGCTAAACATTCAGTAATTTGACCTCATGACCTGTATTTTTTAAGTTTTTGTGACTCAACCCTGATTTCAAGTTGGTCAAATAGGACATGATTAGAAAGTATTCAACAAAAATATCTATATTACTTATGCATTGAATGGGGGCATTTATGTAGCACTTATTTCCATGGTTTACAACATCTAAGAAAGAAAAGCAAATTAGTATGTGTAGTTGTGAAATGTACACAGTTTAGTTCCAAATTGTGCAAAAAAAGATTGATGAAATACAAATCATTCTCGAAAAAAAGAAACAACTACTTCCATTTGAGAAAATAATCTTATGTAAATCATCACCATACCTTTTAATATTGGCACCAAGGAATCATTATTTCCAATGTTTCTATTCACAATAATTACTAGATAAAACAATTTTCGATTTTTCCATTGACCATATTTGGCATCCAACTCGCTAAAAAAATTCTCAAACAGATATCATTACCATTATTGTAAAAATTCGATCCCTTATAATTACTGGTGTAAGATTCACTATATGGCACACCTCTGGATTCATAATCATTATTATAGGTGATAATCACCTGATCCATCTCAGAAAAATGTGGATTCTGATTCCATGTCCATTCAAAACTGTGTCACTTAGCGACTATTGATCACAAAATTATGCAGTTTGTCTCATCAGGCTCAAAAATGTGTAATTTACTATAAGCAAACTCTGTGATGTACTATAGACATAGAATTTGGCTTTCTAAATAAGAGCTCATATTAGTTTTTCTGGATTTATTCAGCCATTTGAAAAATTTTTTCAACTTTATTTCTCACATTTAAAATGTTTTTTAAATTCAATTCTGCGAAAAATTTTGATTTTAGGAAAAATTTTCAACCCTCTTACAAAATCTGATCCTGAAGACACCACTATTTTACAGTCAAATAAGCATCAAAATTTACATATACCTTGTTCCAGACACGTCGAGCAAGCGAACGGCCGTTGGGCTATGAAAGAATACTCTAACTATTTCCATTGATGGGGAATTACAAAATTTGCATAGAGACATATTTTTGCCCTTCCAAAACCAAATTATACGGCCAAATATGCTATTTTCCTAACACACAATATTGTTGCCGAAAAATTGAAATTTGCATAACACTTGAGACACAAAGTTTTTCTAGGCCTCTACCAAGGTTATGATTGTGGAATATGAGAAGCGCCACTTGAAAATTTATGTAACTACTTGAAAAAATCGTTAGCTTCCAGCATAATGCGCATTTCTTCACGACGCTTCGCAAAAATCAAAATGGTTAAAATTTTTCGATGTTCGACTTTCTTGTGCAACGCTTTTTTCTCAAATAATTTAAAAAAATCAAGATGGCATCTTGAAAAAAGTCAACATGGGCAACATATCAATGGATGAAAATTTCTGAAACTAAACTAGTCAATCAAAAGTTTATTCCGCCTACTACGTTTATTTTTGGAGAACTTTTCAAAGTGGATTTTTGAGATCATGGCTTGCTGGCTGAGGTTCCCATCATTTTAATGGGGCTTGCAGAGAATGCATGCACATAGGGGGGTAAACCCCTTACCTGAGACCCTGGCCACCGCCCCTGGCCCAAGACAAATCGTCACAAAATCCCTGAGCTTTTTCCAAGACAGCTTTTTGATCATTTTCGTGTATATTTTGTGCGAAAAACAAGCTTGCAGAATTTTTGTGTTTTTTTTTTGGTCGCCTAAGCTCCTACCCTCTGGATAAAAAGTCCAAGGATCTTTCCACTTGACAATTATTGCCGTGCATGTCTGTGGCAGAGAGGGAGGGTTATTTTGCACAGGCAATCCGATGGACATTTCCGTTTTTCATGAAAATTTTTATTTTCCAAGATTTTCTATAAAAAGGTCAAAAATGTTTGCATTTCATCTGAAATGCAGTAATTTATGATATACATAAATACAAATTTTTCTTTCTAGTATGTCGGGTTCCTGAGCAGGTGGCGAACGGTCCTGGAACAGCTGATGGGTCACAAATTGTGATTACTTTCTGAAATTACTGCATTTTGAATGAAAAACAAGAATTTTGTCGTTTTCCTGAAAAATCTCGGTAAATAAAAATTTTCATGAAAAAACAAAATGTCTATCGGATTCCCCGTGTGAAATAACCCCCTTCGCCTCTGCCACTCCCACATAAAAACGGAGAGCTCTTAACCGGCCTGTCCCGAATACAGCGAAACTCAAAATAGCGAGACTCAAAACAGCGTTTCTCATTACAGCGAAGTCTCAATACAGCGACTCTCATTACAGCGAAGTCTCAATACAGCGAATCTCAATACAGCGAGTAGTAAAAACTTCTATGCATTGGTGTAAGCGCGCACATCATTTTAATGATAAATATGCAAATTAGGTAAATTAAAATCGTTTTTGCTAGTTGAGATAGTCTATTTCCGTTGCATTTGGCCATCTAAATTTCACATGCTTTTGTGCTGCAGTTGGGGTAAGTATGCATGAACGGACCATTCCAAAATCACAAAAAAAATTTCTGTTAGAAACACATTTCTTCAAAACGTTTGAAAAAAACAAAAGCAAAAAATTATTATAAGGATTCTCCATTAAAATTGTTTTGAAGGCAGCTTGATTGCATTACAAAAAATTAAATTGATGAAATAAATAAAATAAAATGAAATAAACAAATAAGATGAAATCAAAAAAATAATTAAGCAGTTAAGGCAAAACAAAAAACGAAAAAACAAGAAATGATAAGTAAAATAAAGCGGTAAAAAGTAGGTAAAAATTAGAACAAAAGTACACAACCTGAAAAAAACTATACAAAAAGTAGCACAAAATAAGAATATTCAAAGAAATAAATGGAAAAAAGAAACATGCATGTGGATATGAATAAACAAACCAATATAAATAGCTGTAATATGAAAACACACGTATGACAACCAGCATCCACCAGATCGAAAAGGAGGACCAGATGGGCCATGTGCCATGACTATTTTGAAAATTCTTCATTTTGAAAATCTGTTCTGATACTTCGCTGTTTTGAGACTTCGCCGTTTTGAGAATCGCTGAATTGAGATTCGCTGTATTGAGTCTCACTGTTTTGAGAATCGCTGTTGTGTGTTTCGCTGAATAGGGGTGAAACCCCTACTAACCTCAGAAATTCACTTTGAAGGGTTATCGCATGAACAAACGTAGGAAGCGAAGAAACACTCTTGATTGGCTAGTTTCAGAAATTTCCATCGTTTGATGTTCCGCCCATTCTCATTTTTTCAAGATGGGATCTTGATTTTTTTCAGGATGGCACCTTCTTTTTTTTAAGACGGGATCCTGACTTTTTTTCAAGAGAAAATATGACAATGTACATTACATATGAGTCGAATAAATGACAAATTCATCAATCTGTCAACAATGTCCCTTTTTTCTGTTCTTTCAAAGCTCGTTGATTCTCGGCAATCTGTGAAAAAGCAAACACAGGAAATTAGCAAATGTTGTGAACAACAAACCAGACAATCTATTTCATTTAATACAATTTTTTGCTTCAAAATCAAGCGATAGATCTCGTCGAGATCTATTCAAAAATATCATCAAAAATTTGGTGTCTATATTTTCGATCGAGTTACTGCCCTTTTAAAATTGAAAAACACGTCTTTTTCAACGCGGATCTTTTTCTTCAAAATTGAGTGAGATGGGTATCAATCGATAGATCTCGTCGAGATAAATTCAAAAATACCATCTAAAATTCTGTATCTATATTTTAGATCGAGTTCAGACACCTTGTCTCGTTTTTCAACAGAGAACTCTCTTTTTAAAGTCGAGTGAGATGGTTATCAATCGATAGATCTTGTCGAGACAAATTCGAAACTACCATTCGAAATTGTGTATCTATATTTTCGGCCGAGTCACTGTCATTCTGAAATTTTTAAAAATTCGTCTCAAGTACTTGTTCGGCCCATTTTCTTTTCAACATGCCTTTCCTTTCCATTTGTTTTTCGACAATTTTAGCGTTGCTCGTATACGATTCGGCGATTTCTCTCTGTAAGCAAATCGTATTTTCAATTTTTTTTCAATTCTATATAATCTTAATAAGCTAAATTTTTACAGCCTCCAATTCTTCCTCTTCTTCGTCGATGGTCGAAACGGTCACCGATCCGAATTTGCCGTGATTTCGTACGTGTTTCGTAACCATAACCTAGAAAATTGCAAAAATTGAAATTTGTTGGATCTTTTTTCACTTCTCATTTCTTTTTTCTTTTCTTTATTTTTTCCTTCAATTTATCTGAATCAAGTTTTTCACTTTTGAATCATTTCGTTTTTTAGAATCTATATTATTTTTCTATATATTTCATTTTCGCATTTTTTGTTTGACTTAAAATTTTTATATCTTCTTGATTCTTAACAATTTTTTCCCCTTTTTGTTTCAGCTCTACCATTCTTTTATTCTTTGACGTTAATTTTTTGACAGTTTTCCTGTTTTTCATTTTATTTTTTAGTTTCTTGTTCATTTTTTCAGCTACAATTTTTGATTTTTCTATCTTTTATATTGGTTATTTCATTTTTTAATTTGTCGTTAATTTTTCCGATCTTAAATTTCATCTGTTAAATGAATTTATTTTATTTTTTAGTTTCTATTTCATTATTCCCATTGAACTTTTCATTTTTATATTTTCTCAATTTTTTCAGCTTTTCTCCTTTTTATTCTTTGTTCTTATTTTTCTAGTCTTTTGTTTTTCATTTAATTTTTTATTTTTCCGTTCATTTTCCATTAATCTCATTCCATTATTATTTTATTTTTCATTTTTGAGTTCGATTTTCACTTTCCTTTTTCATTTTTTCCTTGTTTTAACGTTTTCGTTTTTTTCTGTCAAACTATATGTTTTTAGCCTCCTTTGTCCGTTTTTTTGATTTTATTCATTTCATTTTTTAGTTTTTCGTTCATTTGATCCATTCACTTTTTAGGGTTTGAGTGGTTTCATAATTTTTCAATTTTCTCCGCCCTATATTATTTGTTTATCTTTTAGTTTCTAGTTTACTATTTCTGTTCTTTTTTTGCCTTTTTCTACTCTATTTTCCGTTTTCTATTCGTTTTTTTATTTCTAGCTTTTTTTTGTTTCTTTTTAGTTTCAGTTTTTTTCTTTTACTTCATATTTTCACTTTTGGTATAGATTTTCCGTATTTTGTATTCGTTCTTGAATTTTTGTTGATTTCGTTTACTACTCTCTTCTCAATTTTTTATTTTCTAATTAGTTTTTACGTTTTATCCTCAATTTTTCATTTAATTTTCTCATTTTTACTTTTCGCATTTAATTTTTCGTTTATTTTTTTCCTCATTATTTTACAAATTACTATTCATTTTTGAATTTTTCCAGTGTATTTTTCAATTCAATTTTTTGTTTTTTTTGTTCAGCTTTTATTGAATATCTTTTAAAATATTAGTTTTTTCACGTTTTTGTTTCCATCTTTCATTTTGTAAAATTTTGTTCGTTTATTTTTTAAACTCAAAAAATTCTTTTTTCTTACTTTTTTATTCGCTTCTTCGCCCAATTGCGTAGAATCTTCTCGAGCCGAATTTGATGGCAAATTATTTCCCAATTGTTTCAAACTCAATAATGCGCCGTCGACGATAAATGTTACATTCATATTACCTTAAAATTTATAGAAAAAATACAATTTTTGAAATATAAACTCAACATTTTATTTTTCAAACATTTCCATAAGCTTAAAAAAAGTTTATGAATAATTTTGAGGAAAAAATTGTAAAATTCAACAGGGTTTCAAAAGCACATATTTACAAAAAATTTTACACCTACCTGAATGTTGATAATAAAGCAGCAAACCGCATTTTTTACATTTTTTACGAAACTGTCGTTCAATACCTTCGGGTCTAGAAAAAATATACTGTAAAAATTTAAATTTTCCGGCTACGGTAAAACTCGCCTCCTCAAATGTACAACTTCGTGAGATTCGCAAGTCAATTTGTGAACGTGCTTTTCGCCATCGATCACGCGGGCGTCGTCTTTTGGCCTTAGCGGTAATCGATCCAAAGGACAATCTGGAATAACACGATTCTGTTTTACAGTATACAATCTAAGACAGCTGAAACGGTTCATAAATTTTAAACTACAGTAGCTATTGATTTACACCCAGTCAATTAAGCAGCTCCTATTTCCAAAATGAAATTTCATAAACACCACTCATTCACAATAAGTGGGAATATTTTAAATACAAAAAATATAGTGACGATGAAATTTCATATGCAACTGCCCGTTTTACATCACAACTGGTGTAATGTAGTTTACACTTTCGTGATTAAACTTTTTGGTTGCCAATTATTTACACTACAGATAATTTACTGTAGCTATTCAAATGCATTTATTTACTATGTATTACGGGTGGTGAATTTCCATTTATTCGAGTCCAGGTTCGAGTAGCCCTATTTGATTTATTCGGGTTCGGGTTCAGGTATTGATCCTAAATTTACTTGGATTCATGTAATTCAATAAACATAGGTGAACTTTTTTCTTGTATTACTGCATTGTGGTATGGTATGCATATTTTTACATGGGTTATGTTCATTGTACCAACGCTTCTCACATAATAAAATACTTAAATTCGTCTTTCAAGCACCGTGCTGTACTTTATGGATCAATTCCATTGATTCATTTCAAGAGTTAGTTTTCAAAAAAAATTGTTACCTAATAATCTGATGTTTGTCAAGTTTCTTAGATGCCTAGGAACTGTGTCAGTTTGATTCGGGATTTTTTTGATCCAACTGATCAAAACAAAGCAAAATGCAGACATATCACGTTCAATTAGTTCTGGAACTTCAGTCCTTCGACGTTACTTGGAAAACAAACATTATGAGCAGTATCAAGAATTCCATGGAAAAAAATCAAGAAAAAGAAAAGAGAGGTATGGAATTCATCATTAGACGTGTTGCAACAGTTACTTGAACTCAAAGAATCATTATTTTATAGCATTTATATGATGGAAGAGTCGTTAGATTGGATGGTGCCACAATGATCGATAATTGAAAAATTCATCACATTTCTGCAACCTTTCAAAAATGCTACTGAAAATGTATTTCCACTATGAGGAATTTATTCACAAAACTGAAACTTTGCTACCTGTGGTTGCAAAAATGCTTGACAAATCAAATGGCCAAGATGAATAAAAAATCAGCACTTTTGTTGACACCATTTGTGAGGGTATGGAGAAACGATTCGGGAACATAGAACAGAACCAGTAAGGAAAAATTACAGTAGATTGAATAGTTGAGCACAGGCTTAAACAAGTAATGTCATTTCAGAATGCACATTGTCGCAACATTCCTTGATCCACATTACAAGAATAAATTTTTTCGAAAAATTCGACCGTAACACTGGTGACCAGTTTCATTGAAAAATACATTAAACAAAATGCAATAGATACAGAACCTCAACAATAAAGAAACGAAACAAAACAAAAATATCTACAACTTCCAGAGGCTTGAATATGTGGAAGACTTTGCTCGTGAATCAGATAGAAGTTCAGAAGAAAATACTCAACAAGCTGATACACTGAAGTTTTCATTTTTGTCGTAAAACTTTCTACGCGTGACCATACATCTAACGGGGTTAGAGGTCTGCGGGGAGGAGTTGGGTGACTTTTTTGGGGCCGGGGTTCAGTGATTCCCAAAATTTCAGGGCAAACGGTCCCTGAAAAAGAAAAAAATGAAATTTTTCCAGCAAAAAAGTCCCAAAAACGGTGCAAACAATAGAAATTTTTGTTGAAAAAACGGTAAAAAATGTATTCATGATCCGGAGCGCCGAGAAAATTGACATTTTTCAGTATTTTTCCAACCAAAACTATGGGGGTCCCTAGGGCTACCATATGGCTAGCCATTGGATTCGAAAATCCTGGGGGGCGGGGTCGCCCAATGGCTAGCCATACGACCGACGATTTCTGTGGGGATTCCTATAGCACTCTCCCGCAATTACATGTACGGGCGTGATTTATTTACACTACAGCATAGGCGGTATACGGTTGTTTTTAACCTTATTTTTTCATGGAGTCGTTAGTTTTCATAAATTTAAAATTCTTACCAATAATCAAAGATAATTGACCGCACAAGCAATAATACGATAAAAGTGGTTTATCTTTCGATTCTTCGGTATCATGTAAATCCACACCAGGAGCATTGTCGTTATCTTGCGGTATTGGCATATTTCACGAATTCTAGAATTCTAAAAAAAGTAATATTTTCTAAAATGAAGTTTTCCGGAAAAAACGTAAAAGTGAAACGAAAGCGACTAGGTTTCAAAAAAGTATTAAAAAATGGCAAAAAACGTTTGGAAAATCGAAAATATGCAAATTCCAATATAAAAATTTATTTTCCCGATTTTTTAATATCGTTCCTTGGGCAAAAACCTGTCTAAAACGGATTCGAATTTTCGCCCTTTTTGCTTTTTCTCCACGTCTAGAACGCCGGCTTCGGTCAATTCTTTCCTAACGGATTTTTGATTATTTAATAATTCCTGATAAAAAACGAATTACTTAATTAACTAATCAATTAATTAAATATTAGGAAATTTTACTTTCTGTTTAGCGCTTCGAACCAATAATTTGCGTTTTTGAACGTTCGAGCTTGCGCTTTTACCTTTAGCTTTATGTTTCAAGTGAATTTCTCTATTACTAACTTTCTTCTTGTACTAAAAATAGAATAAATAAATTATAAAAAACAAAAAATGAAGAAAGAGGAAAAAACAACAAAATTTAAACACGAAAGCTAGAGGATATAACTCATGCTTTTGTAATCTTTATAATTTACACTCTGCTAACACTTTTAATGGTTCTGAATATCTCGGGATACTTAGTATCTACACTAGAATACAAAAAGCTCTTTACAACCGCAGTACATAATGATTTTATTTAAATTCGAAATTTATACTCTACTATCTATTCAAGGGGTTCCGAATATCTGAGGATAGAAGACAGTTTACACTTAAATATTCCAACAGTACACACTACAGTAAATATAATTTTTGTAATATCCGAAATTCGCACTCAGCAAACATTTTTGGACGAATGTTAAAAACGTAGTTTTACAACAACAAAAAATTTCAATTACTTAAAAGTTATTCAAACGATCAGGTCAGACATGAACGGCAAGAATTTTCCAGGGGGAGGGTCCTTGGACTTTTTATTAAGTGGGTAGGGGGTGGGCGAGCAAAAAAAACAAAAAAAAGTTCTGCAACCTTGTTTTTCATACAAAATATGCAAAAAAATCATCAAAAAAGCTGTCTTGAAAAAAGTTCAGAGGGGATGTTTGACGATTTTTTTGGGCCAGAGTCTCAGGTAAGAGGGTTTACCCCCTGACCTTTATGTGCATGTATGGATCAGGTGATTACCTCATTTATCTTGAAACCAATAATTAAAACTTCAATCGGAAGTTCAAAAATGTAATTACCAATAAATCCAGCTTTTCTTTTAGAGCCTTTTCCGCCACATTCTTGTCCACATGAGCGATAAGATCACTGTGTAAAGTAATCATTTCCGGTTGAATCTGAAAATTTTTTTAACTTGAGATAGAATATTTCGAAATAATAATAAAAAGGAAGAGAAAATAGATAACAGATTTCAGGACCAAAAAATTTTTAAACTACGGGTCGACAATTTGAAAATCGTGAAGATAAGAAGATTTAAAATACTACAATCTATAGACATTTAAATTTTAGGAACTTCGAATCGAGTATTTTAAATCTTTGTATAGATCTAAAAATTCAAAATTTTTGAAACGTGGTATTGATGGTTTTAAATGGAGATAAAAAGATCCAAGATCGTGCAGCATGAGCATCCAAAATTAGCATGTTCTGAAAATCTGTATCGAGCGTTCAAAAAACGTGTAAAATTTCCAATGTAAAAAACATCGGTTGAAGTGATTTAAAATCTCCCTAAAATCACTTGAAATCATAGTATGAACAGGTTTATATTTTTGAAACTTCGGATGGAGTGATTTAAAATTGTAATGAAAAAGATCAAAATATCAAAGTCTATAAAATTCCGTTAAGAGTATTTACAATCGTGATAACAAGATCCGAAATCCTGAAGTAAACAGGAGCCAAATTTTTTCAAACTTGGAGTCGAGTGTTTCAAAAATAGCGATAAAAAATCGAATTCTTGCAGAGCCGAAGAAATCAAATTTTTGAAACTTTGGATTGGTTATTTCAAAATCGCGCATTGTGAAAAATTTGAAACTCTTGAAACTTCGGATGGCAGGTTTTAAAAAATCAAAAATCCTACAGCATACCAAAATTTACCTTATCCAAAAGACCGCGAACTTCCGCTTCGCGCCTCTGTGTTTTGGATTGATACGGATTGGCTTCGTAGACGTCGATATTCGGTTCGCCCGAACCGGGCACCAATAGACTGGCGAAACCGGATTTATGCCCAACGCCCAATACGTCTTCGTAGGGGCAAAATTGTAAATCGGTGGTCACCTCGTTTAAATTGTGCCTCAAATACGGGCCGTGTTGTTGCGTTCGACATATATCTTGGAAAATCTGCGAAAATAAAAAATTTTGGGACGACGCAATCCAGAAATGAGAAAAAATTTTTGTAGAAAAAAGATAAATTGGGTATCAATCAAGAGATCTCGTCGAGATATATCCTGATATATTTTTCAAAATGATCCACCGATATTTTTGACGAAGTTATGGAAGTTCAAAGTTTGACACTTTTTTCAAATTTACGAGAGTTCGAGGTTTTCCCCACATTAGCATAAAATACTATTTTCTCAGCAATCGATTTCCTTTTGTTTTACAGTAGGACAAATGGGTAATCAATCGATAAGATGGCATTAAGGTCTATTTATAAATACCTGTCAAAATGAACTATTCCTATTTTTGACAAAGTTAATAAAGTTTAAAGTTTTGACCCTTTATCAAAATTTGCATAAAATATACATTTTAATTTCATTAAATTCGATCACAATTTTCTTGTATTTCGAGCATTTTTATATTAATCGATAAATATCACTTCAATCTGTTCAAAAATACTTTCTGAATATCTCAATTATTAGCACAGTTGTTACAACTTAAAGTTCTTGATTCCAACAAATTTGCATATAATCAGGCCTGTAGGCAGGAGGTGTTGGGGGCCATGCCCCCCAAAATGTTTCAATGTTGAAAAAAGGCATAGCTTTTTGCAAAACCTTTGATTTTTTTCTTAAAGAAAAAGTCAAGTCAGAAAGGTCAATTTTACAGTAAATTAAGGCTGAAAATGTGCGCCCTCCCCGAAAAAAATTCCTGGCTACGGGCCTGGATACAATGACACTTTTTTTGGAGTTAGATCCAAAAATCTTTTGATTTCGAACATTTGCATATCAATTGATAGATATCACATGAAATCTATTCAAAAAAAATATTTGAAAATTATATTTCAATTATTAGCAGAGTTTTTACGATTAAAAGTTTTTGATTCTGACAAATTTTTTATGAAATGAAGCTTATTCCTCACATAAATATCAGATGATACGTTACAAGCTAAATGTTTTCGTTGACTAAAAGCCACATTTTGCGCCGATTTGGTCACTTTATATTCGAAAAGAGATTTGAAATTCCTCAAATCCCAAATTTTGATCATTTTATCGCTACCGGAAGTGGCCATATAACTGAAAAATGCAAACGAAAAAAAAATTTGGAATTAAAAATTAATAAAAAGTATAAAATTACGTTCCAGTCGATTCAACGTCTAAACTTTGTACCGGACCTTGATGACAAATCATTTTGGCCAAAGGTTCTTTGACATTTGGAGACCAAAGGCTGACGATTCCTAAAAGAATTTACGGATTAGAAAAAATGCCACTCAAGAAATCAATAAAAAATAACAATTAAAAAACAGAAAAAAATACGATCGAAAGATAAACATGAACAAACAATATACGAATGAAGCAGTGATGGAATATAGGACTCGATCGCATGAAAAATATATTATAAAATGAAAATACATAAAACAACGTAAAAACATAATACATAAACACAAAAAAAGAATAAATTCAAGAAACAAATAGAACGAAAAAATCTACCTAAACTTTGTCCACAATGCAGGATAGCATTAGCGGGATTTTGTCGCATAACTTTTAATGGGCCGCCCTTTGTAGGAAACGAAGCCACCAGTTTTCCCATCGAAACGTCCAACCAATGTAGAAACGATTTTGAACTCTGAAAATAGTTCAAGAAAATGCAAGTTAAGAAAAAAAGAAAGCAGAAAAATGAACAATGGAAAGAAGAGTTAAATAAATGAAGGTATAAAAAGAAAAGGATACGAAAAAAGACCAAGATAAGAAAATGAAAAAATTGGAAAAACAAAAATGTCAAAAAAAGGAGAACGGGAGGAAGGAAACAGGAAAGAAAAAAGAGAAAATCAGAAGAGAGAAGAAAGATAAGAAGGAAAAAATGGAAAAAGAGGAAAGAGGTAAAAAATATAAATGAAAAGAACAACATAGGCAGAAAGACAATAAAATAATATAAAGCAGAAAGACAATAAAAAAGGAAAATGCAAAGAACAACAAAAAAGGAAAAAGATGGAAAATTAAAAATGTAGAAAAAAGCAAGGCGTAAGGAGAAAGAAGAGTAGGAAAATGACAGGAACAGTAAAAAAAATAAGGAAAGAGTAAGAGAAAAAACATGAAAGAAAAGAGAAAAAAATACGAGGATATCTGTATAAAGAAGAAAAATTCGAAAACAACGAAATAGAGATGAATTCAAAGAAAGGAAAAAATATAAAGAAAAGAGCGGAATGAAAAGAAAAAAATTTGAAAGCAAAAAGAATGAAAAAATCAAAGAGCAAGAAAAGAAAAAGTGAAAGAAACAACAAATAAACATAAAAAGAACACAAAAAGTGGAAAAAACAGAAAATAGAAAAATGAGAAAGGAAAAAATTAAGGACTGAGATGAAAAAGAAAAAGCAAAATACCCAGAAAAAATTAAAAAACGGTAGAAAGAAAAATGCGATGACAGAAAACGAAATAAGAAACAAAAAGGAAAATGCAAATGCTATAACAAAAAAAGAAAAATATAAAGCAAGATAAAAGCGAACAAAGAAAAAAAATATATTCGGAAAGAAAGAAAAAACAAAAAAGCAAGAAATAGAAAGAACGAAAAAGATGAAGGAAAGGTCAAAATGAAAAGAAAAAAGCTAAAAAGACGGAAAAACGAACAAAAATCTAAATGGAAAGATAAAGGATCAACTGTGAAAGATATAAAAAAAGAAAACAGGAAAAAAGAGGGACAAAAAAGATAGAGAAAAAATGTAATAAAAATAAAAAACGAGATGGTAGAAAAAACAAATAAATATGAAGAAAGAGTGCAAAAAATTAAAAAAACACGAATAAACTTTAGAGGAAGAAGGAAAAAACAAAGAAACAGAAGGGGGAAACCCCAAAGGAACGGGAGAGGCAGAAAAAATGATAAAAAAGAAGGAAAAAGCAGAGAAAAACAACAGAAAAGAATTTAAAGGTAAAAAAGAGAAAATATGAAGAAAATAGAATAGAAAAACAACCAAAAGGAAAAAAAACATGAAAAGAAAGGAAAAAAGACCCTACCGATGCGGCTAACAGGAAGTGATAAGGCAAAAAGTCTAAGCAAAGGACGTCGTTCAACATTTTCAAACAATGTAACTCCGTTCCGTGACTGTCGTACAAAAATGTAAACCGTTTTTGAGCGACGGCGTACATCAATTGATTATGTAACCACCTAAAAATTATGCAAATGAGGTGTAAACAAGAACGACATATTTCTTTTTATAATACTTGACGTCTCTAACACTTTCCATAACGTTCATTTCGCATAGTAAATCTTTCGTCAACCAATCCAAAGCGGCCACGTGACCCATTTTCCCGCCCAATAATAAAAATCGACCATTTTTACTGTAGTCGATGCGATAAGGACCGAATTGTTTCAAATCGAGGGAAAAATGCTTTAAAAAAATGAATACAAAATTGAGCTTAAAAGCGAAAAAAGCTCGTGTGAACAACAAACCTTTGAAGAACTGGCTATATCGACCGATTGACAAATATCTTTTTGGGTTATAGCGCAAGTAGATTCATTTTCTTCGGCTTGGATCGTTCTGAAAATGGTAAAATTTCCTTTCGCAATTCAAGACGAGAAAATTCTCGAATAACAACACGTACCCCGCATCTTCCGGTAGCAGAAGGGACGCTTTTTTAGAATGTTCGGAGACGAAATCGAATTTTTGGCGTCTTTTGTGAATTTTCCGCTGCTGAAAATTCGTGAGAACTCCTTCTACCTGAAAAATCAAGGGCGAAATTTACATATATTGGATGGGAGAAAAAACTTATATTTTTAGACAAACTTTGATTTTTTCTTCTCGTTCGGTGAAATTTCGTTTCATTTTTTCAATAATTTATCCGGAAACCTGCGGAAAAAGAATTTTTGGTCTATAATATAACCTGAATATGATGCTATTTAAAAAAATTTTAACACTTGTCATTTTGTTTTTTGTAATTTGTTCCATCTTTTATTCCTAATTTTTCCCGTTTTTTTACATTTTTCGTCCGTAATTGAAGCACTTTCTGACATTTTTAAGCGAAAAAACGATTCCGGCGAACGCTGAAACAATTTTTAAATTCTTGACCCCTTCAAAAACAAACATTTTAGTGGGTTCCATTAATTTCAGATTTGAAGTAAATGCTATGCTGCAGTCACTTAAATCAGAAAAAAGCGAAAATTTTCCGGCGCTTCGCGCACTGTTCTTTCCCGTCGTCTTTTTCCCCAAAGGGAAAAAGAAGTCGACTTACTAAAATTGAAGAATAAATTGAAATTTTTGAGTTTAAAGTATAATTTACATACAAGCATCGTGGAACAAATTTTCCATCAAACTATCCAAAGGCATAATGAATTTAAATTACACGAGAAATAAACCGTTAAGGTTTCTATGATGACAAGTGGGAGGAAGATCAAAATCTCGAAATTTTCCGGTGCTTCGCGCCGGTCATTGGTATAATGATCGTTATTTTCTACATATGCGGCGCGGCCCTTAGCGAATCTACTTTCACTTACTGATTAACCCTCAACAGCATATATCAATTGAAATAGCTCGTCTGTTTCTGTAATAGTTTACAGTCAGTATTTTGTCGAAAAGTGAAATTTTTCATCAATTCTCTCAACTTTTTCTGTCGAGTCTTAGAATTTTCCAAACATTTTCGACATGAACTTTTGCATTTATCGACAATGAAGATTGAAGACATCATTATAGACCGTAGTTTTAGAGCTTTTGTTCCGAAATATTTGTTGGAGAGATTCATTTCCAGCGTTTTAGAGTATAAAAACTCAATAAATTTTGACTCAAAAAACATTCTATTAGTTTCATTTCAATTTATTTCTCAACGTCGTGAAGGTTCATTTTCCAGTGTTTTAGAAAGTGAAAATCCGAAACGGATTGAGAAATAAATAAAATTCTATAACTCCAATCAGTCGGGACCATAGAAATCATAATAACAGATGAGTTTATGAGAACTTTATACTTATTATGCTTTCAGCTCGAATAGAACACCAATATATAATTTATCAGCTCAATTTTACTAACCTGACCAAAATTTTTTCAATTTTTTCCTTATTTGTGCAGGTTAATGATTCCAAAAACATCAGAATGTTTGAGCATACCCGTATCCAGGATTTTCAAAAAGGGGAGAAGGATTTTTCCAAATTTTTTTTGGAATTTACTGAATTAAAAAAAAATCATTTTTGCAGTAAATACGACTTATTTTCAGTTAGTTTATGTGCACTTGGACATACCCGTAATTGGGGGGGGGGACCTCCCCCACCCCAACTTGGCCAACCATATATCCAACCCCCCAGACTTGAAAAAATTGGCAAAAAAAGTGTATGTTTTTGGCCTTTTTTGGGGAAAATTTCGACTTTTTTCGACCACCCCCCCTCCAACTGATCGGACCTCTTGCAGGTATGCTTGGATTCAGGTTTTTTTGCACAGGCCAGGTTGCAATGTGCAACTTGGGGAAAAATTTTGGTTGCACACATAGATTTTTGGTTGCTCACTCAAAAATCAATACTACGTAAATTAGCTTACATTTATCGGAAAACATCAGAAGCTAGCTTTCTTGTATTTCATTCGATCCACGCCGGTTTTCAACTTTCACAACACAATTTTCTGAATTTTAGAGAGAACATGAAAAAAATTGACTTGATATGAATTAACTTGTCCGGCGCGCCGGAAATCTGTTCTGAATTTGGATATTCTGAAACGCTGGAAAATGAACCTTTTCAATTTATATTTTCCAGACTGAAGCATACCTGTAATTGAGGGGGAAGTTGGGGGGAGGGCCCCCACCCCCAGCTTGGTCGAGCCCTGTACCCAAATGTTGGGACCCCCAACCCCAACTTTGTCAACCCTATACCCAGCCCCCCCCAAACTTGGGGAAAATGGGGAAAAATTAGGAAAAAAATTGCTTTTTTTGGTCTTTTTTGGGGAAATTTCTGTAATTTTTTCGACTTTTTTGGGGGGTTTTCGACCCCCATCACCAAAATTTTGAAAATGATGGGACCCCCGCCCCAAAACTTTGGGTTTACCCTCCCCCCAACTGGTCGGACCTCTTACAGGTATATGGACTGAAGGATTAATTTTTCAGTGAATTCAATTGATTTTCCGTCGGGCGGATTACAATTCAGAAACTAGGAAAGCAATCAAGAAGTTTGATTCTCCAACCAGCAAAAATTCTCACTTGGACTCAAAATATTTTAGACACATAAATGTGAAAATCTTTTTTAAGACTGCAAAAAGACTTTGAGAGAATAACCGAAAAAATCTATCAAACATTGATCCAAAATATCTTGAAAATTAAAAGCTATAAGCATTAGCTAGAATGCATACCTGTAAGAGGTCCGACCAGTTTGGGGGGGAGTAAATCCGATATTTGGGGGGAGGGGTCGAAAAAGTCGCCAAAAAACATACACTTTTTTAAATTTTTTCCAAACTGGGGGGGTTGGGGCCCATACCTGTACTTGGGGGGGGGGTTGGTGGAGGGACCCCCACCCCAAGTTGGTCAACCATATACCCAACCCCCCCAGTGTATGTTTTGGCCTTTTTTGGGAAAAATTACGACTTTTTTCGACCCCCCCCCAACTGGTCCCCAACCCTCTACCATACCTGTAAGAGGTCCGACCAGTTGGGGGGGAGGGGTTCCCAAAATTATGGGGGTGGGGGCCCCAACTTTCCCAAAAGTTTAGGGAGGGGGGTCAAAAAACCCCCAAAAAGGTCGAAAAAATTTCGAAAATTTTACCAAAAAAGGCCAAAAAAGTCACTTTTTCCTCATTTACTCCAATTTTTCCGAGTTTGGGGGGGGAGTTGGGTATAGGGTTGACCAGGTTGGGGGTGGGGGTCCCCCCAACCTCCCCCAATTACAGGTATGGTTGGGGGGGTTGCGTATATGGTTGGCCAAGTTGAGGGGGTCCGCCCCCAACCCTACCCCCCAAGTACAGGTTATGTGCTAGAATGACATTTTCTAACCGTGCACTGGAATCACACAGAAAAATTATTAAGTCCGGCGAGATCGCGAAGCGCCGGAAAATTTCAACAATTTTCAATTTTATAACGCGTAAAATGCATCTCCGAACAGGAAACCATCAAAAAATGTTCCTCAGATTGATGCCTAACTACAAAAAAATTTTCCTCAATTCCAAAAAAAATTCCTCAGAAGCGGTCGATTGAGAAAAAAAACTGTGGACTGGCAAAAAATTTAGAGATTTTGACCCTTTCAAGTCCACCAAACACATCTTTTCGGTTTTGAATTCCCCAAAACTTTTTCCACAATGAGAAACATACCCAAAATTTTTTTCCTCATTTCGAAATTTTTTCCCTCAAAAGACCCATTCGAGGAAAAAAAGCAGTGGTGTGGTGCCAATGATGTTGTAACACTAAGCATTAGGGACGAAGTGTAAGCCCTCTTTTGATTGACCGAAATTACCGCCCCTGCGTTTTAAATGGTTTTAGCTAACAACTTCATTTGGAAGAGCCTCAACAGCACCGTTTATTTCCTCAAATGGGATCTTTTGAGGAACAAAATTTCGAAATGAGGAAAAAAAATTTGGGTATGGTTGTCATTGTGGAAAAAATTTTGGGGAATTCAAAACCGAAAAGATGCGTTTTGGTGGACATAAATCGGTCGAAATCTCATAATTTTCCGGCACTTCGCGCCGGTCATGATTACAATCTTGACTATTTTGTATCAAGCGCGGCCGTTAGCATATCTAATTCGACTTACTAATTAATGCCCAACAGTTTCTATCAATCGAGTTAGCTCATTTCATTTCCTAATCGTTAACAGTCAATTATGTCGCCCAAAATTGAGATTTTTCATCAATTCTCCCAATTTTTTCTCTCTATGCTTGGAATTTTTTAAACGTCTGCAACCTGAACTTTTGCATTTATTGAAGATGGAAATTCAAGACATCATTCTAGACTACGATTTTAGAAGCAATTGGCTCAAAATTTTTGGCTGGTCAAACATAAAATTTCCTGTATTTTTAGACGTTTTAGGGGCTGAAAATGCCAAAATTTTTCGGCGCTTGGCGCCGAGTCAATGAATATAATAATTCCTATTCGTAGATTTGGCGTGAACGCGAACTGTTTCCCTTCGAACAGTGTATTGGTATCGTTACAGCAAACTTTATAGACCGTCAAGACTGATGAGTAAAAAGCAATTCTGAATATTACCTGTTCATTCAGTCAGATTCGGATATTTTAAACCGAAATTGTTACTTTTTGTGTTTGATTGATTCAAACAGAAAAATCGATATCGTTGATAGTGGTACAATGTTTGGATCAAAAATTTATACGATTTTCGACTTTATTTTCTCTAGTCTTTACATCACCGTTTTTTTTCCCTAAGATTTTTTCCACATGAGAACCGGACCCAAATTTTTTTTTCCTCATTTTCCAAAAATTTTCCACATTTTTAAAAACGCTTATAATGTGGCTACGGATGCTTTTTTATGCATTTTAGGAGCATATCCAAGCATTTTGTTGTATTTGTAGTCAAAAACCTGCAAAAATGAGGAAAAAAATTGAGAAAATTCTGGTTATGTTAGTCAAAATGAGCTTATGAAGAATATATTGGTGTTCTATAGGAGTGGATAAAGAAAGTTAACGATAGAGTTCTCATGAATTTATCTGCTATCAACATTTCTGTGATTCCGATTAGAATCATCTAATTTTGTTTAGTTCTTGGTCCGGCGCGGAGCGCCGAAAATTTTTTTTGATTTTTACTTTCTGAAACGCTGGAAAATGAACCTTCATAACGTTGGGAAATAAATTAAAATCAGACTGATGAAGTGTAATTTGCTTCCCATTCCGGCGCGCAGCGCCGGAAAAATTTTCGGGTTTTTGTATTTTAGAACGCTGAAAAATAAATCTCCCCAACAGATAATTCGAATATATATAATATATTTTTTTAATATTTTCCCAACTGGGGGGGGGGGGGGTTTGGGGGGGGGGGGGAATCATTTTGGGTACTGGGTTGGCCAAGTTGGGGGGGTCCCCCCCACCGTTTTTTTTTTCCTCGAAGATTTTTTCTACATGAGAACCGGACCCAAAATTTTTTTCCTCATTTTCCAAAAATTTTCCTCATTTTTAAAAACGCTTATAATGTGGCTACGGATGCTTTTTTATGCATTTTAGGAGCATACCCATGCATTTTGTTGTATTTGGAGTCAGAAACCTGCAAAAATGAGAAAGAAGTTGAGAAAATTCTAGTTATATTAGCCAAAATGAGCTCATTAAGAATATATTGGTCTTCTACCGGAGCGGGTGAAGCATGTTAACGAATAACGATAGAGTTCTCTCTCAGGAATTTATCCGCTATTAACATTTCTATGGCTCTCATTAGAATCATCTAATTTTATTTAGTTTTTGGTCCGGCGCGGAGAGCCGGAAAAATTTTCAAATTTTCACTTTCTACAACGCTGGAAATTGAACCTTCACAACGTTGGGAAATGAATTAAAATCCGACTCATGAAGTATAATTTGTTTCCCATTCCGGCGCGAAGCGCCGGGAAAATTCTTCAGTTTTTATATTCTAAAACGCTGGAAAATGAATCTCCCTAACAGATATTCATAAACAGAAGTTCTAAAATTGCAGTCTAGAATGATGTCTTCAATTTCTATCTTCAATAAACGCAAAAGTTCAGGTTGCAGACGTTTAAAAAATTCCAAACATCGAGAGAAAAAATTGAGAAAATTGATGAAAAATGAATGAATGAATGAATGAATGAATGAATGAATGAATGAATGAATGAATGAAGAAGATTTATTACCTGTCAGGCGAAATATAACACAAGAAAAGAAAAAAAAGGTTAAAACGCGAGAACAAACGATTAAAATGAAATAAGAAAACGAAGAAAAGTTTCGAAAACTCAATCGACGGCTACTTCAAAACGACAAATACAATATCGCAGCGAAAATATGTGCTACAGTAAACAAGTTAATGACGGTAATAGGAAGCGCAGGTTACATATTTGTAACAGGCTAACGCGCTCCCCCGAGATAATCAGAAAAATCAATCTTAGAGATTTTCGTTTTGAATGTGTGTAAATTGGAAGAACTAAGAACTTCAGCTGAAAGTTCATTCCAGATATTAATGTACCTGTTGGAAAAATCATATAATCTAATATTTGTTTTACCTTTACCTGTTTTGAGTTTGTAGTCATTTTTACGACGGGTGGACTCGAAATTACTGCTAATAAAGAAGTCCGATTTTTGCAGACAGGATTGGCCTTTAATAATTTGAAACATCATGCATAAGGCGGCACGTAGTCGGCGTATTTCTAAGCTATCAAGGCATAGCTTAGTTAAACGCTCATCATATGAAAGGATAGACCCAAAACCACATATTCTCTTTGTGAATCTTCTCTGAACTTTTTCAATGAGATTTATGTCAGAGGCATAGTAAGGGTTCCAAACAGTTGAACAATATTCTAGCAGGGGTCTAACATAAACAGTAAACGCGCGTACAAGGTTAGAAGTATCATGGGAAGTAAAGGTTCTAATTATCAAAGAACTTAAGCTAAAGGCTTTCTTGGTAATTGATGCTATGTGATCTCTAAAACTCAAGTTTTGGGATATAAGTACGCCCAAGTCTCTGACGTATGGGTTTTCACCTGGAATTTTAGACAATCCTAAATTGTAGGGGACCTTTGGATTTGCATGGCCCATATAGAGAATAGAACTTTTTCAGCCGAAATTTCGAGTTGCCATGTTTTAGACCAATTGAAAATCTGATCAAGATCATCTTGAAGAGTTTTACATTGTGTGGAGGTGTTAAAAATTTTCACATCATCTGCGAAAAGATAGACATGGGATTTTAAAGTATCAGGGAGGTCGTTTATAAACAAGAGGAAAAGAGTTGGACCAAGAACACTCCCCTGGGGGACACCACTGCTTACGTCTGATGTTAGGGAAAATTTGTTGTTAATGCAGACTTTTTGAGTGCGATTTGAAAGGAAGGCGATGATCCAATTCGCAAGAAAACCACAGATGCCATAGTTTTTCAACTTTAGAGCAAGCTTACTATGGGAGACAGAGTCAAAAGCTTTCTTAAAATCAATGTAAATCAAGTCAATGGAAGATCCTGAATCAATAAGTTTGGTCCATGAATTTTTGCATTTGAGCAACTGTGTTTCACATGACTTTTTTGGCAAAAACCCAAACTGAAAGGGAGATAATAGGGAGCTTCTCTTAAGGTAATCTAAAATAGAAGAGTTAATAATGCTTTCCATGACTTTACAAGCAATACAACAAAGAGAAATTGGTCGGTAATTGGAAATCAATGAGGAATCACCTTTTTTGTATACTGGGATTACATTTGCAGTTTTCCATATAGATGGTAATGCCCCAGATCTAAAAGAAACCTCAAAGATATGAGAAAGTGGGTCGGCCAAACAATTGGATAGTTTTTTCATAAAATAGGCACATAACCCATCAGGACCCAAGGCAAGGGATGGATTCAGTTTACGAAGAGCAGCACGAACTAGCTCAACAGAAAATGATGAATTGGAGATTTCAGACATAGTTCTTTTGGGGAAAAGAGGCACAGAACCATTATCATTGGTAAAGACTGATGTGAAATAATTATTGAAAAGTTCGGCCTTTAGATCTTCATCAGAAATAATTTCATTACCTATACAAATTGGGGGAATAGCTCTATTTGATTTGATTTTGGAATTTACAAAATTATAGAAACTTCTGAGATCTGATTTGTCAATAAGTTTCTTTTCAATGTCGATTTGATGCGATTTGATTTGATTTTTCAAAAATTTACAATGACTGTTGAAAAGAAACTTGTCACGGGCTGATTTAGTTTTCCTATAGTTTCTCCAAAGTTTTAATTTTTTAGCAAGTAGCTTCTGGAGGTATTTGGGATATTTTTTTGCCTTACTTAGTTTAGATGTGGGTACGTGTTGTGTTATAATGGGCTTCAAAATGTCAATAAAACTACAGTACATGTCATCTGCATTTCTACATGTGGAGAAAACGTCAGGCCAAGAGATCTGGAATAAGAGCTCAGAAATAGTATCATAGTTCGCCTTGCGAAAGTTCAAGGGGAGGGATTTTGGATTCAGGGGTGTTGTCTTGAGAATTATTTTGAACTTTACACTTGAGTGGTCACTAGTAGAAAAAGGAGGGACAACATGAACGTCAGAGACAGATCTATCACCAAAAATTAGATCAAGGATATTGTTATCATGGGTGGGTTGCAAAACCAGTTGCTGAAGACTTGTACCAGAAAGACACTCAAATAAAGATGTGTAGGTGGCTTCATAGGGATAGGTAGAATTGATCCAGTCAAGTTTGGGTAAATTGAAATCTCCAGTTATGAGGATAGGATAATTAACATTTGACGACCATTCTATAAAAGAACAGAGCTTGTTGCAGTAATCTAAGTTATACTCAGGTGGCCTGTAAACAAGAACAAGGCGATAAAGGAGACCAGGGAGGGCAAGATCAACTGTTAGTGTTTCAGAAGTATCAATAGAAGGTGGGACTTTAGAGATGACAGCAGGTATTGATTTTTTGATAAAAATTGCAACCCCTCCACCCCTTTTGTTGGGTCTATCCTTTCGGAAGACATTATACGACCTTAAATTACATAAAATACCATCAGAAATACCATCATTTAACCATGTTTCAGTACAAAAGATTAGGTCATATTGCTGTGTTTCAAGCATCATGTTGAGTTCTTCCAATTTAGACACTAAGCTTCTAGCATTAAATAAAATACATTGCAAAAAACTACTATCAAGGGGGTCTTTTACCTAAAATAAATTAGCCCTGTCATTATGTGAACCTTGCTTACTTACACAATTATGACGAAAATCAATATATAAACCCGTTTCGCCTGCTTGTCTCAATATTGGGCGACATAATCGACTGATAACGATTAGAAAATGAAACGAGCTAACTTGATTGATAGAAACTGTTGAGCATTAATTAGTAAGTCGAAGTAGATATGCTAATGGCCGCGCCTGATAGAAAATAGTCAAGATTGTACCCGTGACCGGCGCGAAGCGCCGGAAAATTTTGAGATTTTGACCCTTTTAAGTCCACCAAAACGCATCTTTTTGGTTTGGAATTCCCCCAAATTTTTTCCTCAATGAGAACCATACCCAAAATTTTTTTCCTCATTTCGAAATTTTTTTCCTCGAAAGACCCCATTTGAGGAAAAAAAACGGTGGTCCCCCCCAAAGTACAATGTTGGGCACGATTTTTACAAAAAATTCATGCGTTAAACGTTAACTTTTTATCAAACTTTTGGCCTAAAACTTTTCCGCAGTTTTCAGTTATGTTTCTAGTTAAAAAATTTTTTGTGCCATTGGCACAAATTTTTTTAGCCTCTTGTGCCGATTGGCACAAAAGTCCGTGCACAAAGAAAACGTTGGTTGTAACAAGCGAGTAGTAAATTTTCTGCCCTCAGCACACAGTAAACTCGAGTTCTTGGGAACATCAATGCGCAAAATGTACAACATGCTAGCTATTTCGAAAAATGTTCTGTGAATACTAGACGGTCACTCAGATAACAATTTGACCAACATTTAAAAGGAAGTCCACTAAAATGCCGCTGTGACCTCGTGAGATAATCGATGTTAAGCAAAATGAATATTGGTCACTCATATGGCCTTATTTATTGGGCATCGCAAGAAGAAAGTTGTTTGGTTTTATATGGTAATCCGAAATTTTCCGAGGGTCTTCTGTTCACTCAAATAATCGTTCCACAGAAAAATCGTGAAAATAGTCGAAACAACGGATTTTTGATGATGTCAGCCCATACGGGGTCACCTGATTGACTCAAGGCATCACTGATTGCTAAGATGATCATAGTGATCAGTTTATCGCATTTTTCGTGTACTGATGCCTATGGTGAGTCATGCTGCTTCTTGCGAGACGTGGCAAGTTGAACTGGGTTTCCATTAAAGATGAACAAAATTGTAGAGTAATTTCGAAGAAACGTTTTCCGGACGATTATCATATTCATTTTCGATAGTGTCACGAGGAGTGACAAAAATGTGAAGTTATGAAAAATTATGTACATTTTCTGCAAATTCTCGTCATGTTTTCCCCAAAAATTCCGGTTAAAACCTGTTTTTGTACAGCTATTTTTCGTTTGTTGAAATTACGAGTTTTATGCACTCAAGCACCTTTTTATTGTAATTATGCACACTTCAATGGAAACAGTGGCGACATCTCGAAAACACTAATTACGGACACTTGGGTAATTATGCACACTTCAACGGAGACAGTAGCAACATCTCGAAAACACTAATTACAGACACTTGCATAACAGGGCTAATTGTGGCGCCCTGTGGATTTCAGAACCTACAGTAACCCAAGTCTGGTCCGTGCCGACCACTGTGGGTGTTTTTCATGTCAATTCAAGTATGGTCCGCCCCGACCACTGTGGGTGTTTTTCATGTCTGAAATGTGGGTCAAGTGGGTCTGAAACGAAGAAGAAGACCCTGTTTTTGGGAAAAGAGAGCCAGTTTTGGTTTTTCGCGTCGACCGGAGTGGTAGAATCCCACGCCGGATTCCATCAGTAATTTTCCCATAGCCAGTCTTTGGTTTTTGCGTCGACCTCAGCAGGTGAATCCCCCCGGATTCCGTCAGTAATTTTTCCTTACGAGACTCGTCCCGCGTCTGGACCGTTTTTCGTTTTGTGCATTTTCACGCCAGGTTTACGTTGTGTGTTTTCGCGCCCATTTTACATTTGCGTTTTCGCACCAGTTTTACATTTCGTATCGAATCAACGTTTGTACGAAGGTTGTAAGTTGTAAATTAGTAAAATTGAAAACTCAACTTCCCTAAGTACATATTATTCTTACAGTAGCCTGACTTAACCCTGACATAACACTGATAATAGCATGATTATTTTGGTGACCAATATCATCACTCCAGGAAGTGACTTTGGATGATTGTGTGACATCAAGAGGTTTTAGTGAGCATCCCAACCTGCGGCCAAAGAAGAAATCAATAACAACAACTATCTGATGTCATAAAAAATAGCTGTTTTGACAACCTGCATGATTTTCTTTGAGATATCTGCTTGAGTGACCAGCTATCACTTGAGTGACCTCCTATGAATTAGTAAAATTGTAAAAAATTTCGTTCACCACTTCCATGATTTTCGATGAATACACTTCATAAGTGGAAAATGATCACTTGTGTGACCTCAAGCTCAAGACGTAAAATCGTCAAAAAATGACCAGTTGTGGCCACACGAATGGTCCTACCTACATCTTTTTGCGCAGTCTTTTTTTGCACCACTAGTCATTTGCTGAAACTCTGTCAGCTACATCGGTCAATTTGAAATGAATTGAGATGGAACATTGTTTTAAACTGTGAGCAAAGGTCCTGGCAAATTGTCCATCAATCGTGAATCAACGTTTTCTAAAAATTAAAATAATTGTTTAAAAATTTTGCAAGGCTTCCTTAGACAAAAAAATGATCAAAGGATTCCAAATTTCTCTGGATTTGAAGCACCAGTCTTGAAAAAATCCCAAATCCAAAATCGAAAAAGGTTGGATAAAGTCTGGGTATAATTCTATCAGGTTTTTGTACACAATTCCAGAACATTGCAAATAAATCTGGTTACAGCTGAAACTTTTCAAGTGAGGAACAATTTCCCATTTGGATGTTAAAAATTGAAGTCTATTACTCCTTTTTCAATTGTCTCTTCCTCCTAAGCCTTACTTACTTCGACTTAAGAAGGATCACTTACTTGCCTTTTTTGGCAGAACGGAACGGAACTGATCGCCAACAGCTTGAAATGTTCAGCCTGAAAATCCACTTTCAATCGGAGAGGGTAACTGCAATTTTCTAGAAAATGACCGACGGTAACCTCCAACTGAACCGAACGGAACGAAAATTTCCCTTTCGTTCAGAAATGTTGTGTCAGTTTCTATCCGTTCCTTTCCCCCAAAAAAGGTAAGTATGAATGACCCTTTAGTTCCTCCTGCACCATTCACTGCATTGGGCGGCAAGTGTCCTCCTGTTGTAGTGTGTTTTCCACCGATTTTGTCGTTTTTGTCAAAGCGCACATGAGGCCACAGGTAGCAAGTGGAGTGAGCAACGCGGACCATCAACAGTCGTCTTACTGTAGCGCTCGTCGGTACGCATGCCCTGGCTCTCTCATTGTGCATTATTATTGTTATATGTTCTCTCATATTAAACGTGTGCCCCACTGGCCACTTTTATTTTGCCACTCGCCGCCTCCCCGCACGAAACCCATTTGTCTTCTTGTCCCAGTGCGTGGGAGTGATTCGCTTTATATTCTCGCCCGTTTTTCATTTGTAAGTAAGTGTTTCTCAATTGCATAATATAAAAGTGGAAAGATCTCCTTTCGGTTTTACGTAATTAGGGAGACAACAAAGGAAACATCTTTTCCTTAATTGGTGGGATATTTGTGTCGGGTTTAAGTACAAGTAATTAAGTTAATCAGGTTAACGTGGGCGTGGGAAACACGTACATTAAGGACGAATCCTGGGATCCCAATCCTGCCTGAACGCAAAGACCGAAGCCCTGACAAATTCTAAAATACAACACTAGTGACCATTTGGATTGTAGGCTTCCTTTCCCCGCCGTTGCGTTGCATCGGACTACACCCACAAGCTTCAAAATTCGACCATGCCATAGCTGTGCTCAAGGATACAAAAAATTTTATTACACCCTCTGGAAGAAAATGCCAAAAGTAAGCCATACACCGCCGGATCTCACACGCCTCCTGTCGCGATCAAGTTCGCCAAAGGCCACCACAGCTGCGCGCCAGGCTTTGAGTTTTGACCAGATGTTGTTGCCGCGACTGACAAATATTGCGCAATCATCAGCAGTACCCACGGCAAGACTCCCGCCCCATAACCCACCCTCATCTACTTTCAGTACCTCCGCATCAGACGGGACCGCAGAGACTCAAGTACCGCTCATTTCCGCAACCCCCGCGATAGTCAATTCACACGCGCCGCCGCTTCTGAGCAGCGTTGCCAGATGGTTAAAATTGAAAATCACCAGAAACACATAAAAATGACAGAAAAACCACCAAAAATCACCAAGAGAATTTTCGAAAACCACCAAGAAAACCACCAGTTTTCATGACTAAATTTCGATTTAAAAAACAAAATTATGAATAAAATTTTATTGAAACTTAATAATCATTCAATAAATCGAATGCCACATCGTAAACATCATCATCATCTTCCTCATCATTATCGTAAATTTTTGCATTAAAACTTTTCAACATTTCATAAGTAGGTTCAAAATTCACCGAACTAACATTCACATGTTTTAACCCATATCGAACAGTTAAAATTGACTCCACTGTATTACACAACAACTTATTATGAATATTATTTTTGACTAGTGACATGGCAGAAAAAACGCGTTCGACCGATGCGTTAGAAAATGGCAAACAAAACAAATTTAGCGCGAATAAAGCAATATTGTCAAATCTTCCGTTACCAGCAGTGTCTTTACTACCATAAACTTTCATCCAAAACTCAACAGCACTTATATTGTTCAAATTTTCTGGAGAATATACGTTTGGCAGTAGCTTTTATTCTTCATTGGCAGCATCAAGGTCGTTCGTTAACGAGCGAAATTTTCGTAAGAGTGGCACAATAGACGAGCCGCTGTCAAAAATCGAAGTTGGACCAAGTAATTCCAAATTGTGCAACACTTTAAAACTGCATGGGAATCGAAGACGCACCTAAACATGTATAAAATAAAACGTACTACAATACTACATTAGAAAATAAATTTTATGTACTTTTAATTATTATATAATGTTAATTAACAAGAATTACTTGTTTTGCGGCTTCCATTAAACATGCAAGGCATTGCTTTCTTATCAAATTTCGATCCGCTTTGATGATTTGAGTGCTACTAATGATGTCAATAAAATCTATACCAAAATCGACCAAATCAATATGGCTGAAAATTTAATTAACATAACTATTTGATTTAAAACATTATACGAGCATATTAAATAATATGTATACTTGACATATCGTTCATATTCGAAATCAAGAACGTCTGACGACGTATGCCGATAATTGTCAAATACGGTAGCATTCACGAACTGTTTAAGCAATCTGAAACAAGCAAATAAGTAGTACTTCAGAATCGAAAACAACAAAAATACTATAATAAAGAAAAAAGAATTTTGTTGAATAGCATGGTGCATGTACATACCGCACATAAAACAAATCCAGTTCAGTGATAAGTTTCAAAACATCCGCATTTTCCGCTTGAAATAAGATGTTTTTCTCCACAAAAGAATTATACTCTTACGTACGAGCCGAAGATCGAGAAAATCAGTTCTCAGATAACTATTTCATTTATGTCAATCGAAAAAAAAGACAACTTAATAAGTCAATCGAAAGGCTACTGCTGTTCGTAGATTGGGGCCGGGGCATCGACATTAGTGCGTAATTCATAAATAGCTTTAAATTTAGTCTAAACTAAAGTATCTAAAAAAGTTCAAATGGGTAATAGTGAGAAAATTGTACTGCAACAATTTAAAGCATTATTCAAAGCAGCTGAAAACATTCATTGTTCTATTAAAAAAGGCTAAAACCCAAATTCCAAAAACCAAAAACCAATACATTTTTTCAAAAACCAAAAACCATCAAAAACCACAAAAACCATAAACCAAAGCCGTGCCAGCTCTTTTCCGGAGTTTCCTTGTCCATCCTCCACTGGCTAATGAATGAGTCGAAATTTCTGTTAGCTTGATCCGAGATTTATTTCGCTGTGCTAATAGTAATACAAATTACAAACCCTGGTTTAGATTATTGGGCAAAATCTTCTGATAAAAAATTCCTTCAACAAGCGAAAGACTTGAAATGATAGAAAATGTGAACCCATGATCTAAAACAATATTATTTCATAACAAGCAGCGCAGTGACAAAAATTTTTTACTGCCAACTCTGAAAAAATGCAATAAAATGAAATTAAAGTGATAAAATCATATTTAAAAATGGTTCACAACAATGTGAAACAAGCGTAAAATTGTTTTCCACATTCCAAAATTTTCGTTTCTCTCAACAAAACACCAAAATGTGGAAAAAATAGCGGCTGGATGAAATGAATATGAAACAACAGTAATCATATCACTGACAGTATATGTGCGATAACTGAGCGAAAATTTCAATGACATCATTAACCTGTTTCTATACTCGTTTTGAGAATATTAGTTAAAAATCACCAGAAACACCAAAAATTCCTGAAATCACCATAAAAATCACCAAACAGGCGTCCCACCGAAAAACTCACCGACGGACATCAAAAATCACCAGTTTGGTGGGAAATCACCACGTCTGGCAACACTGCTTCTGAGTCAAAATTCTCTCATCGCCACTGTCATATGCCCTAGCGCGCCAGCCGTATCACAAACACTGCCGCAAAGCACTGCGGCCCAAGTCAAAAACGACCAAACCATCGCCAGGACCAACTCTTTGGACTCCTTTATCAATATTGATCCACCACATGCCCCAGCCGCCACCCGTGTGTCAGAAAACAACCACCGCAGCAGTTTAGCAATTTCAAACGCCAATGAAGTCCATAATTTCTGAATTGAAGCACATGACATGTTGGACCAGCTCAGCACTGCCGCCGCGCGAATTACCAATAACGTTCCTACAGTACAAACAATTGATCAAATTATCGGCACCATTTCCGACCAATTCCAAGCCCAACAACTAGGTGTTCAACTCGAAATCCAAGAACAGGTGAAATCCACGAACGCGTGCTTCGCCGCCCTAGCAGAGCAAATGCAACAATTGATTTCAACAACTGCGGCCACAGCCGCCGTGCGTAACCTGCCCACACCAAGACTGCCGCTGGTGTCCTCAGGGTTTCACGACGAGGAAACGTGAGATATTTACATCCCAAATGAAACTCTCTGTGAAACTGAACGGGCTCAGGTTTTCCGTTGACCGCCAATCCAGGTCAAACCTAAAGCACCATCCACCGATACCCTGTATAATAACGAATTTGAGTACAGAACTGCTATCACGACCCCACCCTTTTAACAGATGGCCGCCCGCAAAATTGGGCGAAAAATTTAAGTTCTAAAAATTTAAGTTCGAAAAATTCTAAAAATTTAAGCCCAATTCGTTATCCAAACTGACGCAAGTATGACAGCCATTGGAGCAATTTTGTACCAGGAAAACGGAAACAATCAATGGGTAATCACCTATAACAGCCGCGTACTCACCGATGCCGAAACCCGCTACAGCACAACTGAGCGTGAATGCCTCACCATTGTCTACGGCTTCAGGATGTACCGCCACTACGTTTATGGCCAAAAGATTATCGTTCGTACCGATCACAAACCCCTCGAATGGCTCAAAGACGAAAAGCACCGAAATTCACACTTCCAATGTTTGGCGATCAACCTCCAAGATTATGATTACAAAGTTAAATACATCAAAGGTAAAGACAACGCTTGTGCCGATTTTTTGTCCAGAAAAGATGACCGCGACAAAACGCCAATCCCAAATACAGAAAACTTAACTGCCAAGATTTTCCGTAAAGATTTTCACCCTGCTGGTGCATTACTGGCCACCGATTTAACGGTACCTGATATACTCCCAGCAGTGGCCTCACTGCCCATGGAAATCGACACAGACGTCAACGCCGTCACTAGGGCAATGACCAAAAAGACCATCAGTCAACCCACACTCTCTGATTCCATACCGTTGGCCGCCGATTACGCGCGGCCTCCAGTTGAAGCCATAACAATCGCTTCCCATGAGGAAGTGAAACAAGCACAAGCCGCTGATCCCGCCATCACCAAAATCATCGCCACCTTCCAAACAGAAAATGCCGTGAGACATTTTCCAGTTTTCTTTACCGAAGATGGTCTTTTGTATCGCCAGATCAAAAACAACCACCAGCTAGTCGTCCCAGCATCCATGGTTGACCAGTTGCTACACCAATTCCATGGTGCGAAAGTTTTGAATCACCAAGGATCAAGCCCCACGCTTGCAGCCATCAAAGCCCATTTTTGGTGGCCCCATATGGAAGAAAACGTCCCCAATTGGATCAAGTCCTGCAAAATTTGCCAAGTGACAACGCCGCGTACATCACCACCTCCGCCGCTGTTACTGATTCAACCAAAACATCCTTTTGAGATTGTCGCCACCGACATTGTCAACATTTCGCAGGTAGGTGAGAGACGCCCATATGTTATAGTTTTTCAGGATTATTTTACGAAATGGGTTTCCACCCATCCAATATCTGACCAAAAGGCTTCAACAATTGTGGAATGCTTCGTTAACATTGTCGTCCTAACGCACGGAAGCCCACTTGTCCTCCTTTCCGATCAAGGTGGATGTTTCACGTCGAAGCTCATGCAAGATATTTGTGACCTACTCAAGATACGAAAAGTCAAAACAAGGGCATATCACCCCCAGTGCAACGGAATGGTCGAGCGTTTTAATCAAACATTGATTGCCCAACTGAAGAAGTACACCGCCGACGATCCAGACAACTGGGAGTGCTACTTGCCATATGCCATATTCGCCTATAACGCCACGCCGCAAACAGCTATGCATCATTCGCCCTTCAGCTTATTAGGAGGCTACGAGCCGCGCATCACCTTCAACTACGACTGCACCCGCCAACTCACATTGCCACTAAATTACGATGCTTACCAGCATATTCTCATGCAAGCGCAACTAAAGATGCACGAGAAGATAAAAGCCAACCTCGATGCAGCAGCCGCAGTTAGCAAAGAATACTTTGACCAAAAAGCCCAAAAACGCGACTTCGCCGTCAATGATCTTGACCTTTTGACCAACACAAGAAAGGCGAACAAAATCCAACCCGATTTCATTGAATCTTTTCTCATCACGGACGTGTCTCGCGCAGCCGAAAATGTAGTCACCATCGATTCACTCGATGCGCCCGGCGGACCGCAAACCCTTTCCACAACTTGTTCGAAACCTTTCATACAACACCCTGCCAAAGAAGCTTCTGAACTCAAAGCCCGTGGACCATGTTTGCCTCACACTTCACGCGGCCAATAGTTTGCTTTGAAATTTTTCATTTGTGATACAGGGCTCACCATGCCGAGTTGTACATACTTTTCGCGTTTGTTTAATTTAGATCATGGTGACCATGTTGACGAGACAATGATGCTGATCAAGTGTAACCTGAGCAGTTGTTTTCCTCCGCCCCGGTCACCACCAGCAAACACATTACCGACTTTACAACATCGCATTGCACTTCTCCTTGGTCCCCACACTTTTGCCGTAGGAGGGGGTTTCTTCTTTAATGTTAGGTTCTGTTCAGGGCGAGGCCATTCGGTTTATTTCCGCCCAATCCTGGCCGCATTCACTCTCATAAGACTAATTGGGAAAGGTTGATTTTAGCTCCCATTAACAAAGTGGTGTTTGTGTTGCTTTTCATAACTGTAGTTTTGCATTTTCTTACTTTACACTTTCTTCACCTTTCAGAGGCTTATTCTTTTACTATTTCATTTCTATTTCTCGCTTTTGCCCACAATAGTCGCATCTTCCAGCCGCTCTCAAAAAATATTTTTTCAACATGACAACACCGTCGACCTCGTCCGCTTCCACAGCCGATAAGCCCCCACCGTACCGCGAATTGATCAACGTCAAGGAACGCTATGTACGATGGGAGAACAGCAACCCCATCAAAACGATTTGAGCTTCACCTGCGACGGTATATTTTATTTTTACGCTTTCCTTACTTCTATTTTTGCATGCTCTTTTGCTTGGGACCTCATGGGAAACCCCCATTCTGTAGCCCTACGCCAGAGCCCATGGTCAGCCGCCCCAATCCCATCATCGTCAAGTTGTGGCACCTGATCCACCACAACCGGCTGCTGCTTTGACTTCCGCATACGACAACTCTTGTCATCTCACTATCATAGCCCGATCCAGTTGCCAAAATGCGCCCATCAAAGTGACATCGCCGCCCGAGCCACTGTTCCCTTAGGGCGTGTCTCCCTTTTTCGAACAGCAAGCAACGCCACATTTTTTCTTGGTTCTACGCTACAGTCCCCCTTTTGATCCTCGATTTGGTGCCCACTTTGTCATATGTCAAGTGTCACACTCGCTCTTGTTCCAGAACACAACGTCAAACGATTGATCCGAGCTGCCGATTTGGAATCCTGGCACGTCTCTATGTACGCCCGACCTCCGAATGTGTTGCCGCCGCCGATATTCCTCTCACCCAGAAGTTTGGGGCAGGCCTTGGCTGCCCAACCCACACCAAACTTCGGTGGCTACACACTGTTTGGCTTCGACACCGAATCGATCATGGCCGTGGACATGAAAAGTTTCCAGTTAACCATGCGTATGCCAGCCGACTCCATGGCGTCCAGCTATCCGCAATATGTTCAACTCGCGTTCCCCAATGGCACAATGTTTGTTTTTGAGACCTTCACCACCACTCCGGAAGACTGGACCGCACTATTCTCCCTAGTTGACGGTGAACACACCATTGTGGTTTCCTACAATGGAGCCGACAACTGGGCGGGAATATATGCCCTGTTAGGTACCCAGTTCCAGACCGACCGTCAAAAGAAAAATAAAGACCCCCTCGTCAAAGCAATCCATTTCGACACGTACCATGTAATCCGCAACATCAACCTATCTCCACCACTGTATGAGTTGGCTTGAAGAATAGGATTTTTCCCCGAAAAGTGCACCTTGAAGGCCACCATTTATGCCATGTGGGTGCTGGACGTTTCGAAACTTACGCTAAGATTCCCAGCCGCTTTGCAATTTTTCAACAACCCGTCGACATCGTTCCTGCAATGGGACATTCTTGCATACACAGCCCTCGATGCCTACTATCCGCTCCTGTTGTTCTTGGCATTTGGCCATTACGGCTTCATCCCCGAGCTATACAACACTCCCACGTTGTTTCCCCATGACTCCTTGGATGCCGCCAAAGTCGACCATCTTGCCGAAACAATAATCGCCGCGTTTCACAACGTTGCGTTGTCGGATGTTCTACCCACCCAACTCTGCCAATCGAATTTATCCTACCATTTCGCAAATCGCCCTCACCGCGATTATGCGAGACGAGGTGCTCTCTGCCTACAAATTTTTCATGTACAATTGCACATGGACTGACCACAGTCGGTCTTTTTGTTTAGGGACGGTGCCTAACGATTTTCGCAGCGTCAAAGTTTTGACGCGTATGACCCATCCGAAGCTTCTCACTGCTCCCAAGAAGCCCAAGAAAAAGAAGAAGAAACAGAAGGACGAGTGGAACAAATCACTGGATGTCTCCGACGACGAAGACCTGGCCCTCCATCTTCGATCGATATTTGATGACCCCAAACGCCTTCAAGCAGCCGTCACCTCAGCCATGAAGAGTAACCTCTCGGACCCGCTCATCGAATTACTCAACTTCCCGGTTTCGCCCATGTACAAATTGGCTATTCGAGACCACCTTCAATACGAAATGGACCCCGCGCTGCCACCGATTCTGCACGAAGTTGATGACGTGTGGATCGAACACGTCGCCGCCGACCAACCACTCCGCGAGTGAACCTACCAGGGTACTCACTACCGTTATCACCCCTCCACCATTCTTAATTTTTTACAGGTGGATGGCGATTGGTTCCGACAGCTAACAACTTTCATGCCATTGGCTGCACTTTTGGCTTCGCCGTGTTCTGCCCCTGAATACACCTACGTTAAGGATTTGTTGCTTCGCCACGCTCAAAATATGAATTCCAAAATGCACACCGCCTTCTACAACTGTATGTGGTACCGTACCGACAGCAACCCCCGATTGCAGCTCACCGAATGGATGAACTGCATATCCGAGCAAGAGCGGTCTTTTGCAAATGACCCCAGAACATACCTCTGCAACCGGTTCGCTCTAGGCCTGATCATTTTCTACGAGGAATTCCACATGGAAACATCCATTGAACAGATCGATATCCATGAATCCGACTACATGGTCAATCCACATAGCCCTTTCCATTTCTACTCAACATTCATCAACATCATCGACTTCCAAAATCGATTTTCCTTCCCCGCACCAGTGTATGCGTACCCCATGCTGACTACGCCTTCGGTGCACGCGCTCACCATCGAGGAACTACTCGACCCCCCTACTATAGGTGTTGATGTGGAACCTGCGGATGAAGAGCTTTTGGATACACCAATTTTCGATTTGAACATAGCAAAGCTGCTGCTGTCAACTGACGTGTCGGCCCTTCCCACACTCACTGCTCCATCCGATATTAAGGGGACAGCTACACAAATCACGGATTTCTTGAAACTGATGCTCGACGAAATTTTAACCCTGGCCCCAGTGCCGACGGACGAATCCACCCCCATCCAACACGCTGCGATGGACGCTGAAACGAACACCGCCACTGATCAAACGTTAACAGACATACCCGAAGAAAGCACGGTTGTCAATGGACATCGTACCTGTCGAACTCCCAGCACTGTTGCCTCCAACGGTGCCTGCTGTGGATCCGCGAATTTACTTGACAACTCCGGCAGTTTTGCCCGGACCTCCGATTATCACCACTGTTGCTGCTGCCAGGTATAGTGCACCCGTTCATTTGTTACAACATATAATTTCAGATCACCAATGGCAAGCACTGGCCGCAGCCCTCACTGCGTATCATTTTCCGTCACTGCCGCCCGGTATGCTGTTCCCCGAACATCATTGGATGGACTATCCGACCCACTTACGGAAGAGATGCAATGTATTTTGCTGCCGCAACCGATGCCAGCTGCACTGGTTCCTCAAATTGCTCAAATGGCTCTGGTCATTGCTCAAGCGGCCGTACAATGGCCGATCACATTACAGCCGCCAATCACCTTACCGCCGCCGCCAGTGCCGCAACCACCACAGCCTGCGACTCTATTGCCGCCAATGGCTCCTGTGGATGTTCAAACCCCACAGGCCCCCAGCACATCGGCGCCGGCTTTCGATCCCCATAGCCAGCCCATTCGAAAACCCGGACGTTACCAACACTCCGTGAAGCGCAAACAACACCTTCAGGAAGAGGCCGAATATCGAAAATCTCACAAGATGCATATGACGGACGAACCCCGCACCAGGCAAACGCCACCACCCAGTACTTCACTTACTGAGCGCGGCAAAACCCCCAGCGAATGAACAACCCGTCACCGCAAACAACGCGATAAACAGAAAGCTCGTGAAGAGGCTCAGCAATCTTCACAGACAACTGGGATGCCGCAAACGAAAGTCACGTCAACAAAAACAGCAGCGCCGGCAGCACAACCGCCCCCTGCCTGCCAATCGGAAAGCCACCATTCACGCCATGAGTCATGCTCTCATGATGACTGCCACCAAAAAGAAACCAAGCAACCTCAAGCTACCAGCCGTGATAGCCAACAACATGAATGCCGCGACGATGCACCGTCGCACCGTACTCAAGGTGAGCAAAAGCACCAGGTGCACTCGGCCAGTTCCTACGAAGACGCGTACAAACACGGTTTCCACCGATCACCACCAAAATTGACAGATTACATCAGCCCTTTGCATCGCGACACGGAAATCCAAAGCTTTGAAAAATCCGCCGAAAGACGTGTTCAAGGCCCCATTACCACCACCGCCACCCCCGATGGACGTGGAACCTGCCACGTCATCCTCAACTTCACTTCCGCCTACAGCCACATCGCAGCCGCCCACGGCTACGACGTCCGCTATGACAACTACCGTGACTCACACCACGTCTCTGCTGCCTATGGCCCCGACGTCGGCTCAGAGTACCACTCAAGCCCAACCACAATTGGTGATCATGACTAGACCGGTTCTCAGAGTCGCTCCACCAACCACCACCGGGCAACGTTTTGAGCCGCGGTTGCCTAGTGAAGCAACCCGATTGCCCAATTACACGCATTCCCAAACAACCGACTCGCCGCATTGTATTACGCTGGCAACGCCCCGTCACCTGCCGCATATCGATCCATCCATTGAGTTTTTCACGCCGCGTCCGTTGTACGAAATGGTTTTGATCAACTTCTTCGGCCGCCTTGGTGTTTGCGTCACTATGGCCGTTCACATTCGTGCAATGAATGCTTCGCTGGCCTTGTACCAATATTTTCACGAACACTATCGCCCCACGTACCAAGAACAAAACCGCCCATTTCGCATGACGTCGCTGCACTCATCCTGCGATGGGTCGCCTTTCCAATGTGACATGCTACATCGTGGTGGTCAGCATCACCATCATTTGCCAAAATGCTACCCAATTGCTGAATCTATCAACCTCGGCAATTCGCTGTTGGCCAATCATTATGGAGTCCCTACAGCATATCCGATTCTCACGATCTTTGTTTTATTTGCATTTATCTGGAGTCCAATCTTGGTCGCTTCTTGTTCCAGACTTATAAGTTTCCTAAGCCTATTGAGACTAAAATGCCTAGAAATCAAGATTACTGGAAATGAGAAGGGTCCCTTGAAAGAAATTGTTACCACTTGTAAAAATTTTTTACCGCTTAAAGCAAATCGTTTTCGAACATGATGCACAATCGAGAGTATCACCAAAAAATTAAAATGTAAAAGTTTTTCGATTTTCGACTTTCTTTTCAAGGGCATCGCATTTTTTCAAGACAATCTTGAAAAAATTAAGGTCACATCCCGAAAAAGCTGAGATGGGCGGCACATCAGAGGATGAAAATTTCTGGAACTAGCCAATCAGAGACGCTGGTCCGCCTTCTATGTTTATAAATACGGGAACCTTTCAAAGTACATTTATGAAGCCAGGGCTTGCTGGCGAAGTGCGCCCTAGGTTTAAGAGGGAGCAGAAAGGGGAGGTTATTTTGCATTGGGAATCCGTTAGATATTTTGGTTTCTCATAAAGATAGTTTTCCTTTCTCTACATTTTTCTGAAAAACATCAAAAAAGCTAGTTTTTCACTCATAATACAATAATTCCGAAAAAATATCAGAATTTTTAGCTTTGTCAGCTGTTCTACTTTTGCCTCACACTATATTCGAGGGTACCAATTTCTTTGAGTGGCGCTTCCTCCATTCTGTACTTCTCTGTGTGGGCGTTTATTCTGAAGCGGGATGTCTCTGTATTGAAGTGTCAAGCTATACAAGTTAAGACTAAGTTGTAACCTATGACAAATAGTGCAGTTGCTGAATCGTATTACTGTGTTTCTTGTCACCAATGATGTCATCTTGTTTTGATCACTGTTTTTTTTCCACGAACTTTTTTCCACAAATGTGGAAAGGGGTCAAATTTTTTTTCCACATGTGGAAAAATTTTTTTTTCGTCTTAAAATCCTCGTTTTTTGACTTAAAAATGCTCACAGGCGCTTTATCGCACTGTTTTTGAGCTTTTTCAAGCCTTCCGGTGTTTTTAGAGAAGTCAATTCATTAAAATTGAAGAAAAAATTGAAATGTTCGACTTAAAAGCCTAATCTACAAGCATTGTTGAACAAATTTTCTAGCAAAATATCCTAATTGACTTGAATTACACAAGAAATCAATGGTCAAGTCCTCTATGATGACAAGTGAAAGCCCAAAAAAGATGGTAATCTTTCCGGCGCGAAGCACCGTTAAATTTTTTGGGTATATTGAAATTCTGGGATGCTGGAAAATCAATTTTCCGAACATTTATTTCAAGAATTAGATTTCAGTTATGTGTTCAAGAGTCGTAATTTCTAGAATTTTAATTGAAAATTTTTAAAATCTGTAATTTATTTGTAAACTCTCATGAACTTGGTCGGAAATATATGAATAAGAAGAGTATAAATTTCCGAAAGATATTTCCATGAAACTTTTGAATTGATTTTTTGTTAGCAAAGAAATAATCGCATCGTAAAGCATAGAGACTTGACTTGACGTATTGATTTTTCTCAAAAAGAAAAAATGCGAATCCTCATTAAATATTATGATAAAATGTTGAAGATTATCAATTAAAACATGAGATACTACGTTTAAGATGATGAAACTATTATACATTAAGTGATAAATGAAGGTAGACATGATAAAAGCCGCGCCTGAGCTACTTAATGAATAATGATGATTATTAGGCACTTATGGAGTTTAGGTGGTACGGAATTTTTTTTTCAAAATTTTTCCAAATTTGCATATTTCTGACTAAAATTATGACGCTGATTACAAATATGCCAGTAGTTTTCCATAAAACCGAATATTTTGACTGCAAACAGGGTGTCCTATGACAAAATTTTGTTACCCAAAATTTGCATATTTGTGATTATGTTATGGGTAAATCGATGAAGCTGATAACGAATATGCCAGTAGTATTGCATGCAATCAAACATATTGACCAAAAACATTAATTGGGAGGTTTTCATTTTCATCAACCTGCAGTTTATTGTGTAAAAAATAGTTTAAAAGAAAAAAAGCTAAAGAAAAAAATAAACGTCGTTTCGGTACGCATCGTGCAATGCTGAAAAATTATTTGGCCGAGTTTCTTTGGCGCCAACGTTTTTCGAATAATCCGTTTCATCATCTTGTTGAACATATTCGCTTGGTTTACCCGGAAGCCGCGATTTAAGCGTTTTATATGTTGTTTTACTGCAGTCACTTTTTGTTAAAGATGTTTATCAGTAGTATATTACAATATATGTATGGCTACATTTGGATTTCATCATTTTTACATCTTTTTCCTTGAAAACCTTCTCACATATTTGTAACCAATATCTGTAATCGATTCACCAAATTTCGAGAGAAAAAAAAATTGATTTTTCCATAGTTCGTAGAAAATGCAAATTTTTGAAGCTCTTTTAGAGAACAAACTGCAGGTTGATATGTTTTTTGGTCAATATGTTTGATTGCATGCAATACTACTGGCATATTCATAATCAGCTTCATCGATTTACCCATAACATAAGCACAAATAAGCAAATTTTGGGCAACAAAATTTTGTCATAGGACACCCTGTTTGCAGTCAAAATATTCGGTTTTATGGAAAACTACTGGCATATTCGTAATCAGCGTCATCATTTTAGTCGAAAATATGCAAATTTGGAAAAATTTTGAAAAAAAAATTCCGTACCACCTAAACTCCATAAGTGCCGATTATTAAAGTTATAACCGGCGCGAAGCGCCGGAAAATTTTGAGATTTGGACCTCCTAAAATGTACCAAAATGCATCTTTTCAATATGAAAACCCCAAATTTTTCTTCCACGTTTGTGGAAAGACCTCAAAAATTTTTTCCACATTCCAGATTTTTTTTCCACATTATAGTGCAAATGTGGAAAAAAACAGTGGTTTTGACCACCAGTGTTTTTTTTGTGCCAAAACATGGTTTTTGGCACAAAAAAATTTGGAATGGCACAAAAAATTTTGAGCGTTTGTGCCAATTGGCACTAATTTTTCGACTGGTCAAACATTAATTTTCCTTGATTTTTAGACCTTTTAGGGGCTGAAAATGCAAAAAATTTTCGGCGCTATGCGCCGAATGAATATAATATTTCCTATTCGTATATTTGACCCGAACGCGAACGATTTCTCTTTGAACAGTGTATTAGTATCGTTGCAGCAAACTTTATAGGCTGTCAAGACTGATGAGTGAAAAGAAATTCTGAATATTCTCTCTTCATTCAGTCAGGTTCGGATTAAAAACTGAAATTGTTACTTTTTGTGTTTGATTGATTCAAATAGAAAAATCGATATCGTTGTTTGATTGATTCAAATAGAAAAATCGATATCACAATGTTTCGATCGAAAATTGACCCTATTTTCGACTTTATTTTCTCTATTCTTTACATGGTTGTTAAATATACATAACATAGATATTCGTTGGTAGTCGAAAATTGAATCAATTTGACCTTCCCGAACAATTCTAGAGCTATTTAAATTGTCTCAGCATTCCATTTCTCTTTGGGATTTCGTGAACTATTTTGTTGCACAGTTTTTTCTCTTCTCACTGACATGGTTAGCTGAAAAATAGGTTGGGCACGATTTTTACAAAAAATTAATGCGTTAAACAATAACTTTTTATCAAACTTTTGGCCTAAAACTTTTCCGCAGTTTGCAGTATGTCTCTAGTAAAAAAAAATTTTTTGTGCCATTGGCACAAATTTTTTTGGCCTCTTGTGCCAATTGGCGCAAATGTCCGTGCACAAAAAAAACGCTGGACCACACTGTTTTTTTCTCCACATTTGCAGCACCGTTTTTTCCTCAAATGGGGTCTTTTGAGGAAAAAAATTTCGAAATGAGGAAAAAATTTTGGTTATTGTTCTCATTGTGGAATAAATTTTGAGGAACTCTAAACCGAAAAGATGCGTTTTGATGGACTTTAAAAGGTCAAAATTTCAAAATTTTCCGGCGCTTGGCGCCGGTCATGGGTTATAACTATATTCTATCAGGCGCCGCCGTTACCATATCTACTTCGACTTACTAATTAATGCTCAACAGTTTCTATCAATCAAGTTAGCTCGTTTCATTTTCTAATCGTTTACAGTCAATTATGTCGCCGGAAATAGAGATTTTTCATCAAGTCTCAATTTTTTCTCTCGATGATTGGAATTTTTTAAACGTTTGCAATCTGAACTTCTGCGTTTATTGAAGGTGGAAATTGAAAACATTACTCTAGAACGCGATTTTAAAACATTTGTTAAGGAATTATCTGTTGGAGAGATTTATTTTTCAGCGTTTTAGAATACAAAAACCCAAAAATTTTTCCGGCGCTTCGCGCCGGAATGGGAAGCAAATTACACTTCATCAGTCTGATTTTAATTTATTCCCCAACGTTATGAAGGTTCATTTTCCAGCGTTTTAGAAAGTAAAAATCAAAAAAATTTTCCGGCGCTCCGCGCCGGACCAAGAACTAAATAAAGTTGGATGATTCTGATCGGAATCACAGAAATGTTGATAGCGGATAAATTCATGATTGATAGCAGATAAATTCATGAGAACTCTATCGTTAACTTGCTTTATCCGTTCCTATAGAACACCAATATAGTCTTCATGAGCTCATTTTGACTGACATAACCAGAATTTTCGCAATTTTTTTCCTCATTTTTGCACGTTTCTGACTACAAATACAACAAAATGTTTGGGTATGCTCCTAAAATGCCTAAAAAAGCATCTGTAGCCACATTATAAGCGTTTTTTAAAATGTGGAAAATTTTTGGAAAATGAGGAAAAAAATTATGGGTCCGATTCTCAATTCTCATGTGGCAAAAATCTTCGAGGAAAAAAAAACGGTGATTTGCAGTATAATGTGGAAAAAAAATCTGGAATGTGGAAAAAATTTCGAGGTCTTTCCACAAATGTGGAAGAAAAATTTGGGCTTTCCATATTGAAAAGATGCATTTTGATGCATTTTAGGAGGTCCAAATCTCAAAATTTTCCGGCGCTTCGGGTATAACTTTAATAATCATCATTATTTATTATGTAGCTCAGGCGTGGCTTTTATCATGTCTACCTTCACTTACCATCTAATCTTTAATAGTTTTCATCATCTTAAACGTATTATCCCATGTTTTAATTGGTAATCTTCAATATTTTATCATAATGTTTAATGAAGATTCGCATTTCTTCCTTTTGAGAAAGATCAATATGCTTTTCGATGCGATTATTTCTTCAAAAGCTTCATGAAAATATCTTTCGGAAATTTCTACTCTTCTTACTCATACCTTTTCGGCCAATTCATGCGAGTTTGCGAATAAATTACTGGTTTTGAAATTTTTCAAATATAAATTCTAGAAATTACGGCTTTCAAACACCTTTTTTTCCTCGGAGATTTTTTCCACATGAAAACCGGACCCAAATTTTTTTTCCCTCATTTTCCCAAAATTTTTCTCATTTTTAAAAACGTTTATAATGTGGCTACGGATGATTTTTTATGCATTTTAGGAGCATATTCAAGCATTTTGTCATATTCGGAGTCGGAAACCTGCAAAAATGAGGAAAAAAATTGAGAAAATTCTGGTTATGTTAGTCAATATGAGCTTATATGAAGAATATATTGGTGTTCTACGTTATACAGGAACGGGTGAAGCATGTTGACGATAGAGTTCTCAGGACTAAATTCGCTATTAACATTTCTGTGGTTCCGATTAGAATCATGTAATTTTATTTAGTTCTCGGTCCGGCGTTGAGCGCCGAAAAATTTTTCGGATTTTCACTTTCTAAAACTCTGGAAAATGAACCTTCACAACGTTGAGAAATAAATTAAAATCAAACTGATGGAATGTAACTTGTCTCAAATGCCGGCGCGAAGCGCCGGAAAAATTATCGGGTTTATATATTCTAAAACACCGGAAAATAAATCTCTCCAACAGATATTCATGAGCGGACGTTCTAAAATCGCAGTCTAGAATGATGTCTTCAATTTCCATCTTCAATAAACGCGAAAGTTCAGGTTGCAAACGTTGAAAAAATTCCAAGCATCGAGAGAAAAAATTGAGAGAATTGATGAGAAATCTCAATTTTGGGCGACATAATTGACTGCTAACGATTAGAAAATGAAACGAGCTAACTTGATTGATAGAAACTGAAGCATTAATTAGTAAGTTGAAGTAGATATAGGAGCCTCAACAGCGCCGCGCCCTTGGAGCGCAGCTGCTGTACCCTAAGCCTAAGGAAGATTTTAAAGGAAGAATAAATGTCGGCTGCTAAAATCACCCTCCTTTTGTTGATGGCAGCAAGCGTAGCTTGCCTGTTGAAATGAACGTACATCAGTGTTATATCTTTTCTATTATGTATTCGTATCAAGTTCATAGCTGAACTCGTTAGTATTCTAAACTTATGAAATTTCTGAAATTTTCCTAACTTTCATGCACTGTAACTTCGTGAATATTGCCGACCCAGTCAAATTTTTTGTTTATATGAACTCAGGTCACCGAGATCTAACGAAATATGTGTAAACTAGCGAAATTCATTGGGAGCACATATTCACCAATTTACCCGCATTCTCTAAAATTTTTTCCACAATGAGAATTATCCCCAAAATTTTTTTCCTCAAAAGACCCCATTTGAGGAAAAACGGTGTTGGGCAGTGGCCATTGGCCGGGTTTTTTTGCACACAGCAACTAAATTTCAGGCTGTGCTGTGCAACAAATTTTTGCAGCCGAGTCACACAGTGCAACTTGAGGCCTGACTGCCCTTTTGATTAGGTTACAGGGTCATACCCGTACATACCCGTAAGATGTCCGATGAGTTGGGGGGAGGGTAAACCCAAAATTTTGGGGCTGGGGGTCCCAACATTTCCGAAATTTTGGGGAGGGGGGTCGAAAAAATCCCAAAAAAAGTCAAACAAATTTCGAAAATTTTCCCAAAAAAGCCATTTTTCTCCTCATTTTTTCCAATTTTTCCGAGTTTGGATGCTGGTTGGTTGGGTATAGGGTTGACCAAGTTGGGGGTGGGGGTCCCCCCCAACATACACGTAACAGAGCCTCGAGTCTGGGGGGGTTGGGTCACTTTTTTTGGGCCGGGGGTCAGTAATTCCCAAAATTTTGGGGGGAGGGGTCTCTGGAGGGAAAAAATTTGATTTTTTCACGAAAAAAGTCCGAAAAATAGTTTGAAAAATAGTAATTTTTGTCTAAAAAATGTATTTATGGCGTGAAGCGCTGAGAAAATTGACGTTTTCGACCATTTATGTTCAAAAATTGACATTTTTCATAAAAAAATTTGGCATTTTTCCGACCAAAAGTATGGGGGTCCATGGGCTACTCTATGGCTAGCCATAGGATTGGAAAATCATTGGGGGGGGCGGTCGCCTTATGGCTAACCATATGGTCGACAATTTCTGGGGGGGGGTTCCCATTGCACTTCCTCCCAATTACATGTATGCCCCCAATCTCCCCCCAATTACAGGTATGTACCCGTATCCAGGATTTCCAAAAAAGGGGAGAATTTTTCAGAATTTTCTGTATAAAAAGAAAATCAAAGTCATTTAAAGACGACTTATTTTCAGTTAGTTCATGTGTGCTTCGATTAGTGGCTAAATTCTGTGTTTGACGGAAAGTATGTAATATAATAATTTAATTTGCGAATTGTGATGTATAAGTACAATGATATTGCTGAAAATTTTTTTCTAAAAAAGATTTATGGGAGGGGGAGATTCTCCCCCTCTCAATACGGGCCTGACTGGGTTTTCTGTCCGCAGACGCGTCCTTACGCGTTGTAAAATGGAAAATAGCGAAAAAAAGAAAAAAATATCAAAATATTTTATATTATTTGTAGTGCGCGGTTACAAAATGTCATTCTAGCTAGTACTTATACTTACATAGGTTCTTACTATCAACATATCGATAAACGTTTGATCCTGTATTGTTTTTTGACGATTTCGATGAAAACTAACATTTTTCTCGGTCATTTTCCCAAAATCTTTTTGCGATCTTTATAAAAATTTTATACTTTCGTGTGGTTAAAACATTTTGAGTGTAAGACAACGCAAGAAATTCTTGTCGGTTTTAAGATCCAAATTCTTATTCGCTTGCCTTGTTTCTGAATTTTAGTTTGTCCGACTGAAAATTCATTAATATCACTGAAAAATCAAACCTTCTGTCTGGAAAGTGTAATAGCTGGAAAGATTCATTTTCCAGCGTTCCAGAATATTGAAATCCAGAAAAAATTTCCGGCGCTAGGCGCCGAACAAATTACTCTAGTCTAGTCATACTAATCTTCTCATTTTCTATCCAAAACTTGGAAAATTAGGTTTAAAAGCCTAAAACCAACGCGCATCGAATGAAATTCATGGCGATGGTTTTTTCCAATAAAATTGAGCAAATTTATTGATTTTAGAGTGAGCAATCGAAAATTAATCTGCAACCAAAATTTTTCTCTAAGTTTCACATTGCAATCTGGCCTGTGCAAAAAACTCTGGTTTTGCCAAGCCGAAATAGCACGGCGTAAAAAATTGAGCAATTTTTGTGTCCCCAATCTCCCTCAATTACAAGTAATAGTAAATTGTCATAACTCTACCTGTAATTAGGGCAGCTACTTGGTCGGGTCTAGTACCTAAATGTTGGGACCACATAGCCATACATGTACGTGGAAGGGGGGATTTTCGGCTAAGTAGATGCGTCAGTGTTTTTTTAGCCAAAACACGGTTTTTGGCACAAATAAATTTGCGATAGCGCGAAAAAGTTTAAGCTTTTATGCCAACTGGCACAGAATTTTTGACACTGAATTTCCTTGGTTTTTAGACGTTTTAGGGGCAGAAAACGCAAATTTTTTTCGTCGCTTGGCAGGGTTCTTTAAATCCAATTAGGAGCCATGGCTGCTAAAAATTCCCATTGGCTCCTAAAAATTTAGCCGCACAAGCCAAATTGGCTTGTAAAAATTATAGCCTAATGACCCTTTTGATTAGTAGATTTCTGTACAGAGATGCATTTTTATGCATTTTAAAATGGAAAATACCAAAAATTTTCCGGCGCTTTGCGGCGGATTTCAGATCATTTATGATTCGTAGTATCATTATGTGTTAGAAAATGTCGGCCTAATTTATGCTTATGGCTTTTAAAAATAAGCCTGTTATGGGAGAATGTTTGACCTTGTATTGTTTTTTCGCGTATCTGACAAAAATCAAGGTTTTTCTAGACTGTTTTTACCAAATCGTTATGCAGTGCTTTAGAATTTTCGGTTATCATGAACATAACTTTTTGCATTTAGAAAATGATTGAAACATTATCGGCATGATAAAATGACAGATTTTCTTGCTATCTGAAAAAACCATCCAGATTCTTTGTTGCTTCCCTAATTTTTGAATTTTATAGTTTGCCAGACTGAAGACACATTGAATTCACTGAAAAATTGGACACATTTCATGCAGGGAAAAGATATTTAAAATATTCATTTTCCAACGCTATAGAATATCAAAACCTAAAATTTTTTTCTGGTGTTAAGAGCCGGAAATAATTATCAATATTCAAGTCGAAGTAAAATACCTACCGCGCTTTTTAAAGCTTCAAATCATTTGAAAACTTTTTGATAAATAATTATGATTGGTACTGCCTCCAGATATATCAGATTGAAAATGAAGGAAAAACGTATAACCTCTTTTGCCAACCCAATGGTGAAAAGATCATGATCGATTATCGGTAAGTTCAGAAGAATGTGCCGAAAAAATGAATTTTCCGACATTTTAGAAGCCTAGAAATCACAAAAGTTCCGAACAAGTTACTTTAATCAGTCTTTTGATTTTTTTCTCCAAAACCATGGAAATTAAGTTTTAAAAGTCTGAAACTGACGCGAACTGAATGAAATACAAGGGATATAACCTTTAATTATTTTCTGGTCATTTGGCGAATTTATCAGTTTTAGATTGAGCAGCTGAAAATTTATATGTGCAACCAAATTTTTCCTCAAGTTACAGATCAATCTGGCTTTGCGAAAAAATCCTGATTGGTTTGAATAAAGACTGACTTAATTTGTGAGCCTTATTATTCTGTGTGTGATTACAAATGTATTCAAAATGATCGATCTGTTATGTGGGGCTCTAATGTGATTTTGAAGAGTGTTTTTGACTAAATTCGATGAAAAAACTGTTTTTTACTATATTTATCTACAAACTTTTTAGTTTTAGCTTGTTGAAATTTCTATTGGCCTGTAAAATTTTGACCTTAAGAGCCAAATGGCCTGTCGAAAAAAAACCAAAAAAGCCCTGTCGCCTGGCGAATCGCGCCGAATTAATGAATATAATATTACCATTGATCCGAATGCGATTCAATTCTCTTCGAGTATATGTGTCGTCACATCAAACTTTATAGGTTGTCCATGACTGATAATGAATAGAAATTTTAAGTTTTCTCTGTTCGTTCAGTCGGATTCTGATTTAAAACTAAAATCTTTGTTTTTTGTATTTAATTGATTCACGTTAAAAAGTCGATATTGTTGGTACTCGACCGAAAATTTACACAATTTTCGAATGGATTCTCTCCGGGAGTCTTTACATTGTTCTTGGAAATATATTCGCAGTCGAAAATTGTTTTAAAATACGAACTTCCTAAAAAATTCTATAGAGTTATTTAAATTTCTGCAGCATTGCTTTTTAAGTCGTAAACCACTTCCTTGCTTAGTTTTTATTATCTCACTAACTGTCGTGGATCGTGGTTAGCTGAAAAATAGATTATTACAATTTTTGTTAAAAATTAATTCTTTAAGCGTAGCTTAAATTGGGTTATATTTTTATCAAACTTTTGGCCTAAAGCATTTCCGCAGTTTCCAGTATGTTTCTAGTAGAAAAAATTTTTTGGTGCCATTGGCACAAATTTTTCTGGCCTCGTGTGACAATTTGCACAAATGTCCGTGTACAAAAAAAAACGCTGACTCGAGTTCATCTAGCCACTGCTGGGGGGTTGGGGGGTTTTGACCCCCAGCAGACTTCGATTGACTCCCAGCAGATTCTTGCTGACCCCGGCGGATTTGACTCTCCCAGCAATGATTAAAAAGATGACGAAGGAAAACGAGCAAGAGAGAAGAGGAAGTCGTAATAAAAATGAATATGATGCTTTAGTTTAATAATTTTTAATATAGAGCATACTTGAACTCAGAGGTCCCCAAGGTCGAAAATTTAGGTAGGGGTAAAATCGTAAATTTTAAGGGTAGTACGTGACCTTTTTTTTACTCCCAACTTTTTGCCAAGGAGGGGGGAGTTGTAGTACTCTAACCACATAGAACTTACATAAATGAATAGTGCCCCTACTTTATGGCTTTTTACAGTCAAAAAACATTTACTAGTTCAACTCCATTTTCCAGCTCCCAATCATGCAACTTTAATGCACTAATTATATGTACAGAATAGTCACACTTTGAAGACTGTTGTGCCAACTGATTCCTGCACATTTCAAGAATCGGGCACAACATACGTTTGGAAACATTGTTTCAACCAGCATCTTCAGCAGTATGGGCTTATCCCATCACTGATTAGGCTTGGAACAGTGCTTCCAATTGAAAGTCCTGATGCAGAATGTGGCTTTAGTATTATTAATCCCATTAGACTATGAACTACGAGTTTAAAACCAAGTACCACTCCTGATCCACATCAACAGACCTCACATGTCTCAACTCATAGCAGGAAAGTATGCCACAGCTTGGGTAACCATATGCGCACAGAAGACCCAACGCAGAAGCGGGGAAAAGGAAAGGAGAGCATGAAGAGGAAGAATTTTAAGAACATAATGTTTTTCTTCCCAATGGGCGATTTTTTGATTAATCACATATACATAAGTCATAATTTCATCTCCCAATTATATTTATAATGATTTCCTACATGTAGTATATATTAATGTGCTGATATCCTTTCCTAAAAATCGCTATATGGCACAGAAGTTGCATACTTTCCCATTATCATTTGCTCAGTAAATGTGTCAAAAAGAGCAGTGAGTAATTCCTCAGAATCACACATTCTGCAATTTTTCTCGAATTAGTATAACCCACTGGGGAGAGGATGAAGTCTACCAAAATTTTTTGCTATAGTGAGCTGTTTTTATGGGGGTAGTAAATGAATTTCCAAATCTAAGACGGGGGTAATACCCCCCCCCCATACCCCCATGGCGTGCTCTGCTTGAACTTGATTTCAAAAAAGTAACATTAAAACTTTAAAAAATGCTGTCTGAAAAAAAATTTCACATATCTGACTAATATAGCTTGAAGAATATGCTGCTTGGATATTAGGAGACCTTTCTTTTCGGTATCAAAAACGAAAAAAATTTATATTCCACTCCCTATCCCGTCCCAGCTGGCACAGAATTTCTATGCTATGCATGTATGACCTCAACAACCACATATGTAACAGGCCTCGACCTGAAGTTTGGAGCAAGGGTCGGACACGTTTTTTTGGGATCGGGGTCACTAAATCCTTAAAATTTTAGGGCAAAAATTTAGATGAAAAAGAATAATCAGAAATTTTGATGAGCCATAGCAAAAACCGATCGAATGTTTCGATTTTTACTCATTCATTATTACTTCAATTGAACGTCTTGTTTTTTCCAGCAAAGTTTAAAATATTGATTTCAATTCAATATGGCCGGTAATCGTAGAATTCAAAAAGTAAGCTCGTTCGATTCGAAATTAATTTTTAAAAAAATCGTTGTGTTGTAAAGCAGAGTTAATTTTTGGCTCAAAATGTTATGTACAAAGCGCATAAAAAACACTGTATTTGTTTTTTTAGGAATTGTCCGACATTCAATCGTCTGGAATGAAATTTTTCCGCAATATCGTCGTCGACGAACGTAATTTACTACAATGGCAAGGATTAATCGTACCGGTATATTAAATGATGGATCAACAACATTCTTAAAAATTCTACATTGATAATTTTGTTCTTTCGATTTTAGGATAAAGAGCCTTATAATAAAGGTGCGTTCAAAATTCAAATCGATTTCCCGGCCGAATACCCTTTCAAACCGCCGAAAATTACATTCCTAACCAAAATTTATCATCCTAATATCGACGAAAAAGGACAAGTTTGTTTGCCTATTATAGCTCCGGAAAATTGGAAACCGGCGACGAAAACCGATCAAGGTATTTTGCATTTTGGGTTCAAAATTGCTCCAAAATGCGGCAAATTTGATACTACTCGATTGATCTCGTCGAGATCTATCCAAAAATTTAAATTCTACCTCAATTTTTGGCGGTCAAAATTTTACGTTGGATTCTTTTCCAGTTATCCAAGCTTTAACGTCTTTGATCCACGATCCTGAACCCGATCACCCGTTGCGCGGCGATCTAGCTGAAGAATTTACCAAAGATAAGAAGAAATTTTTCAAAAACGCCGCTGATTTTACTAGTAAATTCGCGGAAAAACGTCCATCCGATTGACAGAAAAAATTTGAATTTTTCTACATAATACACGTTGTATAGAAGATTGTGATTTTGCTATAATTTTTCGATCAATGTTTACATTATTATTATACGAGTATAGTTTGTGGAAAAAGAGGAATTTTTCACATTTTGTTCTTATTCTTCGAAATTTTGTTCTAAAATTTTGTTTTTTCATTGAATAAACATTTTTTCGCTGCGATTTTTTGGTTATTTCAATGCTTTGCATGCGTGCATTTTTCAACGAAGTCAATCTAAAATGACAATAAATATGATCGAGATTTTCTTTGAATGATTTGTGAATTTCATCGAGATTTGTTCAAAAATACTCTGGATTTCTGTATCATCATTGTTTATACCGTTATAATCATTCAAAATCAAAAGTTGAGTATGAGGCGAGTGTGAACTATTAAAATTATGTAAACTAACTGGATCGTTTGTGTAGTGCTCCAAACAATAGCAAATTGTACATATATCCCATCGGGCCTGCTCAAAATGGTTTCACCCCTATTCAGCGAAACTCAAAACAGCGATTCTCATTACAGTGAAGTCTCAATACAGCGATTCTCATTACAGCGAAGTCTCAATACAGCGATTCTCATTACAGCGAAATCTCAATACAGCGATTCTCATTACGGCGAAATCTCAATACGGCGATTCTCAAAAGAGCGAATCTCATTACAGCAAATACTAAAAATTTCTGTGCATTAGAGTAAACGCGCACAATATGCAAATTAGGTAAATTAAAATGGTTTTTGATGGTCGAGATAGCCTATTTTTTGTTGCATTTGGCCATCTAAATTTTACATGCTTTTGTGCTGCAGTTGCGGTAGGTATGCACGAACGGACCATTCCAAAATCACGAAAAAATTTCTATGAAAAAAACATTTTTTTGAAACGTTGGAAAAAAACAAAAGCAAAAAATTATCAAAAGGATTTTCCATTAAAGTTGTTTGGTATGCAGCTTAATTGCATTGCAAAAAAATTAAATTGATGGAATAAATAAAATAAAATAAACAATTAAGATGAAATGAATAAAATAATTAAGCAGTAAACGCAGAACAAAAAACGAATGATAAAGACATAAGTAAAATAATGTAGTAGGTAAAAAATAAAGTAAAAGTAGGTAAAAAAAGAACAAAAGTACACAACCTGAAAAAGTCATGAAAAGGTAGCACAAAATCAGAATATTCAAAGGAATAAATCGATAAAGAAAAAAGAAACAAAAAACATGCATATGGATATGTTAATAATAAACAAATAAGAATAAAAAGCTGTAATGTCGTGAAAACACATGCTATTAAGCCATGTCAGAAATCTGGCGATTGGTGCCAAAATGTGCGACAACCGACACCCACCAGGTCGAAAAGGAGGAGCGAATGGGCCATGTGCCAAAACGTCTACCTCGTCCAATCTCAATTTTTCCATTCTAAAAATAACTGTTTTGGAAATTTGTTATTTTGAGAATCTGTTCTGATACTTCGCTGTTTTGAGAATCGCTGTATTGAGACTTCGCTGTTCTGAGAATTGCTGTATTGAGACTTCGCTGAATTGAGATTCGCTGAATTGAGAATCGCTGTATTGAGTTTCGCTGTTTTGAGAATCGCTGTAGTGTGTTTCGCTGAATAGGGGTGAAACCTTTTGGAATGGTCCGTTCGTGCATACCTACATACCGCAACTGCAGCACAAAAGCATCTGAAATTCAGATGGCCAAATGTAAGTAAAAATAGACTATCTCAACCATCAAAAACGATTTTAATTTGCCTAAGTTGCTTTTTTTACGCGTTTACTCTAATGCATATAAAATTTTAGTATTCGCTGTATTGAGATTCGCTCTTTTGAGAATCGCTGTATTGAGATTTCGCTGTACTGAGAATCGTTGTAATGAGGATCGCTGTATTGAGATTTCGCTGTTTTGAGTCTCACTATTTTGAGTTTCGCTGTATTGGGGACCAGACATGCACGGCAAGAATTTTCCAGGGGGTGTCCATGGACTTTTTTCCCTGGGGGGTAGAGGGGGGTGCTTGAGCAAAAAAACAAAAAAAGTTCTGCAAACCTGTTTTTCATACAAAATATGTACATAAATCATGAAAAAATGTCTTGGAAAAGTTCAGGGGGGAGTGTTTGACGATTTTTTTGGCCAGGGGGGTGGCCAGGGTCTCAGGTATGGGGGTTTACCGCCGCCTACCCCCCCCCCCTTCCCTCCTATGTGCATGTATGTTGGGGATGGGGACACGCATACATGTAATTGGGGGGGAAGTGCTATGGGAACCCCCCCCCCCCCAGAAATCGTCGACCATATAGCTAGCCATTGGGCGACCCCCCCAGGATTTTCCAATCCTATGGCTAGCCATATGGTAGCCCTAGGGACCCCCATAGTTTTAGTTGGAAAAATACTGAAAAAATGTCATTTTTTCCATGAAAAATGTCAATTTTTGAATAAAAAATTGTCAAAAACGTCAATTTTCTCGGCGCTTTGCGCCATAAATACATATTTTATCATTTTTTAGACAAAAATTACTACTTTTTAAACCGTTTTTTGGACACTTTTCATGGAAAAAATCTAATTTTTTTCCTTCACAGACCCCTCCCCCCAAAATTTTGGGAATTACTGACCCCCGGCCCCAAAAAAGTGCTCCAACCCCCCCCCCAGACCTCGGAGCTCCGTTACATGTATGGGGACACGCCCCCAAAATTACTCTTCAAATTGCTGGATCTTCATTATTATGGCGGTTAGTTGGTTCGAACATTATAAGTAGCGACAAAGTTTAAACAAAAGAAAGTTATCTTCAAAATGATGTAAAATAGCCTGGTTGATTGTTTAATGCTCCAAACCGTAGCAAGATGGATATCAATCGATATATCCTATCGAGATCTATTCCAAAATGTCCGTTTGAATAATCATCATTCATTTTCTGTACCTAGGATTTTTCAAACATTACACACTAGTGTAAATCAAGGAACATGAATATTATCTCATAGTTTCAGTATTCTTTTCTTTAATATGGAAAATATCTATCGTTTTTCAATAGGTCAACCAATAATTATTGAGGTAACACAATTTTGGAACGTGAATTCAAATCATTAAACAATGGAAATTTCAAGTTTTTTGGTGTGTAAAATGCAAAAAGATACGCAAGGTGGAACAAAATCGATGATTTTTCTGTAAAAGTTTAACAATGTGAATCAACGAATAGATCTCGGCGAGGTCAACTGAAAAAATTCCCTTCGTAATTTTTTATATCCCAATTTTACGTTATAAAAATTGCAACAATTATGCTGAATTTTCGTTACTTCACGTTACCGCAAAAATCCAGTGTAAACTATATATGCGAGGGAAGTACTATGGGGACCCTCTTCAGAAATTGTCGGCCATATGGCTAGCCATTGGGCGACCCTCCAGGATTTTCCAATGACTAGCCATATGGTAGTCATGGGGACCCCCATACTTTTGGTTGGAAAAATATTCAAAAATTTCAATTTTTCGATGAGAAATGACAATTTTTGAACAAAAAATAGTCAAAAATGCCAATTTTCTTGGCGCTCCGTGCTATGAATACATTTACAGTTTTTCAGACAAAAATTACAATTTTTTGGACCATTGGTCTCTCTCGGTGAAAAATCCAATTCTTTTACCTTCAGGCACCCCTCCTCCTAAGATTTTGGCTAATCAGGTGACCCCCGGCCTCATAAAAGTCGCTCGACTCTCCCGGACATCGGGGCTCCGTAAAATGTATGGTGTAAACGAGCATTTTCCACAATATAAACTTTCTTTTTTCGTAGCCAAAATGTCAATGGTCGTTCTAGTCACTGGAGGCACGGGTTTAGTGGGCCGTGCCTTGGAACAAGTGCTCAAAGAACCGGGAATAAAAAGAAATCTCGACGAAAAATGGATTTTCGTTTCTTCCCGCGACGCCGATTTGACGAACTACGATTCGACTCGCCGACTTTTCGAAAAATCGGCGCCCACCCACGTCGTCCATTTGGCCGCCATGGTGGGTGGTCTATTCCGCAATTTGGCCCACAATTTGGAATTTTTTCGTCAAAATATGCAAATTAATGACAACGTTTTGAAATGTTGCTCGGAATTTAAAATCCGAAAAGTCGTTTCTTGTTTGAGTACTTGCATTTATCCGGATAAAACGGAATATCCGATAACGGAAAAAATGTTGCACAACGGACCGCCGCACGATTCCAATTTCGGTTATTCGTACGCTAAAAGGATGGTCGACGTTTTGAATCGAGGTTATAATCAAAGTTGCGATACGACGAAATTTACAGCTGTAGGTTTTCCTTTTTTTCATCAAAAAAATGCAACGAAAAGTGACTTTTTGAGGCTACAGTATCTTTACAGTGTTCTAATTCATCGACTGTAACCTGCCAATCAAAGTGTAAACTGAAACGTTTATAGAAATAAGAAAATGACCGCTTAGTTTACAGTTGTTGCCAAAAAATATCACCGTCCCTTTATGATAGCACTGTTTCTGAATAATATCATTTACAATTATCATGAATTATCTTTAAATATGATTTGAAACATTTATTAAAAGCTGGGGAAAAATGGCACGATTTTTAGCTAAAGTCATGTTTTCATCTAAATATCAGGATTTGAAGTTCATCAAGAATTAACGCTTTTTGAGTTGAATTCAAATTTTTAAATACAGTAGTAGGCATTCACTAAAAGCTGTGAAAAAGTTTGTGTGATTTTTAGCTAAAATCAAATTTTGTATGAAATGTGCCAATTTGCCAAGTTGAAACAGAATGAAAAGTGAAACTGCTGAAGAATTATTGTTTGTTAAAATTAATTTGGTAAAATTCATTTACAAATATTGATAAGTAAATGTTGTTGATGAATTGATTTCCTAAAATATAGGTGCTCTTAAGTCTCCTATAAACCCCCATAAAATTGTCAAAACTATTCGGTCCAGCACCCATTGCATCCCTAGTAGTTTACACTTCTATGACAGAATCTTCTACTCACTATTTATTTACATTAACTATAATATATTGCAGCTAATCAATTGAATTTATTTACAGAACAAAAAATTTAGTGCAGTAGTTTACAGTAATAATATTTCATATACAGCTGTGTTATGTTTATCCCTCTGCTAAGGTCAGAAAACGTCAGCAATATAACTTAACATACTATCGGCCTGTATCCAACTGACTACTGTAGGTCACTCAAAGGAGCTTCCTATTGGCAATCAACTAAACACAGTGCAACAGTCCTTAAGCAGAAATAAACACAACCTTCAGTCACTAATAAGTAACTGGAAACTCTAACTCTTGCAATCGAAGGGCACTCAGGGTTTCCCCAGGTGCTTCCTAAAGGTTTACACAAATAACGAGAACTCACTGCAATAATGTCCAGGGGAGCTGGGCTTCACATTGGCAATGGATCCCGTGCAAGTTGGCTCCTGCTTCCACTCAATGCAGGAGTAATAAAATAATAATAATATATTGAATGATTATAATAATAATAATAAAATATTAGTATGCTAATGTGTGTTGGGCTGTCAACGTTCCCCTTTACTGGGCATAAAAAGAAAAATTATTAAAAATTGACACGACTCGCCCACAACTCACTGAAATTGCAGAATGAATAAACAACTTCTTTTTGGTCGAATCATGACTTTGTGGGTTCACCAATTTTGCATAGATGTGGGATTACTGCTTCCGTAAGTACTCCAACAGCTGCACGTTTTATATTACTGAAGGTTTACTGTAGTTTTTATCCATTTTGTGCACATTCTCTGACAGATCATGCCATGTTTCATACTTCTCTCTTTAATCCAGCAGTTCCATCTGATACTCCTCAGATGCTTTATACAAAAAGGTATCAATTATGAAGCAATCTCTTAACTCTTCAGTCTTATTAGGATATAATCTATCTACTAGCACACTAATTCTCTTGAGGAATTTCACTGGAGGTTCATCAAACTCCTACTTTATGTTCATCAGCTCCCTAGTTTGCATACCAACATTTGAATCTGGAGCTTGCACTTTGGGCAACCTTCTTCAGGCTTTTTCGTAACTCTTGAACTTTTTGGCAGTAGCTTTCAGAACTCCCTTATAAAGTGCTCGTAAGGCAGCCAGCTTCATTTTATCCATAGTCTCCAATGTAAACTCTGCTTGTAGATCATTTAGGAAGCTGAGAACTTGTTCTCAGTCATGTCATCCAGGAGTAGCTTTGGCTTTACAGCCTTCACTATGTCTGAGACAGTAGGCCCCAATCCATCCACTGAGGAGTCATCAGAATATGATGAATTTCCTCGTGTGGACTTTTTGGATCATTTGTGCTTCGACGTAGTATGTTTGCTCTCCTGATGACTGCCTGCTGCTTCCTCATCAGCCTCTTGGAAAAATTGAGCAACTATATCACTTGCTTGTTCTCAAACAGCAAGCAGTTCAGTTACCCGTTTTTCCATAGAAGCCTTTGATTTCACAGCAGCTTTGACTGTGAACTTTTGCTCTGACTCATCTGCTTCCATCTGCTGTAATCTGTGGTCATTGGCAATACAGGTTGCAGACGTCATTGACAAAGTTCTACTTATACCCTGAGTTTTCAATAGTCTATCTGTAGTCCTACTTACCTGGATATCCTTTTACTTTTGATCCAGTACGAATCTTTCCAAAAATCCGTGGACTCCGATCATTGAATCAGCCATTTTGTCAATTTTGACATTTAGCTGCCAAGTTTCGCATCCTTTTAACTCATTTCGAATCATAAATCGTCCAATGGATTGTGACGATAATTATCCCAAATAGCATCGAAATTTTTGTTGACATACTCTCGATAGTACGTGTCAAATCACTGTCGAGGTTGTCAAAAATTTTCCTCTTTCAATCGATCAATAAAGGGATCAATTTGATCCTCAGCCAATTTCGGCCTTCTATCGATAGGCGCCATTATTTGAGTGTTTCCATCATCAGCAGTCAATAGTTCCTTTGCCGCGCATACATGGCCACGGTCAAAATTTTAGGGTAGGGAAAAATCCTAAAATTGACATATAGCAAATCATTTTTGTGACAATGATAAAAGTCAATTTTAGATGTGTTTGCTTTGCTTTTCGTATTTTTTGGATTATGTTGGTGATAAAAACTGGAAGCATTGTTTTTCTGAAATAAATAAATGAGCATGTTGATTGATGATAAAACCAAACTCAAACTCAGTAAATGCCAGGTTAGTTTTTCTGACATGTTTATTAGCAGTAAACATGCTGAGTAAGTTTTTCTGACATGTTTTACTGGAAACCAATCAGCCAGTAAACTGAATTATTCATTTCATCATTATTACGTTTTTGGTCCGATGTATGTTTATTGGCAGTAAACATGCTGGGTAAGTTTTTCTGACATGTTTATTAGAAACCAATCAGTCATTAAACTGAATTATTTATTTCTATCCTTATTATATTTTTGGTCCAATGTATGTTTATTGGCAATAAACAAACTGGGTTAGTTTTTCTGACAAGTTTATTGGAAGCCAGTTAGTCAATAAACTGAATTACTGATTTCTATCATTACAATGTTTTTGGTCCAATGTATAAAGGCAGCTGTTTTTACTTTGTGATATTATTTTGGCTCAGTTTCTTTTGCTCCAGTTTGTTATTTATTTCAAAGATTGTTAATATTAAATTGTGTTCAGCATTGAAAATATTCTAATGATTTTTTAAAACAGTTCTGATTGACAGTTTACAATATGATGATTTTGATAGCTTATGCACTTTTGACAATTTTTTGTACTCACTTCTCAAATGCTGGAGTTGTGATTAATGAAATCAATTCAAATGACCCTGCTAAACCAGAGAAAAATGAATTTGTTGAACTTATTGCTTATGGAAAAAAGCGACCCCATGATCAAGATACAGTACAACTAGAGGATCTTAGCTTACGTGGGCACAAAATAATTGTTATTTCAGCATTTCAAAGAGGTGCCAAAGGACCCACAATCGAACTTATTGCAAATTTGTAGAATTCACGAATTAAAAATTCATACTTTGTGTTTGGTGGACTTGGCATTGCCAATGCAGACCTAAAAGTTGACAATCCGCTAGTTACATACTGACAGAAATTTACACACTCAACCCCAACATTATTTGGTTTTTTTGCAAACGCCAACGTTTATCCACATGCTGTTGCTCTTGTTTATCAAGCTGATGGATTACCATCAATCAAGCTATCACAGGAAACGCCTTACCTGAAGTTGACACCTGAACTGAAACAGCTAATTAAAGATTCACTAATAGACATTGTCATTTATGGGCGAAGGGCGTCATCTGAACAATGTGATATCTTTGAAGAATTAGTTCCAGATTTCACAGGTACAGGATTTATTATTTATCATTCTTTCTTTTTTTGATTTATTATTCTTTTTTATTTACTTTTATAAGAACTTATTTGGTATAATTTATTTACAGGCAAACAATACCTACTAAGAGAATTTGATGTACCAAAGGACGCCAAATCAGACTATTCATTGAATCGGTGCACTGCTGAAACAGGTCCAATGTTGCCAGCAAAATTTAAGCTTGGTCAACCATCACCTGGAGCTCAGAATGATTGCAGTGGAAAAAGATTCATCATTGAAATTAACATTGTGAAACTTACAAACCAGTTAACGCATCGCTATCGTACTCTAGAAGAAGAGCCAATGGAAGAAGCACAGTGCAGCAGCAGATTGCCACCTGATGAGTATTGGAGCATTCAAAGTGGCCTTATGCATCAATCAATTCAAACTGAAATCAACATGGCAAAAATGAACATCTTGTGCCAAACAGCAGACATGGGCGGTGATGACTTGACCTCAACTGGAAACAATGCACAACTGTTAGAGAGAGCTGATGCAGCTATCAGTTCAATGAAAAAGGAAAAAGTTGAGCGAGAGTGGGAAACAAAATCATTCTTTCAAAACAATTGGATCAAGCTCATGGAAACGCACCAAAAGTCTCTTTTGCCAATCAAAACCATTACTGATAATAAAGTTTGGTTTGAATACTTGCCCAACACTGAAAATCCCACAACCTCAACATACAGATGCCGACTTTGCAGTAAATATTTCAACAAACTTGGGATGGATGCTCGTTACAAGCCTCTACTGGCCAATCCTGATGGGGTCCTTCGTGCAGATTATCACTGGAATTGGCAAATAATCAAAGATCATGCCCAGTCTAAACCCCACCAGAATATTATTGCTAAATTAGAACAAGCAGCAGTTGAAGTGCTACCCGAGTCATTCAAGGAAATTCAAGTTCAAAATGAGCAAGAAGACAACAAGTATTATGCTGTGACAATGCGCATGATAAGGACAGTGTATGCTGAAATGAAGGTGAATTTACCATTTTTATCTCATTCAAAAATTGTCACTCTTCAGGAACAAAATGGCATCTACTTGGGCTACCATCATTATGATCGAAAATCAGCTGAACGAATGACACTTTTAGTTAGCTCAGAGATGCATAAAACGCTTATCCAGCACCTTGTTGGAAAAAATGAACCATTGTCAATTATCCTTGATAGCTCCACTGATAGTGGGCAAAATCACTATCTAATTGTATATTTTCAGGCATTGGAACATGATGCACCAGTAGTTTACTTTTACAAATTGATCAAACTTGGTGCAGATGAAACAGCTTCAGGACTGTTTCAAAAACTGATGGAAGCCTGGGATGCAGAACCCGGTGCATTTATTCAACACATCAGAAAGAACCTGCGTGGATATGCCTCTGATGGTGCTGCTGTCATGGTTGGAAGAAAAGGTGGCCTCTCAAAGCTTTTGAATGACTGGACAACAACCAATTTGTTCACCATCCACTGCATGGCTCATCGCTTACACTTGGCAATTAGAAGTGCATTGGATGTGGTTGGGTATTGCAAGGAATTTGAGGACAATATTAATAGTGTTCACAATTTTTACAACCGACATGGCCATAAGCGCAATGCACATCTCAGAGCACTTGCTGAAGCAATGGACATGAATATGCACGAAGTCACCTACGTATTTGAAGCACGATGGATTGCATCAGAGTTTCATGCATTGAAAGCAATCAATGACACTTGGTATTTGCTTGTAACTGACTTTGATGCTATTTCCATTGATCCATCATTTTCTGACATTACACGTGCACAAGCAAAAGGACTATCACAGAAGATGAAAAACAAGAATTTCTTGCTGGCACTGCAGTTTACCTGTGACACATTACAAATGTTATCACACTGGTCCAAGCGCTTGCAACAAAGAGCTGGCCTCCTCATTGGGCTTGAAAATTACAAAGACCAAATGCTGAGCACCATTGAACAACTCAAGTCTAATCCTGGAAGCTTCATCAGCTATTATTTAAACACTGTAACATGCTCTGATTCAACAACTCGAAAATGCAGTCTTGCCAATTACCACTCATCAATCTCTGTGAAATGGCAAACAGTGGAGCTTGAACCTGAGGGCCGAGTTCCTAGACTGGACACTTTTCGTGAAACGTTTCTAAGCAGCATCAAAAATGAAATTGATTCTTATTTTCCATCAGGAAGCTTTGAAAGTTTTGATGTATTGGCTCCTGAAAAGCTCCCTCAGAAAGAATCAGAAATCCTTTTATATGGCACTGATGCAATCAATGACTTGGCATTGAAATTTCAGCTTGATGCAGCTGCAACAGCAAGTGAGTGGACCCAGGCACTTCTTCAAATCATCAAACAGAGTGACTTTTGCCGCTTTCAGAAGACTACAGCTGTTACTTTCTGGCAGCATTTTCTAAAAAAAGACAGTGGCATTATCTGGGGAGAAAATATCAAGAAGCTGATCCATATTGTCCTGATTTTGCCTATTGGCAGTGCTGATGCCGAACGAGGCTTTTCAATAATGAACCATATACGCACATCAAGGCGATCAAGACTCGAAGGAATAAGCCTGGATGCTTTGATGCGCTTAAGAATAAATGGCCCAAATGATTTGGAACAGTTCAAAGCATCAAAATATGCAAAGGCATGGGTTGCAGAAAACCACATGTGCACTGATGACCCTCATAATCGAAAAAAGAAAACAAGAAAGGAAATGAAATTGGATGATACTGAAATGGAAGATGATGTGTATTTGCCAACCAGTAACTTATTTTGATGTTCTCATACTTATTGTCAACCATATACTGTGCATTGCTTGCATCAGTTATTTTTTGTCAATGTATTTTTCTTTGTAATTTTTGTAATTTTGTCCAAAAATCGCCAGATAGCAAATGGTTACTCTAAAGTTTAGGGTAGGGATAATGTATACCCTATGTATACCCTGTGGCCATGTATGTTGCCGCGGCCATATTATTGATATTATTATTGGCTGTTATTGGCGCTGTGGAATTGGGCGCATTTACTGGGTCCATTTTTACCTCAGCCCTCTGGCTTATGGCAATCAGACTGATTGTCCCTTGAGTCAGAGCCTTCCCGCTTGCTTGTAGTATTAGATACTACGGGCAGTGGGAAAGATTTATCTGACTCATCATGCCTTATACCAGGCAGAGTCCTCGGTAAAGTCGTACCAAAGGCTAAATCCTCAGCATTTCTGGACATCTTGAGTCCTAGATCTTTGTAGAAACCTTTAGGTTTTGTAACACCTCGGGTGACTCTGCGCTCCTCGATATTGCAAGTCTCAGAAGCCTCCACTTGTTATGTTTATCCCTCTGCTTAGGTCAGAAGACAACAGCAATATGAATTGAGATACTATCGGCTTGTATCCAACTGACTACTGTAGGTCACTCAAAGGAGCTTCTTATTGGCAATCAACTAAACACAGTGCAACAGTCTTTAAGCAGAAATAAACACAACCTTCAGTCACTAATAAGTAACTGGAAACTCTAACTCTTGCAATCGAAGGGCACTCAGGGTTTCCCCAGGTGCTTCCTAAAGGTTTACACAAATAACGAGAACTCACTACAATAATGTCCAGGGGAGCTGGACTTCACCTTGGCAATGGATCCCGTGTAAGTCAGCTCCCAGTTCTACTCAATGCAGGAGTAATAAAATAATAATAATATATTGAATGATTATAATCATAATAATAAAATATTAGTATGCTAATGTGTGTCGGGCTGTCAACGTTCCCCTTTACTGGGCGTAAAAAGAACAATTATAAAAATGGAGGCGACTCGCCCACAACACACCAAAATTGCAGAATGAATAAACAACTTCTTTTTGGTTGAATCGTGACTTTGTCGATTCATCAATTTTACATAGATGTGGGATTACTGCTTCCGTAAGTACATCTCCAACTGCTGCACGTTTTATATTACTGAAGGTTTACCGTAGTTTTCATTTTTGTGATAAAACTTGAACCTAAAAAGATTGGGTTCACTTCGAGTTCGGGTAACTGAGAAGCATTTTTTCAGGTTTGGGTAGCTGAAAATATCTTAGGTACCCAATATTCGAGTTTGGGTTCGGGCAACCATTGCATCCCTATTGAACAAAATTTGAAAAATTTGCTGGAGGTTGTTGAAAAAATAATTTTTTGATCCCCAGATAAAATCATGTTTTCTGTGAAGTCTTATTTATGCTTGAGCTTATTTACAATCTTCAGGTATTAAAAAAGTTTTTTCAGACGAATGTATTTTTGCGATTTTCGACTAAAATTGAACTTTCCCTGAATTACATCATTTTCGGCTTATTTGCAATTGTTACCAATTGAGATAAAATGCATATTTTAAACACAATTGCCTTCAATTTTGAGCTGAAATTATTTTTTTCTGCGATTTTTTTTTCTTAATTTAATCCTTACTTTTATGCAAGGTTTGGAACATTAAGTGAAAATTACTAACAAATTGCACAATTTACTGAAAAGATGAAATTTTATACCACTCAGACGTATTTTTAAGCATCACAACTATCTTTCTTTTAAATTGACTGAGTTTATTCAATAAAATTCATATCCAAGTTATTTCATACATTTATTGTTTGAATAGAAACTTTCTTAAGTCAAAGAAAAATCAATGTTACCTATATGAAGTTTGAAGCACTTTTTGAAACATCCTATACCGATTTTTTTCTCAAAATTATGGTCATTCGAAAATATGATTTGAAGCATTTGGTGGAAGTTTTGAAAATTCGTACAATTTTGATCTGAAATGGTGTTTCAAATCAAAGCATGATTCTAGACATTTTCACAATTTAATGGGTCTATTGGATAAAAGAAATATTTAAACATAATTTAATACATGCACTCTTAGTTTAGCTAAAAATCATAGTGAATTCTAATTTGAATTTTGTTTTCTATAAAATCGATCCTTTTAAAATTTGAGAAATTCTGTCTAAATTATCCAGAACATTAATCAAAAGTTTCAAAAATTAGGGAAATTTTCTACTGAAATCATACTTTCTATGAAATTACTTTTTTTTCTCATATCAATAAATGAATAGATATACTGATCATGTGATTTCTAAAATTATATTTTCTACATTAGTTCTCAATTTTATGATTATTTTAGATGTCAGTTTTTTTTATTTTTGAAATGACAGCATTCCCCATACCATCGGAAAAAATTGATTTTAAATCTGACTTTAAACATTGATCGAAAGTTTTGGTTGAAAAAATTTTAGATTCACTTGGGAAAAGTGATTGAATAATTGAGTCCGTGTCTGTTATTTTAGGGGTTAAGGATGCTTCGGGCTATTACCTGTCCTAATCTGTGAGTCAGAAGCGAATAAGAATCAGCAGGAGAGATAACCAGGGATCGACCTTTAAGCGCCGGCTTTCAACCACCCAATGCTTACCTGAGATAGACGAGAAAAGGGACTACTTAAACCCAACAGAGAAGACCCAAATTGGTAAACCTTCAGTTTCCCAATTCGAGTTTAAACTGAGGAAAGGAGCTAGGCCTTTCTTGCAATTTTACCTACACAAGAATACACACTTACTATACAAGGGTGATTACAAAATAGTACTAGTATAATAAAAGAAACTGAGTGGTGGGCATGGTCAATAAAGGAAATCCCGTGCAGACGAAAACAAAACTAAAGGCACGGGGAGCAGTGAAGTAATACCGAATGAAAAACACACCGAATCTGAGAACTACAGTAGTTACCTTGGAATGGCCCGCTACAGACATGCACGGCAAGAATTTTCCAGGGGGGAGGGTCCATAGACTTTTTCCTAAGAGGGAGGGGGGTGGGTGAGCAAAAAACAAAAAAAATTCTATAAATCTGTTTTTCGTACAAAATATGCACGAAAATAATGAAAAAAACTGTCCTGAAAAAAGTTTAGGGGGGTGTTTTGACGATTTTTTTTGGTCAGCAGCGGTGGCCAGGGTCTCAGGTATGGGGTTTACCCCCCTATTCCATGTGCATGTCGGGCGCTTCTTCAAAATTGACACGAAATAATGAAATCCACTAAAATCGGCAGAAACACACTATAACAGGTTCATTATATTATTCAAAATGCTAATCTGTGTAGCATACTTTTACTTCTGTGTATATCTTCATTCATATAATAAAAACTAGAGATGCATTGAGTCCAAAATTTTGAATTATCGGATCTGGGTCCAAAATCTTAAGAATATCGGATCCCGGTCCGTGTCCAACAAAATGGTTGGATAATTCCAGGTCCTGGATTTATTGCCGTTAAAGTCATCAAGTCCGTGCGCAGAATTTTTTCATGGGGACACGGACTAAATTCTTGTACTGATAGCCCCAGAAAATGTTGATTTTGCGCGATACACTGTTTGAATGCTGCCTCAATGGGGGGGGGGGGTGCACGGCCCTGAAGTCATCCTAATGTCAGATTTACAGTCTTTCTCGAAAATTGGCCATTGTCCATTTTTCTCATTTTTTATAGGTGATTCCTTGCAACATTTTCGGACCATGCGACAATTTCAACATCGAGAACGGGCACGTTTTACCGGGTTTGATGCACAAAACGTTTTTGGCCAAAAAAACTGATGAACCGTTGGTCGTTTGGGGCACCGGACGTCCATTACGGCAATTTATTTATTCGTTGGATTTAGCTCGACTGATGATTTGGGTTTTGCGCGATTACGATCAAGTCGAACCGATCAATCTTTGCACAAACGAATCGGACGAAGTTAGCATTGAGCAGGTAAAAAATGTGCAAATTTTTGGTAAAAAATAGACAATTTTTTTGGAAATGTATTTTTTCTAGAAATAAACTCAACTTCTATAGGAAATCTGCAAGTTTCTGTTGGAAATATGCAAATTTTTGTTGGAAAAGACACCAACTTTTTTCTACCCTGTTCAGAGCATGCCAAATTCTCTTAAAAATATGCAATGTTGTAAATACGCCAATTTTTGTAAAATGTTATAATTTTGCGTTGAAAAGGCACATTTCTAATAGATTATGCAAATTTTTGTTTGATGGGTACCATTTTTGCAGAATTAAAATAGATTTTGTGCAAAATATAAAACCTTTGTGAAAAAATTGTAAATTAGTGTGAAAGGCTTCTGACTTTTTTGTGACAATATGCAAATTTTTTCCAAAACTATGCCGTTTTTATTTGGAAAAATCAGTATTTTTTTGGAAAAATATACATTTTTTGTCGAGCATGCAAAATTTTTGTAAGAATATGAAAATTTCTGTGAAAAAATAGTAAGTTTTAGTGAAAAATGAAATATGTTTTTTAGTAAAAAATACGCATGTTTGGAAGGACATGAAAATTTTTGTTGGAAAAATACCAATTTTCTTGTAGAATATATTTAATTTTTTTTTTAAATATGCCTTTCTGTGAAAAATGCAAGTATGTCAATTTTTCTGTGGAATATCAAATTTGTCATAAAAACGTGTAGTTTTCTGAAGGCATATGCAAATTTTCGCTGAAAAGATGCCAAATTTTCGGATTCATATAAATTTTTTATAATTTTTTCAAAAATTATGCCAATTAAACTTCGTGTAAATTGCTGCGTAGTTTCTACAATATGTAAATTTTCTTTGAAAGGGCGCCAATTATTTGTAGATCATGCGTGTTCTGTGGAAACTATGCAGATTTCTTCAAAAAATGGAAAGGGTACTTTAAACATAATATGCGAGTTTTTTGATCAAAAGTTTTTACATTTTTTGTTGAACGTGCAAAGTTGATGCGGAAAATGGCGAATTCCTGCGGAAAATACGCAAATTTTCTGGAAATATTTTTTGTAGAAAATATACAAAGTATATGCCAATTTCTGCGCGAGCTGTACATATTTTAATGTATGATGTTTGCAGAAAAGTATAAAAAATTCACATTTTCGTTGGAACTGTTTAATTTTTTTATTATGCAGAATATTTTTAAAATAATCAATTTTTTTACTATAAAAATTGTAACGAGGTTTCTTTGAAAATTTAGAATCTTTTGCAATATGTACGAATGTTTGTTGATTTTTTCTTTGTTTTGCTTCATCGTAAAATTTTCGATTTTTAAATTTGTGATTTGTGTACAAATTTTGCTTAAACTTTTCAGGCAGTTGATGCCGTAGCGAAAGCTTTCGAATTTAATGGCGAAGTTTTATACGATACGTCCAAAAGCGACGGTCAATTCAAAAAGACGGTGACCAACGCCAAATTGAGGAGTTTGTTGCCGGATTTGAAATTCACGCCTTTCGATCGAGCTATCAAAGAAACGGTCGATTGGTTCGTCGAAAATTACGAAAAAGCTAGGAAATGACGGCAATTTTCACAATATTTTTCAATATTTATTTGGTATTAAAATTTTGTATTATTTTTAAAGGGCGTGTTTTTAAAAAAATATATTTTCAAACGGGACAAATTCTTCAAGTCTTACTACAAGGTGTATGTTGAGAGTTGCCAAAGCAACCATTTCAACTTCGAACAGTTTCAAATCATCTATACTTTTCAGAGAGCACCTTCGCCGTTCTCGGTTGGCTCAGCTGGTTAGAGTAGGCTAGGTGCAAGGTCCCGGACTGAGCCTAGCTTTTACTGAAGATCCGAGAAACGGTTGCCACAACATCGGTGGCCCCTAAGAGGATAGCGCTAGAGCTGTCCCACCACTGGTCAATGTTGGAGTAAGTATAACTGTTCCGACCAGGGTTGAACAAACATTGCCCGATTCGGAACCCATGGATTGTATGAAAGATCGATCCAATGGGTGGAAAGTTGTATATGTTACCGCACATCGTGTCTCCCCTCTTGGAGCAACAGGAGGCCACTGGTATGGTCACCAGTGTTGAAAGGTGGCTGTGGCCAATGTCAGGATGGGTGTGACCATCCAAGCCAGGTCTCATCAAAAATGGTCGGGTTCAGAATCCATGGATTCGATGGAACATCAATCCTGTGGGTGGAATGAGGGTTACCTCGAAAGGGCAAAGTTGATAAATTTATGAGGAAATTTGAATTAGCTTACTGCATAGTAATCCAAACTTCAAATTGAAAGTTTTCTTTACTCACAATATCGCGATAATTTTATATTCAAAATCCCTTGAGAGCTATGCTAAAAAAAGAAATTCACGAATACAGGACCCACTAACAAGCCAAGTTTCTGATTACGACCAAAAGGAGGATTTATGACTGAAAGGCGAATGATGAATTTTTTCGACTGAAACATTGATTTCTTGGAAAATGTAATCTTTTTCAATGGATGGGAGTGAACTATCGGTGGATTTCGTTAATTTTCGACAACTGAAACGCGAATTTTCACCTCACTCCTCATTTATAAAACAAAAAAATGGCCCTTTGTCTGCTATAGACTAACTTTTAAAGAGTCCATTGAACCAAATGCTAAACCACATCACCTGATTGACACTTTCGTGGAAATTCGAAGTCATCGTCCAAATGATGGCCCAAACGCTACACTTCTCATTCTCGAAATAAGAACAAAGTGTACCACAGTGGCCATGGAATTTAAACTTCAGTCTGCCGACTTCAATTCGGGAATGAAAGCAGTCATTCGGCATGCATGAAAAACTGTATACTCTGGGCTGTCAGCACAGTCACAAAAACAGTAGAGAAACTTTCAACACATTAAAATTCGTGTCACATGCATCACTTTATTTATTATTCTCATATCAATCAGAAGTGGCTGCCAACAGGAAACTACAGGATATTATAGAGGATGGCTTAACCTTCCTGGAAATCAAGTATCTAGCGACTTTCTAGCTCTGCATAGAAGTCAGCAGGAAGCAGCTCTGAGAAGAAACCCTGGTGCTTTTTTTATTAGTTGTCGTGGTGAGTGGCATTCCAATAGTGTACCTACTACCTTCTTCAGGCTATGACAATTAGAATAATTTTCAATAAATCCTTGCTTGCACTGGAGTTTGATCGCTGAACTTCGAGATTGGGAGTCAAGAGCTGTAACTACTGGGCCATCGGGGCCACTGTTTGAGCTGCTAAAGAATTTTTGCAATGTACTGACCTTTAGTTACAGTAAATTCTGTTGAGTCACCTACCACCATAAAGCAAGAAGCTGTTAATTACATTGCTGACGTCTTTCGACCTAAATAAATACTAACATCAATCAAATTTTGTGATTCAACTTGTGTGTGGTGTGCTGAACTGTTTTGTCTCTGAAAATTTCTGTGCTCAATGTAGTGATGTATTTCTTTGATATCAGGGTGAGCCAAAAAAAAGGCGACCAGTACTGACTTCGATAACTTTTGAACGGATGAAGTTTTTTTAATTTGAATTGCCCCATTAGAATGCCCTGTTTGTCTTTGTTACAAGGGCCACATTTTATGCTCCTACTGTTCATGGTTACCGTACAAATAGAAATTTAGTGAAAGTGGTCACTTTTCAAAAAGTAAAAGTTGTGAAATCAAAGTAAAGGTTGTCCTATTGTAAAAAAAGTTTTTTAAAATTGTTTACACACAGTAATACTTTAAAAATTCCCTGATTTGTAAGTTACGCGTAATTTAAGACCAGCAACTTCTTGTTTTTGTAATATAGGTGCTAATGCATCAGTGTAGATTCACAATGTACGATATGTGTATTCGATTACTGTATATAAATTTATTCCATAATCTCAAGGATGTCTGAGTTCCATATATTGACATTGCTGTAAATTCACTTGAAGTGTTCTGTTTTGAACGTTTCACAGCCAGAAGCCATTATTGACCCAATTAAAGATGTTACATAAAATTTGCACATCGGCACCTGGCCCACATGAAGACACACATTTCTATAGGTACAGTAATCTCCCCCAAAATTGTAAAGACACCTGTTCCGTAATAAAATGTAGAAACCCCAACCCAGACACTGGTCTCACGTGGAACAGTAGCCGCAGTTCATTACAGAAGCATACACACCTGTAATTAATAAAGAAGCATGTAGGCATGGCTAAGCCAACCAACAGTCGGAAGTATATAGACAGAGAAGCTAAGCGTAACACAAAAAGGCGTGGTAAAGCATACTATAGTTTGGAAGCATGAAAGGCGTGGGTTAGGTAAGCATACAGTACACGGAAGCATATGAAGCAGGAAGCGACAATTGGTGGAAGAAGATTTCGGAAGTGGACCCCCCACGGATCAAGGGAGTAGCCAACAGGAAGCAGTATAAAAGGTGAAGAAAGCGTGAAATAATTGGATTTTATTCATATTCCATTTTTGTAAATCCCCGTGTGGAAGCTTAGAGATTCGTGTAAGCATTTTACCATTGTCACATTAAGTAGAAATTGGGAGCCATGTCACATTAAATGAAGTGGTGATCAGTCACATTGATGGGAAACCCATACCATATCCCATAGGTAATATGGCCATGTCACTGGAAGTGGCATGCTGCGACCCCGTTGTGTGGCTCCATTATAATCTTCTACTTCGGGAACCCAACCCAGCTGGTACTACCACAGGTAAACCTATGGTGTACCTCGGCCTTGTCTTAGGGTTAATGCTGTAGAATAATGGACAATGCGGCCGGGTCGGGGGTGCCAATCCCTAGTCCTCATTCACCGGAATGGGGGACTGTGCCATTTGAAGAATGGTGTACTGTAGGGGACCCTGACCTTAAGGGTCTGAGGGCTTTCTTAACTGAGGGTACTTCCGGGGGAAACTAGCTTAGGGGAGACTCCCACAAATATACCCTCAACAACAATAACCCCTGAGAAGACTTACGACACCTCTTCTCAAATTACTCGGCACTGGGCGACGGGTTCGGGGTCAAACTGGGGTCCTACGGACGGTGATGTACGGGAACGCGAATCCGGGCGATTCAGCATGGGTTCGACAACTGCTGATCGGCAGGCGGCGGTAACGGACGTTTCCTCGGCGAGGGCGACGGGGTTCTACGATTAACAGCGATGGGGACGGGTTCCTACAGTCGGGTTACTGTAGGGTAACGAGTATGTGTAGGCCAGGGCGCAAATATGCTAATTTATTCGACGTACGGCGAAACACAATTGACAATAACAAAATACAATAAAATATCGACGACGGTGAATGCGGACGCAAAGGCTAAACGAAAAACCAGTTAGGCCCAATAATGAGTGACAAAAAGACAAAACATGCCCTTTTAAAGGGCTCCATAAACTACAGTATGCCTTGGGCGGAGTTAACACTCCCCCAAGTTAACTTCTGCAGCAGAAATCGTTGCAGAAGATGCCTATGATCACATAGACATTTTCCAGTTCACAACATTAAGCATTGGGGCAAGTTTTCACTCTCCATGCTTAACATAGGAACGTCACTAGTGAGAATTTCCAACTAGTCGTTTCACATTGCGAAACGTGGCTAGTTTTTACTGATAAGAAGTGCACGTTGTGCTCTAATTACAGCGATGAGCTCGGAGAGCTTATCTCTAACGGAAATTCTTGACTAGCGGGTACATACCGTAGTCTATGTGTGCGATTGAAAATAATAAATCGAAACGGAAATAAAAGTGCGCAAAAGCAACAGAAATAAACATAAAAAGTACACACATAAATTGCATGTAAAAAGTATAAAAACGAAACGCAAAATTGATGTAAATTACTGTAACACAAAACATAACGAAAAACAATGGAAAAGTGTGATGTGAATCACGTGACGTTCGACGAAATCGGTCGGCACGTGACACCATCAACGCCTATTGAAGCAGTCGGCGATATTTTATTTGGTTTGGTTATCACTATTTTTGTATCGTATTCCGTATCAATATCGTGTGCCATCCCCGAGGACCTTTGGAAATTATAAGAGTTGAATCAAGTAAAAGTACAGTGAAAATCGGGCGTTACATTTTAATATGGGCAAAAATCAACAACTTTTGTTTTTAAATTGGAAGAAAAGAAAATTATAGCAAAATCAATTCTGTCACTGACCAAATCGAAAAACGATTAAAATTATTATTGTTGAAAGTCGGACACACTAAAACGGCTTTCTTGTAGTTTCCAGCTGTTATATGGTTCTTATGATTGGATCTATTGTACTTTTCTGCTGTAAAACATGGTGATCTTGTCAATTATTTAAATATTCATCAGCAAGAAATCGACATTTAGTATTTTTGATTCTGGTCAGTCAATTTTTCAGCAATCTCGCTGAAACTTGGCAATTTTTATGCTAGATGTTTTATCTATGGACAGCAGGAAACCGCATCAAAAAAGCTGCACTCATTTGAAAGTTATGATAATCAGTACTGGTAGCCTTTTTTTCTGGCTCACCCATTATAAATAAATATTTGTTGAAGAAGAGAATTTCAGAAACATATTATATGGTCTACTTTTTCAATGGAAAGCTTAGAAGTTAAGAAAGAGTATTTGCTTGATTCTCAGACTTCAAGCATTTGGAAAAAAAATCGTCAATCTCATGTTTGGGACACTATCGTGAAAAGTTTAAGTTATTCAAAAATCTTCAAAAACTACATGATATTTTTATGCGAAACATATACTTTCTATGACTAATCCTTCACTTATTCAACGTTTTTTATTTTTTTATCGAGTGAGTAAGACCGAGCCAAATTACTGATAACTGCCGCCATTTTAAAGAAATGATTATCTTATCAAACGTCTTCCTGATTCATCCAATGCTTATTTATTCCGGGGTTGAATAGTTTCCATCACATTATTAGTTGATTTTCATTACTTACTAGATGGAAAATTTTCAAATTTTATTTATCATCTCAAGGTCTGTGTTTGGAGTGTGATTAAGGACTTCGTCATTCTTTTAATCGCCAAAAATAAATTTTGGAATCAAACAGTGCATTCGACAGGAATTGAGGCTTTTCACACAAACTGTAACAGTATGTTTCCCGAATATTGAAGGTTTGAGTGCAAACGATTCTTGCGACATCTTTCATTCTGTTGCTTGCTGTGTTATGGATATTGTTGTAGTTTTTCTACATTTTGTGTCACATTCCAAAATTCTGTCATTTTCTAAGCGCTGTGCTGAGAAAATCAATGTTCATCATTTATTGTAATGTATAAAACTGCGTGACTAGTCGTGTTCTTGTCTTTTGAATACCATATTCTCGTTGTCGCAATGCATGCTGCAGGTGACTGAAACTACAGTCTGTCTTTCTTGAAATGCTCCTAAACAATGAAAGTGTGGAAAGCAAGTAGTATTTCAGATTTTCACCATTTTCTGACAAACAATATAACGTATATAGGAGCTTTATGTAAACGATTTTGACGACAGTGCTGAATTGGGTCAGTTTTCTACTTGGGAGCTTTTTATAAAAAACAGACTATAAGTCTTTTTTGCAGGTAAAAAGCCAGATAGGCCTCAATAACCTCCACAATTTTTGGTTCTACACTTTTACGTCCAACTTTCATATGTGAAGAATTAGAATTTCCAGTCTGTGAGGATTCGTCCACTATCAGGCAAACATCTGACTTATTTCAGCATGATCCTGATGATCAGAGAATTCGAAGCAGCGCCAAGCAGCGGCACTTCGTCGCAAATGCAAAGCAACGCCTTGGATGACAAGACTCTCGAATCGATTCGGCGACCTGGGAATGACTACGTCCCAAGCCTCCAAACGCTGCGCCCCTTCATCGAGGTTGTAACACATGACCCAACTTTGATTGATGGGCGAGTAAATCTGAGAGTGAATGAAAGAGACACCGTCTATGCAGGCGGAATGATGAATAATGATGGAGCCAGACGTGTTGACTGGGGTGCGGAACACAAGATGGACAATGGAATGACAATTGGTGGTGGTTTCTCAGTTGAACACAAGAGACACGACTTCACTGGGCTAGACGAGCGCATTGGAAAAGTTGGGGTTGGAATTCGTTGGCGCTAACACCCTGTGGCTTATTCACAAACAGGTATATGCCATTTTTGACACTTCACCTTCAGACTCAAAGGAAATCTGAAAAGTGGCCGATGGCTTCTGAGTCAAGTTTAGTAGCAGTATGTTATTGTTTCTGCTAAAAAGTCAGAAGAGTGAGGTAGTAATATTCTTTGAAAGCTATGTGGTAGGAGAATTTTCGAAAACGTCCCTATACAATTTTGGTTTCATCAATCATCATCCTGTACATCAATTCACATGTGAATGAGCTTGGCTTGGAATACTTACACTTTCTTATGATCTCATTGTCATAAGTGAATTAACCTGAATGGTCTTTAGCTTTCAGCTCAGGGTAAACTAAACTGAGGCCATTTATACCTCTCAGAATGTGTTTGACCACATTGAGGAAGTTTTTTCAGTCCCTCAGAAAAAAACACTTTTTGTGGCGAAGCACAAATTTTTTTCAATATGTTAAATTGGACATCAATAGGGCTAAATGACATTTAGCAAAAAAAATATTTTTTATAATTTATTTTGATGGGATTAAATTTGGGAAACTTCCTCAGAAGTTCAATTGGAATGACTCATCATGACAGCAGCAAATAAACTGGTATAAGCAATAAGAAATGTTATAACTCATTTTTTCAGGAATGGTTAAAGCTCAAGTGATTAAATGATTACTTTATATATTTATCAGCTTCCTAATTATTATTTTTCAATAAAATATTTACTATAGAATAGCTCTAATGAACAAATAGGGAGTTATAATGAATATCGAATAAACTTTAAATACATTCTTATATACATTCATTTGGCTCAAACTCAATTTCTTTGTCAAAGTTCACTTTTTTGGGCTGAAAATTATTAACAACGAACGTTCTTCATAGAGGAATGCACAGTTGACGTTAAACATGCAGTGTGTGAGCATAGGGCGGCCTCTAAAAAGGTGAATAAGGCATGGTGCGTTGTTGGGCATGTGGTATATATCATTCTCATGGCCAGGAAAACCTCCTCCTACAGTTTGTGCTCAATGTGCAACAAGAAGTTAGGTGTTCTTCATATGACACCAGTTGAAAAATATTCATCCTATAGTCTATTTTTCTAGAAATGCTTCTGAGTAATGAAAGTGGAGAGTAAGTAGTATTTCAGATTTTCACAATTTTCTGATAAACAATACATCGTATGGGACTGGAAATTTGTGAGCACACTAATCTCACCTTTAAAAATTTTTCGAGCGAAAAATTTTATGGTAAGATCTTTACATAAACGATTTAGATGTCAGTGCTGATTTGTGTCACTTTTCTATTTGGAAGCATTTTATAAAAAACAGACTATAGTTATGTTGATTAGTTATTGAACCCATATGGCCACAATTTTTTTCCTACATTCCAGCATGTTTTTAATGCAATCGAAAACTTTTGTTCATATTAGCATAAATTTATTGGCATTATGTGCCAACTTGAAGATTGACACTTCGATTTGAGAAATACCAAATTCAAGAAACTGGGTTATCCTCATGTTTTGTTTAGTAGCTCCCAAGTTGCAATGCTTTTTACCCAGATAAAATCCATACTGTTAACTTCAAGACCTAGAATGATGACAGTATTTGACAACCCTGGTGTATACTATCATTAGTCTTTAACGGTTCATTGCTAGTCTCAATATTCCAAATTGTATGTTTTAACACATCCAGATACAAACAAATAGTAACCTGTTACATTATTCAATAATGCTCTAAAATAATATCACTTTGAATTGTATACATCATCATATTTTCGCCTTTTGTATATGTTACAATACGATCCATTAATTAAAACTCAACTCCTAATTATTTGGGATAAAAAATTCCCATTGTCCAAAAAAGTCACTACATGGATGAGGCCAAAATTCTCAAACCTCCATCCGACATATGGTAATTGTTTTGTTTTGTGAGCGTAGGGGAGCTTCAATAAGAGTAGGAAGTTGGAGATGAGGGTAGAAGTTTCTTACTCAGAGGTCATGGTGTTCCGCCTGAGGTTTAGGGAGCTACTCGTGAGGTACTTGAGAGTCCTGAGAGAGTTTTGGCTGAGTTGGTGTTTGGTTAGCCTGTGGTTGAAGTGTTGATCTTTTCTTTGTATAAACCCAAAGGTCAGTCTGATCACTCCAACGTCACAGCAGCCTAACAAGTGGTGGACTCTTACTGTCCCATCATGGACAATTGGAGAACCACCAGGAAGAATACTAAGCCTCTGTGATTTTATAGGCAATTACATTCAGGTAAGGCTAGTAAAATGAGTGCCCCATTAGGAAAACTTTGACCATTGCTCAACAAAGTTCCAAGGCCCAGAGTATCCTCTTTTTGGCCACTGAATTTATCCACCAAACACACTCCTGTGGGTTTATTTTATTTGTTAACCAATTCAAGAAAATTTAAAAAGACCACCACCAAAAAATATCAATTTATTCTTTCTCCAATACGTCTCGTCATCATTTCTTGAGTTTAATCTTCGCCTAGGATGAAGTCGTCAGGACCCAAGGTTGTTCCTGAAAATAATCGGTTTTAAATTTAAGGAGTATGCGTCAAAGCTGGAAGTATTTATAATTCCTAAATTTCTATTGAAAAGTGAGGATTTTTCAGATAGTGCATTAAAATCCTGCCTACCTTCCTCTTGCTGAATACTATCAATCATGGCAGGATCCGTCGTGAGTCCATCAGGTGACAATGTGATATGTGTCCGCTCTAGCCAGTTGTCCACATTAGCTGTAATGGTGAATAAGATTAGAAAATTCTTGTAGAAATCTGTCGTGATCTTAAAAAATTATTATGCAAAAGCTAGCTTAGGTTCTATTTAGAAGCAAAAAATTCTGACATTTTTGATCCGCGACAATCGCCCATTATTCAGAATATCATTGATTCTATGGGAATCGAATAGGCCTTTGTTGCCGATTTTACCAATTAAGAAATGAAAAAAAACGTGTGATTTCTGTTGGCGGGCTACCATCACCGGTTGTACATAGAATTTTAATCGGCGCCCATTGCCGAGTCTTCCAATCTTAACCCCAATTCAGAAGTAAATTCTATGATTTTTCATCGGCAATAGTCGTCAGGGTCAGGGAAATAGAACTCTGGTCTGTTTTTTAGGATTTTCCTCCATAGCTACACAAATTTTCAGGTGCAATTGTGATACTTTGCTTTCTGTGGGGGCATTCGTACACTCTTTTTCTGGAGAATGTTTCAGTGACTGCTGCCGATTTTGCCGATTTATTCCTTAAAAGCGGCGACTTGTCGATTAAATCCTTAGAATTATTGACAATCATTGATTTTACTTCTGAATAGGGCGTTAGGATTTCACACTCAGGGCATACCATCATTCATGCACATAGGAGGGTGAAGCCTCCCAACTGAGGCCTGAACAGCCGTGCCTGGCTGGAAAAATGCTTAAACCCTCCTGAATCATACCTATAGCTGGGCGGGGGGATCGACGTGTCGAAGTTCCCAAATGTTGCGACCCTTGTCCCGAACTCAAAAAAATTTGGCGAAAAATTGCATTTCTTGAAGTTTTTGCGAAAAATGTCGGCTTTTTCCAGATGTTTTGGGAGCCTTCTAAGATTTTAAAAGAAAATTGGAATCCCCACCTCACAAATTTCTATTTGATCTCGCCCGCAAATGATTGGATACCGTGAACTTTTTTGAAGAACATTTTTTGTTATTTTTATGCATATTATGTGTATGATAAACATGCTTTTGGGGCCTACTTACCACACATGCACAGCATAGAAATTCTGCTGGGGGTCAGCCAGGACAGGGGGTGAAATACAAATTTTTTTTTTCATTCTTGATAATGAAAAGAAAGGTCTCAGAACGTCTTCTAACATCTAAGCAGCATATTCTTCAACCTATATTAGTCAGAAATGTGAAATTATTTGCTTGAACAGCATTTTTTAAGTTTTCATGTTACTTTTTTGGAATCAAGTATGATTTGTTCAGAAAAATTGTCAAACTATAGCATCATTGCCGTTTTTATGACAACTTTCTCTTCCCTCTTGCTCATTTTCCTTCGTCATCTTCTCAATCATTGCTGGAAAAGTCAAATCTTCTGTGGGTCAAACCCCTCCCAACGTGCACGTATGCTACTTACCGCCACCCCACCCCCCACTCGATGAAAAGCTCGAGGGATCTTCTCCTGGAAAACTCTTGCTGTGCATGTCTGCCGACCATTACACATAGGGAGAGTAGGGGATAAAGGGGGTAAATCGCCAAACCTGAGACCCTGGCTACCCCCCATGAGTCGTCAACCATATGGCTAGCCATTGAACGACCGCCCCCCAGGATTTTCTAATCCTATGGCTAGCCATATGGTAGCCAAAGGAACCCCCATACTTTTGGTCTGAAAAATACTGAAAAATGTTAATTTTTTGATGAAAAACGTCAATTTTTGAACAAAAAATGATCAAAAATGTGAATTTTTGAAGATGAACGCACCATAAATACATTTTTTTGGTCTTTTTAGAAAAAAATCACTGTTTTTTGAACTATTTTTCGGCCTTTTTTCGTGAAAAAATCATTTTTTTTCCTGAGAGACCCCTGTCCCCAAAATTTTGGGAATTACTGACTTCCTGCCCAAAAAAGTCGTCCGAACCCCAGATACATGTAACTGGCCCCGTAACATGTGTGCCCTGAACTTTTTCTAAGACCGTTCCTTTGATGATTTTCGAGCATATTTTGTATGAAAAACATGCTTGCAGAACTTTTTTCTGTTCTTTTGCACGTCCATCCCCCCCTACCCTCTGGATAAAAAGTCCAAGGACCCTCCCCCTGGAAAATTCTTGCCGTGCATGTCCGCTGCCTACCATGCCTACCTTGTTCTTCATGCGGAATCTCAGGTCTTTCCAATTGCTGAATATCTACTCTAGGATCTGCTGACCCCATGATCTGAGTGGCCAAAACTGGTAGTTTCATAATAGCTTGCCATAGGCATTTCATCAAATCGAATTTTGTGGCAAAATCCACCCATCTGCTGTTGATGCTTCGGAGCTTGCGGCTACCGTCCGCATACTCTGACCAACCGAGTAATGGGAAAGGCGATTCCAGTTGGCTTCTGTGGCCACCCTCAAAACTGCTAACTTTGTTTTCCAAATGAATAATTACGTCGTTAAACGTCAAAATTATGCTTTGCAGCACTTTTGACGATGAGTAGTCCATAATTAGAACAGCGACAGTATCTTTTGATATTGCGTTCAGCATTTGACAAGAATCGTTACTCTGATGAACATTAGTCAGAAGAAGAGTGCCATTGTGAGTATAGAAAACATACTCATCCCCTAGGTTCTTATCTATGATAATTGCCGTATTTTCTTCTATATCGTGATCAGACAGTATGATCATATTGTGCGATTGATTGAAATGCAAGGGTGGTGATTCCAAGTATGGATGATTATTTTCGAACTTCAACGTCAATGGTCCTTTATTCATGAGGACAACGTTTCTTGTCGAATTTTCCAAATGTATTTTTATTTGCCCAATTTTCCGATCACACTGAAGTGGACTACTTCCATTGGCGTAAAATGCATGAATCAATAGAGAATCCGCATCCACGGTGACCAATTCGAAAGTTATTTCGGACGATGATCTTAAAACTGCTCGTCTGACACTTGAAAAATCTATCAAATTTTTGCTGGTTCCCTTCACAGAAATGGCAACTTCATGAAACTTAGCACATGACGTATTAGTTTCAAAATATGGTGAGATGGTGAATATATTCTGATGCTGGTTGCCCTTCAAGTGAGTCTTGCCATTTGTGTCGGAATGGTATATGTTCACCGACCGACTGCTATCCTCTTGAACATGATGTCGACTTCTGGATAGTGTTAAAGTTTCGTTGGAAAATTTGCTGTGAATGATCATCGTTAGGGTGGATGTAGAAATTATACCGGCATAATAATTTTCGACCATTGTCAAGTTCTGGGAAGTAGTCAAAACTGCCACAAGATGCTTGTTGTGCAGATGAAATTGTACATCATCTTTGAAAGCAATTTTCACATTTTGCAACGAGATAGTTTCGATAGTGAAAGTGCTGTTATCATACATAGTAAAAATTAGTTTCTTTGGGTGCAAATGAAGCAGAGTGTGAACTGAAGAAAAGTCGAAAAAGTTATACTCAAAGGTGAGTAAATGTTCAGCAGTTACACTTTGCTTTTCGAGAAATATTTGGGTATGACCATTTTCCACTTTCTGGATGTAATAGTGGAAATGACCACGAGCAGCATTGTTGATAATTCCTGTGTTTGCAAATAAGGTTATAGTCAGGTTATACCAACAATTTGGAAAATTCGGAATGTCTATTTTGTCGTAGCCGGCTGATTGTGACCCACCATATGTATTCAAGTTCTTCAATGTGCACCATACTGTAACGAGGTCTGTTAGATTGGATCTTCCATGAATTTGATCAAAATTTGAGATTCCGACCATTTTTTTAGGCTTTCCGATTTCACTCATGTCCATCAACCATCTATCGGTAATGTTAATAGTGCTTTTGAATTTGTAATGAGCCAGACTCAATAAATTTGATCCCTTTTCCCCGTTCAACTGACCCGTATTTTGGTTTCCAATTAGGAGAAAGATGTCATCCTTATCACCACCCTCCACGTCTTTTTCACCGTTGCCTAGTTCGAAAATGTTCGGGTCGTTCCTAGATGCCCTGACATAGTCTCGTCCGTCAGTCAGTTCATAGTAGGTATGATCAGCACGCCTATTTTCCAGATTCACAATTCCGGCAACTCCAGCGCACGTGTGCATGTTCACAAGAGGCATACCATCAAAAAGAGACCTAAATAGTGACCAAATTTCGAAAAATGTGGAAAGATTACATTCGGCATAATCTGTCATGGAACAAAAGTAGGAGAATCTATCATTCAATGCCGGTGTAGCAGCAGAGAGTAAAAACTTGTGAGTATCAGCAGTCAAGTCGATAAACTTATCCCATGAGCAACTTTGCGTGGACTGTAAAGGAGTTACGTAACGCTTTATCTTTTCATCATGCACAATCGAAGGCAACAACTTTTGCACGATCCTCTCGTTGGCTCGCAACGCCACTTTGTCTTTGACTACTCTACTTGGCCCCAGTCCGATAAATGCCCGAAGTCCTTCCACTAATCTTTCTGAGCCGGTCAGTGGAACAACAGCCATTATTCGCTCAACTTGTTTTACAGCTCGGTAGATATCCGATCCAACCATGACGGCTGCTCCCACGGCCCAAAAAATGGGTCCGCCCGCCACAGAAATGCCCTCAATAACGCCAACAGCCTCAGCCACTTCTATGGCAGTTTCAGCCAAGTCTAAACTCAGATAAGTAATATCTGCCCCTACAGCCACCTTGTTCTCTGTACTTGTGTCGTTGGAGTGGACATTTCTGTACAAATCGTAGCCAACGAACAAAAATGAAGCACCGCGAGCCAAAAATGGTGCGCCGGACTTGAACGCAGCTCCGAGCAGCGTTCTACCCTCTTCGGTTAATGTTCCAGCCTTTGTCATCAAATATGAAGAGGCGTAACTGGCTCCAATGTTGGCTAGGACGAATCCGAAGTTTATGGCAACACCCCAATAATTACCTTGCACCAAATCGGCTATGACAGATTTCAACATCAAACCTGTCATCAGACCGTGGCTGATTTTTCCAAGAGTCTCGAAAAACGTCACCTTTTTGTAGAAACCAAATTCAGCTGTCGGAATTTTTTCCCGCTCTTTCAGTCTTTTCATGCTATCATCATCATTGTACTCACAAATTGATCTTTTTGAGCGTTGCATTTTATTGCATATGTCCGATAGATGCTTCTCGTTCAAGATATCAGTTTTTTTGGCTCCAGTTTCTGGATCAAGAACAGTTGCATACGAAACTATAGCTCGTTTACCGGCAACTTTGTGTTTTTTAGTTTCAGCATGAAATTTGGCTATTTCTGTCACAGCAGTTGCGAGTTCCCTCGAATTGCCGAAAATAAAATTCGCGATGACAATCATTTTTTGCTCTGCTACGTCTGGATTTATTATATATGCTATTTGCATGGTGTTTGAGGACGGACGTGCTATGTTGATGTGAACTGGAATTTGATGGAAGCACCCCGTGAAGAAGGCTGCGTAATCTTCGAAGTTTACGAATTGACTTCCTGCATGTTGGAGAAATTTTTTGGCTTCGTCCGGTGATTTAGATACTGTACCATCAGCATGCGATAAGAATGGCGTTTCTCTTACTAAATTCAACTGCTCTATCTTCTCAATTTGAAATTCTTTATTCGGATTTACTTTTTTTACGGATGAACTAATCTCAATATCTGGTGTCTCCCATTCTGAAATGGTCTCGTCAGAATACGGCACAACAACGTTGATGACCGCAACAACTTTGGAGTCTTCATGCAAGGAGGGCACATTTATTTCATTATCTAGGCTTAATTTGTTACCCTCGGGTGTGTAGTCGTACTCGTGCACCCGCAGCATGACTTGCAGATCCCGGTTATCTGTTTCGAGCAGAAAATTCGTTCGTCGTCCTTCTGCTTCTCCTGTTTCTAGGTCAGATTTTACAATATAAGCACTTTTATCCTCTCCCGAGAACATTCCGTGTATATAATTACTTAGACATTTGGAGTTTTTAGTGCACAATTCTTTTTTTATCAAGTTATCAGAAAGTATGGGATTCTCCAATTCCCACTTCAACGAATGTTCTATTTCCTTTGCTTTCTTTTGATTTTCGGGACCTCCCTGGTGCAAAGCATTTGCTAATTCAGTTAAATGTTTCCGCAAATCAAAATTCTTGGTATAGAGAGTGGGCATATCTATTTGACGTATAGTTTCTTTTTCAGTATTTGAATTAGCGTATGTTATAAGAGCTTTCTGGGCCAAGGATTTCTGCGGCAGCTCAATTTTTCTTTTCCTCGAATGTTCGAGCAGAACTTTTAAGAGGTTTTTCTGTATATCAATTTGATTCATACTCTTATCTGCATCAAGAATGTAGAAAATGATCGGGTAGTCAGGTGTTAGGCGCTTATAACTGCTGGTGAATTTTTTATTCAGAAAGATATCATATTGATTCAGAGGATTTTCAATATTCGGGATTTGGGAAGCTTCAGCGAAGAAATCGTACTCTTTTTGGAAAGGGAGAAGACTGCCATGCACAAAACCACATGTCGATGGTGATGCAGTTCCAGTTTGAGGTTTGAACTGAGTTTTAAAGCCTTCAATGACGTGGCTGACGAATTTTTTCGCCGACGTTTTAACTTTAGCTTCTTGCTCCGGTTCTGATAACATGCCATCAAAATGATCATCCATATTAATACTATCTTGAGCGTCAGCTTCTACGGGTTTGATCTCATTTAGACGCGAGGACGACGGTTTTTGCCCCCTTTTTATCAGAGATGGTTTAACTTTTATATGTCGATCGTAACGGGTGGTAATGAAAAAACCTCTTTTACGAATTATCGTACCAGCAGAGGCCTCCGTTTCTGTCAAGAATTTAAGCTCATAATGGTGTGATTCTATTTCGTACGATTTCAAATCGGTACCTATTTTAGAAATAATTTCCAAAAAATCAGAATCTGACCAATCGTGAAACTTTTGAGCAGCTTTATTTTCGCTGAAACTAATACATTTCATCATCAACTTTTTTTTAGATCCATCAACGGTCGATACGTACATTTTTAGTTTATCTCGGCCTTCGAAACGCCAAAATATTTTGTCGATTTTGAACTTTTCGCGCATTGTGTCGCTGTGTTGGGAAGAGAAAGCCACGCCCAAGAAGAAATGCATAAAATAACTCACCGGGTCAAATTTATCCCAATTCAGGATCAGCAATCTTTGCTGCATCAATGTAGACAATAGAATGCCGAAATTTTGCACGGCGCTGCCCATTATCTCGGTATCAGTTGGCTGAAAGAATCCCTTGGCAAAATCGTAGGATTCCGCAGCATCTTTCAAGTACGTTGCATCCATAGCTCACTGACGATGAAAAATTAGCGAATGATTTTGGCCCAATTTTCAATCGCGATTGCACTGAAAACCGTTTATCAATCATTAGATTACATAGCGCTAAGCTGAATAAACACCACTCTCCATTTTGATGGAAAATTCTCGAACCTGTGCTTTATGAAAAATCGGCGTCAAGCATCGCTCTACAAAGTGAAAGCAAACAACTCTACAGAAAGTTTTAATGTTCAAAAAACCTCTTTCATTTGTACTTGTAGGAAAAGAATTAAACATTAAAAGTGATCTTTGAGAAAATAGGCGTCAATAGTAGTACCAAGTCTCAAAGTAAATTTTATGATAATTAGAGGTTTTCTCAACTGTGGCCATCTTCAAAAAAGTAGAGACTCCTACAGCTTCATCCATCGCATCTCCTCTGAGTCTCCAAAGTTGATTAACAAAACTTTATGATTTTGGTTTATAATTTCATCTTCAGATAGAGATTTTGATTCATCTTTATGAAATACTAATTCCTATTTAGGTGGCAATTTTTCCCTTTACTCATCAGGCTTTTCTTTCCTAGAGGGAAAATCGGCCATGGCATTTTGGGCCCAACCTGAATAGCCTACTACTGCGTTGTATACAGATTAAAAAATATTAGCTTGGCTATTAGGCTCAATGTGATTATGAATTGAGCCAATGCGACTGAGTGGGCTAATGTGGCCAATGGGCTAATGGGCTAATGTGGCCGATGAGCTAATGTGGCCATGGGCTAATGTGGCCCATGGCCTAATGTGGCCCATGGTCTAATGTGGCCCATGGTCTAATATGGCCCATGGGTCAATATAGCCAATGGGCTAATGTGGCCAATGGGTTAATCTGGCTAATGCATTGTGTTATAAATAATGGGTAGGGCGCATGGGCTAATGTGGCTAATGTGCTAAAATAGGTTGAATCATTAATATTGTCAATAGAAAAGGCCGCCAATGGAAAGTAAAGAGTTAGAATCATACAGTGTATAATTACCTGATTGCGATAATCTAGATATTCCGATTATCTACACAGGAATCAAACCAAATAACTATTTTCGAAGACAAAGAAAAAATAAAACAATTCACAAAAGATTTAGGAAAAATAAAAAAAAAATTCTGGTGCAATGTAAAACAAGCATTTTAGTGTACATAAAATCATAAGTCTCTTAATCAGTTCGCGAAAATTTCGGAATGGAATCATTATTATCTTTATAATTTTGACGAAATGAAAATTCATCCAAGTGAGCAGCTAAGCGTTTCATTGTTTTTAATCCATACATTCTCGATATCCTCTGTTTGACAATTGGGTAGCAGATCTGCTACCTACTGCACATCCACTACCTAGTGCATGACCACCACCTAGTGTACATCCGCTACCATGGTCAGATCTGCTACCAGACAGCAAAAATGTAAAAAAAGGTTTTGCTATTGTTTTCATAAGGGTTTTCCGAAGGCAAAAGAATAAATGAAAATAAAAGAAAATGGAATATGGTAGACATTCTGCATGGTAAAAAATATTTTGTTTGCCACTTTTATGGACCCCAAGAATGGTTAAAAAACGTAATACTACAGAGAGTCTACCTAAAGATAGGTCACTAATGACTAAAGATACATAATAAAATGATAAAAATGTTCACGGAACCACATTTTAATGCGTGAAAAATTCTTATTTACGTAACAAAGTGACCACACAAGCACCTCGAGTGACGGAACAATCAGCCTAGACGGACGTTTTCATTCTTTACCTGTACCAATGTGGGTGATGAAAATATCGTTTTCGTTTTGTTTTCTAATTTTTTTCAAATACTTTTTTAATTATTTTCAAATATTTTATCATTTTGAGTTCAAAATTTAAAAAAATGTTGTTGAATATACCTCTCCAGTAGATCGAGGACTGATTATTTTCAGCAAACATGAATCCATGGCAATTATCCCACGAAAATTATAGCGATAACCCTGGGTTTAGAGTAACAAACCCCTGCATCTCACCAGGGTTCGTGGCACACATTTGGCAGAACACAATTTCTTGCATTTACTTCTGAAAATACGGGGAAAATTGAAAATTTTGAGTCGCATTGGTTCTAACTGCATATTTCCCAATTTTTAATGAATGAAATTTTTAATTCTCACGATACATGTGCCATCTAATTGGTGAAAAAAATTAAATGAGCCTAATAATTTGTAAATGTATACTGTACATTCTTCCATAATGAAATCCTGCCTGGGTTATTCAACACAAAAATTAAATGTTAGGTATTACTTATATACCTCAGCAGAAAGTAGCGGATGTGCACTAGATGGTGGATCTGACTATGGTAGCAGATGTGCACTAGGTAGCGGATCTGGCACTGACCTTGTTTGACGAGTCCCCACAAGCCTTCGATGGTATTTGTATGAGCGCCATCCTCAGTCACGAATTCCTTTCAAAAATCACTTTGGTGCTCTGAAACTCCGTTTTCTGGCATTTCTCAATGTGCTGCGTCTTTTGGCATAAAAATTTTACTTGTGGAATAAAAAAAAATTTTGATCCTAAAACAATATTTGGTACCTGGCAAAAAAATTTTGAAATTACAGTTTGAAAACTGTGAATTTTGAGATAACTTCAACTGAAATAATTATTTGTTTTATTTTTAGCATTTTTAGCTGTTTCTTTCTACAAAACGGCTCAAAAAATTTTTGGACCCAGACCTCTGGGGGTGTCCAGACCCCCCAAACCCCCCAATGCCGATGTATGGTCCCCCAGAGACCCCACACAGTACCTGCACACACATGTGTGGCCATGACTATGCATAATTACCATTATTTTTAATCTTGTAGCAGGAGCCGTCAAAATGGAAGCCTTAGAGAAGAGTTCCAAAAATAAATTCCGGTTTGGTATTTTTTGAAAGTGACTCATGAAGGAAAAGCTTTTCAATCTAAAAAGTTTATAAATAACAAAGGCACCCTGTTGTTTATAGAAAATGTACCCCTGGTGCATCAAATATATGGTTGAAGTCGATGTTTTCTTTGTATGCCCAAATATATGCAATATTGCAAAGCTGATCTGTAAGTTTTGACTTTGACGCCATTAGGTTAAAATTTAGAACACAAACAAAAAGCTACAAAATGCACACATTTCCAAATGAGACAGACAACAAGAAATCCTAGCTGAGCTCTGGAAGAAACAAAATTCTAACTTGGCTTTTCTGCTGAAAGGTCATTTGCTTACAAAGTGTCACCAAAGAAAGCTTGCGGTTTCTAAGCTTAATATCAATGTTGCATTTGCATATCTCAAATTTCATTCTGTCCATGGTCTTTAGAGATTTTCAGAGGCAACATGCAATATACGAATTACGTGTGCTCCATTATGTATTTCAACAGACACCAGCTTAGCAGTTGTTTCATTTGGCACGTACAAAGCGAAATACTGAGAAGTTTTAACATCTGTGTTATTGACCTCGATCGCTCACGCTTTATGGGTTACTTGTGCGGCACTCAAAGTAACCTCGAATGTATAGCGAACTTACCAGTGTGTGTCATCCCCACAACTCGACTTGTGAAATATCATGAAGAGGAAGAAACAGAAGAAACAAGTTGTCGTGCAAACTCTTGCAAATAAAAATCATGTGTTGCTTTTCCTTTGGCCTTGTGCTAAATGTACAATGGGTTTCATTAGCATATTTAAAAATATACAGAAGTTATCATATATGTGCGTATATGCATGACTGACATTTAAAATGTATATTTTGTTCATTAGCCCATTAGCGGAGTAAATAACTGAATCAATAAACGATCATCTTTAGCCGTGGCACATGCTGTAGTAGGCTATTTTGGTTGGCCCGCATTTTGCCTACCAGGCACATACTCCAACTTATGACTGAATTCAGAAATGAATGCATACCACTTTTTGAGTTTGTCATTAGTCTGTGTGTTGACGATCATTGATAATAATAGTTTATGGTCAGTTTGGTTTTTGTTTTTTGTGGTCATTTGAACCTTTTGACCCAAAAGATAATGTTTATAAATTCTTGAGCCATATACCACAGTTAAACATTCCCTTTCAGTGGCAGACCATTTCCTCTCTTTTGCCCTCAATATTCTGCTACTGTAGGCTATAACCCAATGTTCTGATTCATTCTCTTGACATATCACTGTTCCAAGTGCAATTCCGCTTGCATCTGTCTGAAGAATGAATCGAGTAAATCCACCCAAAATTGGATGTTGTAGGAGAAGAACTGAGGTTAATGCTATCTTAAGTTTCTCAAACCTTCCATAATTCTGATCCATGACTTTCCATGTTCCCTTTTTTCCTGTCAATTTATACAAATGTTCAGATAGTGCTGCTAAATCTGTTATAAATTTTTTACATCACTGAAGCATCCCTAGGGATCTCTGCATTTTCTTAACAGAATCCAGAAATGGAAACTCCATTATAGCCTTCACTTTCTTTGGATCTGGAGAAATTCCATTTGCATCCAAGGTATGTCCTAAAAAGTGAACCTTCTCAGGAAGAAATCCACATTTCTCTAGTTTGAGATTTAACTTTGCTCTTCACAAAGCCTGTAAAATCAACACCAAATTTTCATATTTCTTCTTCAGTTACAGAAGGCAACTGAACTACATCAATCAATTTCTCAATGCCCTGTATTGTCATGGTATTTCTTTTAAAATCCATAATAACACCTAGATCTGGGTGCACTAAAAAATCTGTGCCCAGAATTAAGCTTTCACCTGCATCTGGTAGCATAATTGCATTTACTGGAAAATGTCCAAAGTCCGTTTTCATAGTAAATGGGACATACCCAAAGGCATGCACTATTTTGCTGTCAGCTACAGTAACCTTAAGGATCTTCTGATACAATGTATAATCAATGCCTAATGCCTAATGCCTTCTTCAAAAGTTTGGCAGAAATTACTGTATACTGTGCTCCTGTATCAATTAAGGCTGTTGTAGCTGTCCCTTCTATATAGAAAGGTACCATCTATGGATAGTTTTCCAATATTTGCTTCTCTTGATCTGTGACTCATCTTTCATATCTAACATGAGCCAAAGCCATATTCGAAATTTTTTCCTAAGGTGTCAGCTTATGTAGGTGAATAATACTCCCTAGGATCATATTTGTAAAATTATCTTTCACCATTTCACTCTCTTCATTCACTTTTGCATGGTTTGTGACCATGACATTACATGAAGTGATTGTGACTGACTTTGAACAAATGCACCTGATTGATCTTGGACAGTACTAGCTTGAATTGCCAGTTGAGTAGTTGATGCAGGTAGCATCAACTGAGGCTGCCCCTGCAACTGTATACCTTGCTCTCTGGATTTGCAGAATTCCCTATATCTCTCAAACTCTGGGTCATACCCATAAGTTTGATCTCCTTCTGGAAATCCAATATACAAAACCTCTTTTTCTAAATCTAAAGTGTGAACCACCTCTTCCTCTAAACTGTCCTATGAATGAAGCACCTCTGTCTCCACTATTATACTGATTTGTCATGCTTTGGTTAAAGCCTCCTCATTTTTGTTGTTGCCATCGTCAATGGGCCAAGGCTTTACAATCGAGTGTGGCACAACTATTATTGGTATGGTAAATACAGTAAAATTTATCCTGCTTAGTGTGCTTTTGCTCTTCAGCAGTTGCTGACTGCTTTGCAGTAGTAAGTTCACTCAGTGCCTGATTCTGAGTCATTTGCAGCTTATCAACCTCCTGCACCAATTGTAACCACTCCATTAAGAGGATAGCTAAAAATTATTTTTTGGCCTGCTCCTCATTAATCTCATTGATGTTACAAGTTGATGGGCCACGTTGCATTTCCTTACTATCTCCTTCACTCTGACTTTAGCAACTGATTTTGTGGTTTTGCTTTTGTTTGGTTATACTTTTAGTACTTCCATACTGAGCATTCCCTACAAAAACAATTTCCGGGCTCTGTTCCTGAGCAGTTAACATTGCTTGTCTTTGGCTCCAAATGTAGTAAAAACATTTTTATACTTTTTATCAATTTGTGTTATGGTGTCTTCAAGATCTTTCCATGTTTTCATAGATAGCAATACATCTTGCAGATCCATTTGACAAAGTGAACTACTTTTATGAATAAAGTCTTTGATTATATTTTCTTGCCCTATTTGATGTATCTGATCTGCATAGACCAGATCAACATGATTACTGAACCATTTCAAAAGTTCTCGAGCTGACTCTCCTTCCTCTTGCTTCATATTGAACAGCTCTCTCTTGAGCATCATCAAGCCATAAGTCAGCACTAGATACTTTAAGATATTTCTCCATGCTTCTGTATAACTTCCTGATGTTTTAGCTATACTTCTTGCTGTATTTTGATATAGTCTCCTCAAACATTCTTTCTTGATCTTATCAGTGATGTTCTCCAAGAACTCACTTTCCAAACCAGTAAATAATTTGAGGGCTTCCATTGGCTTTATACTATCATGCAAAGGCTTATGTTTCAAGGCCTTTACTACATCACTAACATTCACTTCCACACTTGAACTTGAATTTGTTGTCAATCAACTACTGGTATCATTGTCAGAATAATGTCGACTTCTAGCTCTTGATGTATGTGATCTTTGTCTACTTCTTGATTTCCATCTTATTCTCCTTTCTGGACTGATTTCAGTTCTGTTTGTGGTATTCCCCCAAGGCATAGAATGAGAATATCTGTCCTCTCCTTGGGATGATTCATCACAGATAGTCACTTTTCTCTCCCTAGATTTTTAAGTTTCCTGATAACTATAATCATTCAATTGTGCTTGTTCAGTGGTCCATGAACTCTCTGGCTCCTGACTTAATCATTTATCTCACACATAATACCTATTCCTATTCTGATCTATTCTGTGCAAAAGTTCTGACTCGACTTCTCTTTCAGTTGATTCAACCTTTCCGATCTTATCTCAGCATAAGAAGACTCACTTATCCTCTTCTAGTGCTCTTTTTCATTCTCATTTTCTTGATCATACACTTTCTTAAAAACTTCGAATAAATAATTCAGCTTTCATTTCAAGCCTGTTGATTCTTTGATCCTTCGGGTCGATCTTTTCCTTTTGGTCTTCCTGCTGCATACGATTATCCAAATCTGCTTCATACCCTTGCAGATATCTATCATCCATCAACTCACCGGTTGCATCATCAAAATAATCATCCATATTCATATTGGTCAAATTCAATTCCATGCTAGTCTCGATTTCCAACAAATCTCCTCCATGTTTCAGTCATTGGATGAATGATATTTGATGGGGCTGCTGGTGTTTTTTCTCCATCCTTACACAATCTTTGACATCCCCAGCTACAGTAGCTTCTTCCTCAAGCTGCACAGCCATTTCGAAGCTAATGTTTTTCCAATTTTGTCGTTTCAGCGGTCTTACCTAACTGCCTTGATTTGGTCTCAGGCACCTGTACTTGAGGTTGTCCTGCAGCTGTGTGTCCATCAGCAGAGTTGAAATTCAAAGTACTAGGTTCGTGAGACCTTGGAGTTGTTCTTGAAGTTTTCCTAATGGGGCACTCATTTTACTAGCCTTACCTGAATGTAATTGCCTATAAAATCACAGAGGCTTAGTATTCTTCCTGGTGGTTCTCCAATTGTCCATGATGGGGCAGTAAGAGTCCATCACTTGTTAGGCTGCTGTGACATTGGAGTGATCAGACTGACCTTTGGGTTTATACAAAGAAAAGATCAACACTTCAACCACAGGCTAACCAAACACCAACTCAGCCAAAACTCTCTCAGGACTCTCAAGTACCTCACGAGTAGCTCCCTAAACCTCAGGCGGAACACCATGACCTCTGAGTAAGAAACTTCTACCCTCATCTCCAACTTCCTACTCTTATTGAAGCTCCCCTACGCTCACAAAACAAAACAAAACAATTACCATATGTCGGATGGAGGTTTGAGAATTTTGGCCTCATCCATGTAGTGACTTTTTTGGACAATGGGAATTTTTTATCCCAAATAATTAGGAGTTGAGTTTTAATTAATGGATCGTATTGTAACATATACAAAAGGCGAAAATATGATGATGTATACAATTCAAAGTGATATTATTTTAGAGCATTATTGAATAATGTAACAGGTTACTATTTGTTTGTATCTGGATGTGTTAAAACATACAATTTGGAATATTGAGACTAGCAATGAACCGTTAAAGACTAATGATAGTATACACCAGGGTTGTCAAATACTGTCATCATTCTAGGTCTTGAAGTTAACAGTATGGATTTTATCTGGGTAAAAAGCATTGCAACTTGGGAGCTACTAAACAAAACATGAGGATAACCCAGTTTCTTGAATTTGGTATTTCTCAAATCGAAGTGTCAATCTTCAAGTTGGCACATAATGCCAATAAATTTATGCTAATATGAACAAAAGTTTTCGATTGCATTAAAAACATGCTGGAATGTAGGAAAAAAATTGTGGCCATATGGGTTCAATAACTAATCAACATAACTATAGTCTGTTTTTTATAAAATGCTTCCAAATAGAAAAGTGACACAAATCAGCACTGACATCTAAATCGTTTATGTAAAGATCTTACCATAAAATTTTTCGCTCGAAAAATTTTTAAAGGTGAGATTAGTGTGCTCACAAATTTCCAGTCCCATACGATGTATTGTTTATCAGAAAATTGTGAAAATCTGAAATACTACTTACTCTCCACTTTCATTACTCAGAAGCATTTCTAGAAAAATAGACTATAGGATGAATATTTTTCAACTGGTGTCATATGAAGAACACCTAACTTCTTGTTGCACATTGAGCACAAACTGTAGGAGGAGGTTTTCCTGGCCATGAGAATGATATATACCACATGCCCAACAACGCACCATGCCTTATTCACCTTTTTAGAGGCCGCCCTATGCTCACACACTGCATGTTTAACGTCAACTGTGCATTCCTCTATGAAGAACGTTCGTTGTTAATAATTTTCAGCCCAAAAAAGTGAACTTTGACAAAGAAATTGAGTTTGAGCCAAATGAATGTATATAAGAATGTATTTAAAGTTTATTCGATATTCATTATAACTCCCTATTTGTTCATTAGAGCTATTCTATAGTAAATATTTTATTGAAAAATAATAATTAGGAAGCTGATAAATATATAAAGTAATCATTTAATCACTTGAGCTTTAACCATTCCTGAAAAAATGAGTTATAACATTTCTTATTGCTTATACCAGTTTATTTGCTGCTGTCATGATGAGTCATTCCAATTGAACTTCTGAGGAAGTTTCCCAAATTTAATCCCATCAAAATAAATTATAAAAAATATTTTTTTTGCTAAATGTCATTTAGCCCTATTGATGTCCAATTTAACATATTGAAAAAAATTTGTGCTTCGCCACAAAAAGTGTTTTTTTCTGAGGGACTGAAAAAACTTCCTCAATGTGGTCAAACACATTCTGAGAGGTATAAATGGCCTCAGTTTAGTTTACCCTGAGCTGAAAGCTAAAGACCATTCAGGTTAATTCACTTATGACAATGAGATCATAAGAAAGTGTAAGTATTCCAAGCCAAGCTCATTCACATGTGAATTGATGTACAGGATGATGATTGATGGAACCAAAATTGTTTAGAGACGTTTTCGACAAAAGAATAGTGCTACCTCACTCTTCTGACTTTTTAGCAGAAACAACAACATGCTGCTACTAAACTTGACTCAGAAGCCATCGGCCACTTTTCAGATTTCCTTTGAGTCTGAAGGTGTACCTGTTTGTGAATACGCCACAGGGTGTTAGCGCCAACGAATTCCAACCCCAACTTTTCCAATGCGCTCGTCTAGCCCAGTGAAGTCGTGTCTCTTGTGTTCAACTGAGAAACCACCACCAATTGTCATTCCATTGTCCATCTTGTGTTCCGCACCCCAGTCAACACGTCTGGCTCCATCATTATTCATCATTCCGCCTGCATAGACGGTGTCTCTTTCATTCACTCTCAGATTTACTCGTCCATCAATCAAAGTTGGGTCATGTGTTACAACTTCGATGAAGGGGCGCAGCGTTTGGAGGCTTGGCATGTAGTTATTCCCAGGTCGCCAGATCGATTCGAGAGTCTTGTCATCCAATGCGTTGCTTTGCATTTGCGACGAAGTGCCGCTGCTTGGCGCTGCCTCGAATTCTCTGATCATCAGGATCATGCTGAAATAAGTCAGATGTTTGCCTGATAGTGGACGAATCCTCACAGACTGGAAATTCTAATTCTTCACATATGAAAGTTGGACGTAAAAGTGAAGAACCAAAAATTGTGGAGGTTATTGAGGCCTATCTGGCTTTTTACCTGCAAAAAAGACTTATAGTCTGTTTTTTATAAAAAGCTCCCAAGTAGAAAAGTGACACAACTCAGTACTGTCGTCAAAATCCTTTACATAAAGCTCTTATATACGTTATATTGTTTGTCAGAAAATGGTGAAAATCTGAAATACTACTTGCTTTCCACACTTTCATTGTTTAGGAGCATTTCGAGAAAGACAGACTATATTTCCAGTCACCTACAGCATGCATTGCGACAACGAGAATATAGTATTGAAAAGACAATAATACGACTAGTCACGGAATGTGAAAGAAAATGTAGAAAAATTACAACAATAGCCATAACAGCGACCAACAGAATGAATGATGTCGCAAGAATCGTTTGCACTCAAACCGTCAATATTCGGGAAACTGTTACAGTTTGTGTGAAAAGCCTCAATTCCTATCGAATGCACTGTTTGATTCAAAAATTAATTTTTGGCGATAAAAAGAATGACGAAGTCCTTAATCACACTCCAAACACGGACCTTGAGATGATAAATAAAATTTGAAAATTTTCCATCTAGTAAGTAATGAAAATCAACTAATGTGATGGAAACTATTCAACCCCGGATTAAATAAGCATTGGATGAATCAGGAAGACTTTTGTCAAGATAAATATTTGTTTAAAATGGCGGCAGTTATCAGTAATTTGGCTCGGTCTTACTCACTTGATAAAAAAAATAAAAAACGTTGAATAAGTAAAGGATTAGTCATAATTTTTCTAGAAAGCATGTTTCACACAAAAAATCGTGTAATTTTTGAAAATTTTGCAATAATTGAAATTTTCCAAATATAAGATTGATTTTTTCTCAAAATTCTTGTAGTCTGGGAAGCAAAAATATTTCCAGCTAAGGTGTAGGCCAATATTCTGTAGTTTCCTGTTGGCAGCCACTTGTTAGACTATGAGAATAATAAATAAATAATTATTGGGAAACAATATCTTGTATATGTCTATTTTTAATACAAAGTAATCACGATAAGTACAGAAAAGTTGAAACTCCAGGTATGAGTTACTATCGTGTGACGTGGTAAACTGATTCAGATTTCCTTATAAATTGAACCAAACAGTTGTTTGAGATGCACGTCTTTTGTTTATTTTTCCCCAAGTTTAAGAAATCCTATTTAGTTCAAAGCCTCTGTTTGTGCTCCTTGCAGGGTATCCCAGATCTTACACTGCACTCTTACACAAATCGAAAAAATTTCTCATCTTGCGTCCGAAAATATGTTTTTTAGAAATCACGCTCTTTGAAAACAACACAAAATTTTAATATCAAATAAATATTGAAAAAATTGGCGTCATTTCCTAGATTTTTCGTAATTTCGACGAACCAATCGACCGTTTCTTTGATAGCTCGATCGAAAGGCGTGAATTTCAAATCCGGTAACAAACTCCACAATTTGGCGTTGGTCACCGTCTTTTTGAATTGGCCGTCGCCTTTCGATGCATCGTATAAAATTTCGCCATTAAATTCGAAAGCTTTCGCTACGGCATCAACCGCCTGAAAAGTTTAAGCAGAATTTGTATACAAATCATCAATTTAAAAATCGAAAATTATACGATGAAGCCGAAAAAAAGAAAAAGTCAACAAAAATTTTCACATATTGCAACAAATTCTAAATTTTCAACGAAACCTTGTACAAGTAAAAAAATTCTCAAATATTTTGCACAATCACAAAAATGAAACATATCCAAAGAAAATTTGTGTATTCTGTACAGAAATTCGAATTTTACATATTTTTCAGAAATAAATTGGCCTGTTTTCAGCGAAAATTTTCACATCCAGTTTCTAGAATAATTAATTGCCATATTGTTTCTATACAAACTTACTTTCTGGAGAAAAAATTTTCTATATAAAACACAAAAATTTAAACAAATACAAAAATGTAGTGTACTCTGAGCGTGAATTTGCATAATTGCAATAGAAAATTGCATTTTTTCTTACAAAAAAATAATATTTTCCAAAAACTTTGCAAGTTCAACAGAAAAATTGACATCTTTTAACGAAAATTTGCATATCCTTTCGAAAATGTGCGTTCCTTGCGCAAAATTTGACATTTTACGACCAAATCGGCATATATTTCTCACGAAAATTTCGGTATTTCTGACAGAAATTTGCATGTTTTCTTCACAAGAATATTCCACGCTCAACAAAAAGCCTATCACAAGAAATTGAAACATTTCTCACAAAAATTTTCTTTCTTTACAAATGTGCACATTTTTAGGAAAAATCCCCATATTCTGCAAGAAATTGGCACATTTCCAACAAAAATTTTAATTTGCACGGAAATTTGCAAAGTTCATATTCAGTATATTCTACAAAAAAATATTTCCAGAGAAAATTTGCGTATTTTTCACAGAATTTCGCAATTTTCCGCATCAACTTTGCATGTTCAATGAAAAATGTAAAATCTTTTAATCAAAAAGCTCATATATTACGTTTACAGTACCTTTTCTATTTTTTTGAAGAATTTTGCATATTTTCTACAAAACATGCATGATCTACAAATAATTGGCGCCTTTTCAACGAAAATTTTCATGTTGTATAGTGTACACAGCAATTTCCTTCGAGGTTTAATTGGCATAATTCTTGAAGAAATTATAGAAAATTTATATGAATCCAAAAATTTGGCATTCTTTCAGTGATAATTTGCATATCACTTCGCAATAGTACACGTTTTCACGACAAATTTTTGTATTCTACAGAAAAATTGATATACTTTCTCCAGAAAATTGCATATTTTTCACAGAAACGCATATTGTTACAAAAATTTAATATATTCAAGAAAATTGCGCCATTTCCATTTGTAATCATGAATAGCAATAATATGCACCATATCACATTGCTGCAAATTTCAAACACACCTTCCAACATTTGATGGCCAAGAATTTGTACACCTTGTCCAACCCAGGCTTTCACTTATCCACAAGTTTGAAGCATATCCAATCTATGATGCAATTGTAATTTGTAAGACAAAATCAATTTTTGCCATTTTTCTAAAACAAATTCCTTTTGATGGTTCCTCCAATGATATCGAGCAGGAATGGACAACTGGAACAAATTGAAAATGATGTCCAAAGCAAACACATAGCCGCCTTTCAAGTTGGCAAACATTACACCTGAAAGAATGATTGACAATGTTTAATGCAGTTAATTGAAATCAGAGCCTGTAAGAATTCAGTACAATAAAACTATGAAATAAAAAAATTGATTAGTAAAATTGGATAAAACCAGGCTGGGGAGCTACATTTATCACCACCAAGCACAGCATACTGGTCCACCAGACTATGAACGAAAAGTATAAAAACGGACAATACCACAATGAAAAATGAAGGAAAAATAGTCTTCCAAATTATGCAAATTTTTTTGCAGAAAAAGTGAAACATAATGACCATGAATTGCTTAACATATGTATGCACAAATAATCTTCAAGAAAACTAATATGGATAAGAAATGAGGCAGCATTTTTCTGCTATAAACACTGATTAGAAAAAAATATAGAAATAATGTAAATTTTTCAGTTGCAAAGTCTGAAATTTTGAATGTACGTGACAATTTTTGATTTTTTTCCAATTTCTTTTTTTTCCATTTTTATTTTTCTAAATCTTTTTTTTCTTCATTTAATTACATATCTTTTTGATTACGTTTATTTATTCATTTTTGAATAGGGTGGAAATAATAAAAAAACTGTGACGGGATGGAAAACTCCCCATGTTGATAAAAATAAAGGAACAAAAAGATAATCAAAATGAAAATAAAAAAACAGAATATAAGCTGATAATCTTTCAATCTGGAATTCATCTTGAACTGATTATGAAAATCAACATCAAAAATTTTAATTTTTGTTTATTCGATTAGTTACGCCATTTAAGCCCTTACTGACTTTTTTTCAAAAATTTCTTAAAAGATTATTTGAAATTTTTTCAAAATGCAATTTTTTGGAAAATTTTACTCGAAATGGAATACTCATATTTCTAGGTGAAAAATTTTACTTTTTAACATGTAAATAATATATTTTAAAGAAATTTGGATCTGGTTTTCGAGGAATTGAACTGTGTGCAGTCCTATTTTGCAAAACGTGCATACAGTAAAACTTTTTCTATACATTGTTATTCTGAAACTGCATGCAACGACCTAAGGGGAGTAAGTTCAACATGGGAGACTACAGTCTGCTTATTACTGTTATCAATGACGTCATATGATCAACACGTCCAAAGTTGATCTATCCGCAGATGCTCGAAAAATCAATTCTGAAACCTGTAAAACGTTCCCTCAAATTTTCGCTTTAGGGTCAAAATTTAAAATAGTGAGTCGTCTAATTTACACAAGAATAAAACGGTCAACATATATATACAAAACAAATGAGCAAGGTATAGCCAAAAAGCAGTTAAAACAATGGAAAATAACAAAAAACGAATGAATCACTTCAAAATGCTTTCCATTAAAAAATCGTCGCTCAAAATCCGTCTGGCGGCAGGAATGTCAACATTCAGACGATATTTCTGCGAAAGACAAGACAATTGATTATTCGTACCGGATTCTCTACATTTCAATTTAAACTATTCCCTGAAACTTTGTAACGTTGTAAAGTGGTTTAAAAAAGCTTACTATTCCGTTTAAATCAGATTTTCTCGATTTAACGCACGAAAATAACGATAGATGCGTTAAGTTTTGGCAAAGCTCCAAAAATTCCGCTTGATTCACCGACGGATATTTACACGAATTACAAACTTGTTTGTAGCTTTTGTAAATCTGAAAATTCCAAAAAATTTACAACTATGGAAAAATTGATTAAATGTAAACTAATACTTCGTCGGACGTAAACGCTTTAGCCCAACTTTTATCAGCCAATTTAAATAAAACGGAAAGAACAATTTTTTGTTGCAGTGGTAGAGAAAAATTGGCTCTGTCGCTAGTCGCGTTATCCTGTTTTCCGTAAACTCGTCCGAACGTTTCCAATATTTCTTTAGGTTGAACGCAATCTGAAAATTGAAAAAAAACTTCCCGAATGTAAGTTACATTACTATCAGACATGCACGGCAAGAATTTTCCAGGGAGGAGTGTCCTTGGACTTTTCATCCAGGGGGTGGGCCAGCAAAAAAACAACAAAAAAAGTCCTGCAATCCTGTTTTTCATACAAATTATGCACAAAAATCATCAAAAAGCTGTCTTCGAAAAAGTTCAGGAGGGTGTTTGACGATTTTTTTGGACCATGGGGTGGCTATGGTCTCAGATAAAGGGATTTACCCCCCCCCCTAGTCCCTATGTGCATGCATGTTTATTACAGTAAACTTTATGTAAAGTGAATTTTACCTGCTTTTTCTTCATTATCATCAATTATAGAGTTCGATCTTTGATCTAAAGCCGCTTTACACAACTCCAAAGCTTTTCGAATATCACCGGTTAAGGCGGAAACTTTACGAGCGCATATTTCTATGGCCGCCGGACTCAATACGTCGAGCTGTAAATTTGAAAATATGTGTAACGCGAATTCCGCAATTTTTTTCATTTTGAAATTGTGTTCAGTTAAAGCTCGACCGGATCTAATGAACTGTTTTTATTTTGATGTATTTTAAGACAATAAAGTTCACAAAAATATTGCATGCAAAACTTAGAGATGTAGAATAGTGTAAAGTAAATTATGCAAATTCTCTCTATTTCGACTCTATAACTGCGTAAAAATGATAAAAAACATTTTACAACTTGTTTTGTCTTAGATCTCAACGATCTCTATTAATTGGTATTTAATTTGACATATTCTGAGACAATAATTTCCGAAACTTTACCCACATCTTCCATGAAAAATTTAGATTGTATGAATTCAGAATATCGTGTAACGTGAACAACGCAGTTTCTTCGCATTTCGGTCTTGAAACTCCACCCAAATTTAAGAAACATCATTTAGAAAAAAATTTCTAAGACAAAAGTCTTCAAAAATTTACATTTAAGAAAATGTTCGAAGAAAATTTTACGTCTTTTATAAATTTACAATATAGCTCTATCAAAAATGAAAAAAATTATCAAATGAATGATAGATGTTTTGAGAAGATATCGACCAAATCATATGCAGTGTAACATATTTCGAGGCAATATTTTCCCAAAAATGATTTAACGTCGTCCAAGAAAAATTCGATATAGAATTTAGAAAGTTTTGTAAAGTAAATTTTGCGGGTTGTTTTCTTTGGTCCAAATAAAAAAAAATATTTTTAAAGACTATTTTCAGATAGATGTGGACGAAACCTATCGACTGGCCTCCAAATTCACGTATTTTGAGGGAATAATTTTCAAAAATTCACACATGAAATATTTCGATCTATTCTATTGATTCAAAAAGTTGCCTCGACAAAATGTCACAATTTTTCTACTTCGGCCTTATAATTCCATCAAAATTGTCAAAAAACATTTTAATAGGTGTTAACGGATAAATCTTGACCAAATCTATCGATTTATATCCAATTTGGCGTATTTTGAGGCAATATTTTAGGAAAAATTACGGAATCAAAATTTCGGTCAATGATGAGTGGAGCATATTTTGAAATTTTTTATTTGGATTCAATAATTCAGTCACGAGTGAAGAAAACAAACCTTAAACAGTCTTTACGGAGAGAAATCAACGCGATCCATCAATTGGTATCCAGTTTAGTATATTCTGAATCAATATAATTTTCAAAAATTTACTCATACCTTACATGCAAAACTTTGATTATGAATTGAAAATATGAAGAGTGATGACCGCAGTTTATTACCATTTCGGCCAGTGTTTTTTTTGCACGAGCTCTTTTGCACGGTGCAAAAAAATCCCCAAAAAAGTTTTGCACGCCGAAAAATTTTTTTTGTACTATAAACAGGGTTTTTTGTAAAACATGAGATAATACGTTTGGGATGATGAAAACTATTATACTTAACATGATAGGTGAAGGTAGACATTCTGAAAGCTGCATCCGAGCTATGTAATACATACTAATGATTATTAAAGTTCTAACCGGCGGGAAGCGCCGAAAAATTTTGAGATTATTACCTTCTAAAATGCACCAAGTTGATGTTTCTTTCTCAAAAAATGTTGAAGGAAAAATTGGGATCTTCCTTCATTAAATATAATGATAATTGAAGATCGCCAGTTAGACATGAAATAATACGTTTAAGACGATGAAAACTATTAAAAATTAGTGATAAGTGAAGGTAGACATGCTAAAAGTCGAGCCTGAGCTTGACAATAAATGATAATGAGTATTAAAGTTATAACCGGCGCAAAGCGCCGGAAAATTTGAAAATTTGGGTCCACTAAAATGCACCAAAATTTATCTTTTCTATATGAAAACACCAAATTTTTTTCCACAATTGATAAATATTTTTTTTCACGGTGCAAAAAATCTGAAAAAAAAGTTTTGCACGAGCAGAAAAAGTTTTGCACAGTGCAATAAAAAACACTGATTTCGGCCACAAAAATCAGTAAAAAATTGTCAAAAAATATTTTTAAAGTGTTTTCGTATACGAAATCTCGAAAAGACTTTATTGATTAATAGATTAGTGAATTCGTACCCGTAATTGGGGTAAGGGGTCAGTATTTTTTCTGCTCAGTGCAGACTTTTTGGGCTTCGTGCAAAATTTTTTTCTGGGGATTTCTGCACTTGTGCAGAATTGCCATGTGTTTGATCACATATATTCGTCTATAATGTGCCAGTCATTGATTCTGAACTTTTAAAATCAATTACCTTTCCTATTTTAAGACTTGAAAATGTCTAGTTAAAAAACTATAAAATCGTTCAAATTTAACATTAATTTGCTTTTTTTCTATATTCACTGTATTATTGTGTTGTAACAGGCACTGTTTTTCCCCAAATCGTGCTTTTTGGCTTGGCGCCGGAACTTTAATATTCGTTATTATGATATATATTACTAGCTCAGGCGCGGCTTTTAGCATGTCTACCTTCATTTATCACTTAATCTATAACAATTTTCATCATCTCTCATGTTTAAATTGGTAATCTTCAATATTTTGTCTTGATATTTAATGAAAATTTACATTTTTTCCTTGACACGTTTTTTGAGCAGAAAGTCGGGTGCGGAGAAAAAATACTGGTTAGGACCCTCCAATTTCAAAAAATTCAGCAACGCATTTTTCGACCTTTTTTGGAAAAAACTTTCAAGAATTTTTCGAAATTTTCGACTATTTTGGGACTCCTCCCACAGAGTTCGGTGATAATTTTGGCTCTTTTTTGGCTATTTTGGACACCACCCAAGATTTTGGGGGGAATGGGTATCCGCATTCCACAAATTTCGATTTTAACCTCCCACCGACTGGAGGTCCTGCGGGTATGATCAAATTGAAACAATAATTTTAAATACTTTGAGCACATCATTCGAAATAAATTTTGATCTGCATCCATCTGAACTCATAACTGCGTTTTCTTCATCTATAGACTGTTTTTCGATTTTCAGACAATGATTTTGAAAAGTTCAAGCAAATCTCCTACAGGAAATTCTGATATTTAAATTTGCACGCTTGCGTAAAGTAATTTTCACAATTTTTTCGTTTCGTAATCGATCAAAAACGACCACAATATTTTTTCTCCACGGTTTCGAATAGATCTCGACAAAATTCACCGATTAATATCCAATTTTACATATTTTGTGGCAATCATTTTAAAATTTTGTGCTGATCTTTAAAACCCACATTATTTAAAAAATAGTGTAAAGTGGATTTCGAGATTATTTTTCATTTTGGCTGTAAATCCGTCAAAAAAGATCATAAATATTTTTTAAAAACTGTTTACGGATACATCTCAACGATTGGTGCAAAACTGGACACATTAAAAAAATTGACTCACATCTTTTAATCGAAATTTCAAAATTTCGATCACTTGATCTTTAGAATAAGGCGCGAAATGAATATTATCGATCGATTTGTAATCAATATTTTCGGTTTTAGCCGTCGGTTTCAAACGATCAATGAGATCAAGAGCGTTGGCTATTCCTGAATAGAAATTTTCATTTTATAACTGTAATAAAAAATCACAACGAATTCCATCCATACCCACAAGAACAATTTTGCACGACGGGTTGGAAGGCCATTTTTGGATTAAATTTAAAAAATCTTGACCATTCGAAGATAAAAGATGATCAATTTCGTCCAAACATAATAATCTAGGAAAAAGCCTAAAGTGTAAAATTCATTTTTTCAAAAGACGAAAAAAGTTTACAGAAAATTCTTCCTCGAAATTAAGCATCGTTCGGTCGAATCGATCAATTCCCGAAAAATATTTTTTTTCGTCGACGGCGAACTCTGATTTTGATAGAAATTTTCGCGCAAAGATCTCCTTTTGGGGGTACTTTTAGCAATTTTTTCGTAAATTAATTTCAAAAGTTCGATAGTCGAAATGCATTCCATACAATTTAAATATAAAATATCAACGTCGTATTCTAGCTAAGAAAAGAATTTAAAACCTGACAAATTTCAATCGATAATGTAAAGATAAAATTTTCACCTGAATATTTTTCAACGTGGTTTTAATTGTAGCCGTTTTACCCGAACCCGGATGACCGGAAATGTATAAAAATCCCGGCGTTTTTTCGCTTAAATGGTCGTCTAAAAATTGACGAATTCGGCACAATTCTTGATCGCGACCGACTAAAGCTTGATTTAAACCCAAACCCAACGATCGACGAGCTTTCAGCGAAGTGGAATTCATTTTTCGAGGCGTTTGAATGTCAAAGAAGACGATTTCCTGTGCGAAAAATAAAAAAAATACAAAAGAATTATTTGCTTTCAAAAAAATGTGATTGGATGAAATCAGAATGAAGCACATTTTTGATCGATGTTTCAAGTTACAACCCCTTTATGAATTTTTGAATAGAAAAACAAAAAGTAAATTGTATCTATACCACATATAATGGGGCCCTGAGGTTTGATGGGGAGGGGGGTCGGACAACCTTTTTTGCGCCGGGAGTCAGTGATTCCCAGAATTTTCGGGGAGGGGTCTCTGAACGGAAAAAATTCGTTTTTTTCGCGAAAAAAGTCTGAAAAATAGTTTAAAAATAGTAATTTTTTCTGAAAAGATCGAAAAAAATACTATATTCATGGCGGCAAGCGCTTAGAAAATTACATTTTTTATCGTTTTTTGTTCAAAAATTGACATTTTTCAGTATTTTTGCGACCAAAAGTAATGGGGGTCCCTACGGCTACCATATATATGGCTAGCCGTAGGATTAAAAAATCCTGGGGGTGGTGTCGCCTAATGGCTAGCCACAGGGCCGCGCGCAGGATTTTTTCATGGGGGGGCGGACTAGATTTTTTCACTGAAAAGCCCCAGAAAATGTTGATCTAACGCGGATATACTGTGTGCATCACCGTTTTTTTCCCTCGAAGATTTTTTCCAAATGAGAACCCGACCCAAAATTTTTTTCATCATTTTCCAAAAATTTTCCACATTTTTAAAAACGCTGGCTACGGATGCTTTTTTATGCATTTTAGGAGCATACCCAAGCATTTTGTTGTATTAATAGTCAGAAACCTGCAAAACTGAGGAAAAAAATTGAGAAAATTCTGGTTATGTTAGTCAAAATGAGCTCATGAAGAATATATTGGTGTTCTATAGAATGGTCCGGCGCGGAGCGCCGGAAAATTTTTTTGATTTTCACTTTCTAAAACGCTGGAAAATGAACCTTCAAAACGTTGGGAAATAGATTAAAATCAGACTGATGAAGCGTAATTTGCCTCCCATTCATTTCGGGTTTTTGTATTCTAAAACGCTGAAAAATAAATCTCTCCAACAGATAATTCGTGAACAAATGTTTTGAAATCGCGTTCTAGAGTAATGCCTTCAATTTCCACCTTCAATAAACACAAAAGTTCAGATTGCAAACGTCTAAAAAATTCCAATCATCGAGAGAAAAAATTGAGAGACTTGATGAAAAATATCTATTTTCGGCGACATAATTGACTGTAAACGATTAGAAAATGAAACGAGCTAACTTGATTGATAGAAACTGTTGAGCATTAATTAGTAAGTCGAAGTAGATATGCTAACGGCCGCGCCTGATAGAATATAGCTATAATTATACCCATGACCGGCGTTTCGCGCCGGAAAATTTTGAGATTTTGACCTTTTAAAGTCCACCAAAACGTATCTTTTCGGTTTAGAGTTACTGCCTCAATGGGGGGCGGCCGCCCCCCGCCCTCCCTTGTCCACGGCCCTGGCTAGCCATGTGGTCGATGATTTCGATGGAGAGGGTTCCCACAGCACTTCCCCCAACCCAATTACATGTATGATGTATACAGCTTAGAATTGACGGTTTCCTCATAGATTCCGAACTTTAAAATGCGCTATTTCAATAACTTTTGAGAAAATATCAGTTCATGCAATCCGTTACTGTTTTTTTAAAAAGCAACAAGGAAAGAATAAAAAAGGCATTGAAAAATTTTGAGATTTTTTCCGCATTTTAACACATATTTTTTCCGTTACTTGTTCATAAAAATTATTAAAACTGAAGAAATAGCCACATTAGGTAGCGAAAAAATTGTTTTGAGATTTGAAAAACCGAAAAATTGAAACTATCCGGTGTAATTCCAGTTATAGAGCCTGAAAAAGGCCTGGTTTTTGAGCAAAAAAGCCGTGTACAAAAAAATATACATACTATCTGTAAAAAGTAGTGATGTATCGGGGACCAGGACCCGAAATGAGACACAAAATTACCCGACCATGTCATTATACCCGGACCCGATGTTTTCAAAATATGATACCCGATACATACATCTCTAGCAGTCGTGTATTTATTTTTAAACATACGTATAACGGGGCCCCGTGGTCTGGGGGGATGTCGAGCGACATTCCCACAATGTCAGGGGAGGGGTCCCTCAAAGAAGAAAATTCTATTCCTCGGCCAAAACAGTTCCACAAACGGTTCGAAAATAGTAATTCTTATCTAAAGCGTATTTAAGGCGCAAAGTGCCGAGAAAGTTGACATTTTTGACCATTTCTTTCGATCAAAAGTGTATATGGGGCTCCTATGACTACCATATGGCTAGCAGCCATAGGGTCAAAAAATCCTGGAGGGGGTCGCTCATCTTAAACGTAATATTTTATGTTTAATTGGCAATCTTGAATATTATATCTTTATATTTAATGAAGACCCGCATTTTTTCCTTCACAGATTTTTTGAGAAAGAGCAGCACGTCAACTTTCTCAACTTTTTGAAGCGTTTGTTCTTTTCTTAACGTAAATTCAATTCAAAAGCTTCATGGAAATATTTTTGGAAAATTTCTACGCTTCTAACTCATAGCTTTTCAGCCAAATTTATGGAAAATTAAGAACAAATTAATGGTTTTAAAATTTTTCGAATGATAAATTTCTAGAAATTACGATTTATGAACACAAATTTTAAATCTAATTTCTGAGATGTAATGATTAGAATAAAAGCTCAAAAACACTTGAATAAAACGTTTATGAGCATTTTCAAGCGAAAAAACGAAGAGTTTCAGACGAAAAAAATTTTTTTCCACATGTGGAAAAAAAATTTGACCCCTTTCCACATTTGTGAAAAAAAGTTCGTGGAAAAAAACAGTGGGTAAACTGCAGATGACGGTGGCCACCGAATTTACCCTACCTTTAAAATTTTCCTTAGGCTTAGGCTTAGGGTACAGCCATACATGTAACGGAGCTCCGAGGTCTGGGGGGGGGGGGGTTGGAGCACTTTTTTGGGGCCGGGGGTCAGTAATTCCCAAAATTTTGGGGGGAGGGGTCCCTGAAGGAAAAAAAATTCGATTTTTTCCATGAAAAATGTCCGAAAAAACGGTTTAAAAAAGTAGTAATTTTTGTCTAAAAAATGATAAAATCTGTACTTATGCCGCGAAGCGCCGAGAAAATTGACGTTTTTGACCATTTTTTGTTCAAAAATTGACATTTTTCATGGAAAAAATGACATTTTTCAGTATTTTTTCGACTAAAACTATGGGGGTCCCTAGGGCTACCATATGGGCTAGCCATAGGATTGGAAAATCCTGGGGGGGGGGGTCGCCCAATGGCTAGCCATATGGTCGACGATTTCTGGGGGGGTTCCCATAGCACTTCCCCCCCCCCCCCAATTACATGTATGGGTACAGCAGCTACGCCCGAAGGGCGCAGCGCTGTAGAGGCTCTTCCAAATGTTTCGGCGTGGCCACTGCCAAATGGTTCGGCGTGGCCACCGTCATCTGTAAAAATATTCACTTTTTTTTCCAAAAATTTTTTCCGAAAAATGTGGAAAGAGGTCAAATATTTTTTCCACATGTGTGAAATTTGGGGAATTTTTTTTTAAAGACAAGTTTTCGTCTTAAAATACTCGCTTTTTCCTTGAAATGCTCATAAAGACTTTATTTAAGTGTTTTTGATTTTTTTAGAGCATCCTGATCAGCGTTTTTTTTGTGCACGGACATTTGTGCTAATCGGCTCAAGGGGCCAAAAAAATTTGTGCCAATAGCACAAAAATTTGTTTTCAACTAGAAACATACTAAAAACTATGTAAAGGTTTTAGGCCAGAATTGGAAATTTAACGTTTAACGCATTAATTTTTTGTAAAAATCGTGCCCAACCTATTTTTCAGCTAACCATGTCAGTGAGATAAGAAAAAACTGTGCAAGTAGTTCACGGCGATTCAAAAAATGGAATGCTGAGAAAATTTAAATAACCCTAGAATAGTTCAGGAAGTTCAAATTGATTTAATTTTCGACTGCGGATCTTATCCTATTTAAGAACAATGTGAAGACTAGTGAAAATAACGTCGGAAATTGTGTAAATTTTCAGTCGGAACAGTACTATTACCAACGATATTTAATTGTCTATCTGAATGAATCAAGCACAAAAAGTACGAATTTCAGTTTTAAATCCGAAATATGGCTGAATGAACAGAGAATATTCAGTATTTATTTCCTTATTCATCATTCACTGACAGCCTAAAAATGTTGCTGCAACGATGCTGATACACTGTTCGAAGAGAACTCGTTCGCGCTCGGGTCAGATACGAGTATAGCTATAATATCATATTCATCATTGACTCGGCGCGAAGCGCCGAAAATTTTTTGCATTTTCGACCCCTAAATCGTCTGAAAATCAAGAAAATTTAATGTTTGAACAACCAAAAGTTTTGTGCCAATTGCCACAAACGCTTAATTTTTTTATGCCATTCCAAATTTTTTTGTGGATACCGGCGCGAAGCGACCGAAAGTTTTGAGATTTGGACCTCCTAAAATACACCAAAATGCACCTTTTCCACCTTTTTTTCCTCAAATGGGGTCTTTTGAGAAAAAAAATTCGAAATGAGGAAAAAGTTTTGGGTATGGTTCTCATTGTGGAAAAAAATTTGGGGAATTCAAAACCGAAAAGATGCGTTTTGGTGGACTTAAAAGGGTCAAAATCTCAACATGGGTGTAATCTTACCTATTTTCTATCAGGCGCAGCCGATAGCATATCTACTTCGACTTACTAATTAATGCTCAACAGTTTCTATCAATCAAGTTAGATCGTGTCATTTTCTAATCGTTAACAGTTGATTATGTCGGTCCAAATTGAGATTTTTCATCACTTCACACAATTTTTTCTCTCGATATGCTTGGAATTTTTTAAACGTTTGCAACCTGAACTTTTGCGTTTATTAAAGATAGAAATTTGAGACATTTTCTAGACTGCGATTTTAGAACTTCTGTTCATGAATATCTGTTGGAGAGATTTATTTTCCAGCATTTTAGAATATAAAAACCCGAGAATTTTTCCGGCGCTTCGCGCCGCAATTTGAAAACTTCATCAGTATGATTTTAATTTATTTCTCAACGTGGTGAAGGTTCATTTATTAGTGTTTTAGAAAGTGAAAATCCAAAAATTTTTCCGGCGCTCCGCGCCGGATCAAGAACGAAATAAAATTAGATGATTCTAATCGGAACCACAGAAATATTAATAGCGCATAAATTCCTGAAAACGCTATTGTTAACATGCGTCACCCGCTCCTATGAACACCAATATATTCTTCATGAGCTCATTTTGACTGACATAAGCAGAATTTTCGCAATTTTTTTCCTCATTTTTTCAGGTTTCTGACTCCAAAGACATCAAAATGCTTGGGTATGCTCCTAAAATGCTTAAAAAAGCATCCGTAGCCACATTATAAACGTTTCTGCAAATGAAGAAAATTTTGCGAAAATGAGGAAAAAATTCTTGGGTCCGGTCCCGTTCTCATGTGGAAAAAATTTTCGAGGAAAAAAAGGCGATCTTTTCAATATGAAAACCCCAAATTTGTCTTCCGCATTTGTGGAAAGACCCCAAAAAATTTTTCCACATTCCAGATTTTTCTCCATTCTATAGTGAAAATGTGGAAAAAACCAGTGGTTTTCGTGTTTAATTGATTCAAATAGAAAGCCGATATCGTTGATAATGGTACAATGTTTCGATCGAAAATTTACACAATTTACGCCTTTATTTTCTCTAGTCCTTAGCAGGTTTTTTTGCACACAGCAACCAAATTTCGGGCTGTGCAACCAAATTTTTTCTGCCAAGTTGCACAGCCCGGAATTTGGTTGCGGTGTGCAAAATAAACCCTGTGATGAACTGTTAACGATTAGAAAATGAAACGAGCTAACTTGATTGATTGAAACTGTTGAGAATTAATTAGTAAGTCGGAGTAGATATGCTAACGGCCGCGCCTGATAGTAAATAGTCAAGATTATACCCATGACCAGGGTTGGCAAAAACCAAACTTTTGAAATTTCGACTTTTTGGTTTTTTGGTTTTTTAGTGGTTTTTTATGGTTTTTTAATGGTTTTTTTGGTTTTTCTATGGTTTTTTAATGGTTTTTTTCTGGTTTAATTCTTTAGAATGTTTGGTACATCAAAATAACTATGTAAAAAACTGCCGGAAGCTCCCTGTATCATCTAAGACTAGTTAGAGAGCCGTAAAATGGCAGCTAGAAGTATTAATCTTATCAGAAGTGTCATTATTTTATGCTTATAAGAAATCCCTATTTAGCAATAGAAATACAGTGATAGTGGGCACATAAGAAAGGAACCATTAGTGAAGAACATAAGAAAAGTAAAAATGGAACAGAGCATGCGATATGTAAAGGGCAAATTCAAAGAAAAGAAGAAAAATTACAAATAAAGAAAAATATACAATACACAATGTAAGTAATCAAAACTCGAAAGAAATCAACTACAGAATTGTATCAATGCATCACATATGTACATGCGCACAGAAAAGTTGAAATGACACTATACCGTTTTCGATAAGAGGGTTTTAAATTGATTAACATTGACATATGTTATTAATATCACAAATTGACATATGTTATTAATATTACAAACTGCAGTCGAAGGTCACACATCGACATTTCAGATGTTTCTAAATTTCTGCTTTTCAAACCTGTCTGCGAGCTATAACTACAGCAAATAGGTCTTATTATATATATATTATTCTCGCTTGCATGATAGATATACATATTTTTGCACGATTTTTCCTACTTAGTAGCGACGTCAAGTCACATAAAAATGAGCCACTCAAAAGCTTTTCTCTTTGCTAACCTACAGTATGCTTTACTGATCTGTATAAAATTTCATTTTTGTTGTCTCATTTATATTTTGAAATTTCGAGCTAAGAAAATTAAAAAGCTTACCGTAACAATAAAATCAGTTATTAAACTCAATCATGTTTCATAACATTTTGATGATGATATGGATCAATGAATGTCACCCCGTATGGTCGGAGTACACTCCACAAAAGATTTAGTGTCTACTTTTTTGTGAGCAAATTATAGCAAAGTTGACTCATGTACTAAATGTGCGGTTGCAAGATAGATACAAAGGATATCGATTGATTTATATTACATCTTTTGAGTACGAAATGTATCATAAAAATACGACTTTTTTCTACTTTGTAGTGAAGTCAAGTCAACTCAATTAATAGTTTTGTTGATTTAGATAGACACCAATACATGCCTAGAAGATCGACTAATGTGAAAAAACACTTTCCCAATGATTTTGGAAAAAAACCAAATAAACCAAAAAACCAGAGATTTTCCAATTTTTTGGTTTTTTTAAAAAACCAAAAAAACCAAAAACCAAAAAACCAAAGCCTTGCCAACCCTGCCCATGACCGGCGCGAAGCGCCGGAAAATTTTGAGATTTTGACCCTTTTAAGTCCACCAAAACGCATCTTTTCGGTTTTGAATTCCCCAAAATTTTTTCCTCAATGAGAACCATACCCAAAATTTTTTTCCTCATTTCGAAATTTTTTTCCTCAAAAGACCCCATTTGAGGAAAAAAAAACGGTGGCCCCCCCTCTGGGAAAAATCGTGGCTACGGGCTTGACTTTTAGCCTAAAACTTTTCCGCAGTTTTCAGTATGTTTCTAGTAAAAAAAAAATTTTGTGCCATTGGCACAAATTTTTTTGGCCTCTTGTGCCAATTGGCACAAATGTCCGTGCACAAAAAAAAACGTTGGTGGCATAAAGGGTTTGTTGAAAATTTTCGCGCCATTTAAGTCCCTCATTACAGTAGTACGGATCTGTTCACAATAAATTAAAGGTTAGTAAAAACTTACCTTTCATGACGAGGAAGAAACGTTTTCAAACTCAAAAATCTACTTATTTTTGAAGCTCCTCGACCAGGCGATCAGGACAAATTACTTTCAGATAAGAGCTGTCCTGAAGATTAAATGTTGAATTTTCATCGTCAAAATCTTGCTATGGAGGGAACAGATGCTTCTCTGAGTGTTTTATTAGTTAAGTTAGAAAAATTCTTAGCGAAACTGAAGTCTTATAGTTCTGTAGGACCAACTTGCTAATTCAACATATCGACCAAATTAATTAGTGAATGAGCATAAATGTATAGCATTGTGGAATGTTTTTGGGGACTCAGACCGAAATTTTTTTTCAAAAATTCTCAGAACTCGTCATGACTGATGAGAGTGCAAAAACTTTGTCGTTAGATATTTCGCAGCGGTCCCTTTAAGTTCCAAAGGTTAAAATAATTTTCTCCCATCAATTTTCAACATTTTACATTAAATTTCCAAGTTTTCATGCAAAAAATCCAAAAAATGAAAATCCTGCAGGAGGTCAGCCAGGGTTCTATTGAGATCAGAACCCCCCTCCCACCAAAAGCCCTTATTATGTAACATTTCTGATGGTGGGCTATTCGATAAGGGAAAATTTCCAGTTTTTTTCAAATCAAAATGTGAACCTACAATAAATACAAATAAATAATATACAAATAAAAGTTAGCTTTGTAACTGCGCACATCGACTAGATCTTCAGATCAAAACATGCATTTTTAGGTGTAGATCACTATTTTAGAATTGCGCATTATTCAGTGTTTTAGCTCTGTTGTCAGGAGGAGCTGCTCATTGCACAGAAATCCCGGCCATGAAACTTGAAAAAAATATGAATTTTACGTGAAATTAAGTATGTATCAGATACCTTGTAATACTGATTTGAAATTGGAATTTTTGATGATGAAAATTTTAACTTGATTTGGTCAAATAGTCTACAACAATCCTAATCTGTTGGCTTCTTGAAATCAAAAATAATAAAAAAATCGAAAAGAGTTTTGATTCGACAGTCTAAGCTTGGTTTTAAAAAATTTGGATCAGGGTTTACCTGTTCAAAATTTATCATGCATACAGTACACTACAGTTCTAGTGTATTTCGTAAGATATTTCGTCCATTCCCTTCTCTAATCTCTCTAAACGAACGTTGTAGAATGTCCATTTTTCCTCCAGTTGTGAATTATAATAAATAAAAAAATTTTTTAGGGTTTTCTCTTGATCTCTTGTTCTAGCTGAGGTGCAGAAAAAAATCAGTGCGAGCCGTCAACATAGATGAAAGTTAATTTATTGGCTGAGCATCGTTGGAAAAATGCGGAGGCGATCTTTTCAACGCCGACGAAAAGTGTCTTATTTGAAAAATGTGACGATAAATACAGTAATCCCGTGCGAAAATTCGTTCTGAGATCTGTGAATCACTTGATCTGATATCACAACAACGGAAAACAGCTACCTTATTTCAATCAGCATTGGAAACTCTTACCTGGAAATGAATTATGTTCATGGCCTGTGAGGAGTCAGAGACAAAAAATGGCCCATAGAGTTCCAAAAAGTCACAATGATGATGAAGTAAAATATATACGTATATCGTATTGTTGATTCGACCTCAAATGACGAAATTGACTCATAGAAGCGTCCTGGTGAGTTAGAACCTTCAAACAGAGATCAATGTTTTCTGCGAACAAGCTGAAACCAAGGACTATACAAAAATTGCATTAAAGATCTGTATATGATAATTATTGCAATGATCTTTAGGTCAGCTGATCCAGCATCAAACATAAAAGGAGGCTTATAGGATCATGACGTAATCAAAGAATCAGTTAATTCAACATAAATCAAGTGCAATTCAAGAACTGTTTGAGTATATTTAAACTTCTGCAAGATCAGTTGATGTAATACGAGAAACCATCCTAATCTGCATTCGAAAACCAGCAATAATAGAATTTCGTTGATATGACGTGCAATCGGACAATTTCAATCTGCATACGGAAATTCATGATTTGATCTATGGATTAGCTGAACCTAAATAAGAAAAAGGACTAGCAGGAAAAGAACTGCACGAGTTATCCAGACTTTCTTTTCATGATCGATTGATTCAACACAAGAAAGTTATATAATCCAACGTGGAAAAATGATTGCCTTGATTCGTAGACTGGTTGATATGACGTAAGAAAGTGGACTTCTAGAATCTTCCTAATCTCTGGAAACTTAGGCTTAGCAGGCATGGACTCAGTGCCAAGTGTATAGTTAGAAAAAGGAAGTGCATATCCCTATTTCTATTCAACTTCTAACCGGGGAGACCCGGATTCTTCTGCAATCCAGAAATTGACTATTTTATCCACTGGGATGATGATGGTCACTATTGGTCAATATTTTGCTTTTAAGACTTTAGCAAACGTTTCTTTTATTGTTTGACCTCCACAAATAAGTTCGCGTGCATTGTTCATGTAGGCAATTTTCTTACTGTAACTATACCTTTGTACTGCAATATTAATGGGAAAACCGTATAGACCATTCAGTGGCCCCATTTCGGACAATACTTTTTGTTGAACCAATAATCCCCGCCTGGATTGCCATGGATGACAGTCGTTCATTTGCCGAATAGTCATCGTCATTGATTGTTGTGTCCATGTGCTGCTTCTGTCGAATTTTTACTTTCAATTTAGCAATGACTGATTTCATGCAAGTTAGATTATTGACGCTAGATTTTCTGTGTAGAAAATCTTGATTTGCAGGTTCAATTTCAATCGACTTTTTGTCGTGCAGCTGATCTTGTTTTTCGATGCAAAAATGTACAACACAGAAGTTATGTTTTTTCATCTATTTTCCATGACCGCTGGTCTTTCTATGAAATACTATTCAAAATTGGCTGGTGCTGTATCTGTGATTTGTCGAACAGAAAATTTATTGGTATTATATGTCGTATATATCCGCGATAGGTTCATCCTTGTACATAGCCGAGTGGGCAGTTATTGATTTCTATCCTACACCAGCAAGTATTTATGAAAAAGACCAAATGTTTTACTGGCTTTGAGGAAAAATTCAATATCGAAATTCAACTTGAGCTCGACGACAGTGATCTAAAATTCGGTTACGTGGTCAAAGTTTCAAAAAAATTAGTTTTCAGAAGAATTTCGGTGCTGAATACTAATCACGTGACTAAAGTTTCAAGAACCAAATTCTTTAAATGTTGTCACGTGACACATCGAAAATTCATACTAATATCGAAAAAAACCATGATCACGTGATCAAAATGGTGCAAAATGAAAGTCTCACATTTAAACCGGACTTCGTTCCATGCATATTAATGAAATGAAATGAAATGAAAAATATTTATTGCTGTTACACAAAACAAAAACGAAAGAAAAATGCATAGTGAAATACATAATACAATGTCATATAAAGAATAAGATTAGTAAATCGACTCGCAAGTAATGTAAATATTTTAAGAAATAGAAAAATCATGCAGCAATAGGGTGCAAAGGTTACTTGAAAAGTAACAACTTACATGCACCCCCCAATTCGATTATCAAAGTTTAGAAGTTTAATTTTTTCTTTGAAACTGTGCAAACTGGGAGAATTAACGATATCAGAAGATAAAGAGTTCCAGACATTAATATAACGGTTAAAAAAATCAAACTGGCAAGCAGTAGTATGAACTGACTTTATCGTCAATCTTAGATCATGATTACGACGCGTATTGTTGTTGTTTATACAGAAAACGTCATCAGGATTTAGAATTGTTTTTTTGTGGATTATGTTGTACATGGTACAGAGGGCAGATTCTAATCTACGAATATCAAGCTTGCGTAGACCTAGCCTTTGAAGTCTATCTTCATAGGACAAACCTGATTTATGACCAAAAATCTTTCTGGTAAATCTACGTTGAACATTTTCAATGTAGCTTATGTCTGCTAAAAAATGTGGATTCCATACTGAACTACAGTATTCTAATATTGGACGTACATAAGTAACGAAAGCCTTTGCAAGAGTATTTTTCTCACGGGAGACGAAAGACTTGAGAATTAATGTAGACCTATTATAGGCATTTTTTACGATGTATCTATAGTGTTCTTTAAACTTCATATTATTAGATATAAGAATTCCCAAATCTTTAACATAACTTGCGTTTGATGGGAGATGTTGGTAACAAAGTGTATATTGACAAGATGGGTTTTTTGCACCTAAATACAAGACATAACTCTTTGTAGTAGATACAGGTAATTGCCAAGCAGTAGACCAATTTGAAAGAGTATCAAGGTCTTGTTGAAGAATCATAAAATTTGTTGATACATTGAAAATTTTTAGATCATCTGCAAAAAGAAAAATTTCACTTTTGATATTGTCAATGTCATTTATGTACAAAAGAAACAAGGTTGGACCTAATGCACTACCTTGGGGCACACCACTAGACACTTTGAGCTGAGATGATAGGGAGTTTCCAATTTTGACCCTTTGAAATCTATTCTTAAGAAAATTTGATATCCAGCTTAAAAGGGGACCAGAGAGACCATATTTACAAAGTTTGGGAAGGAGCTTAAAATGGGAAACTGAGTCAAAGGCCTTGGCAAAGTCAATGTACACTATATCTAAGGAGTGTCCTTTGTCCAATTGATTTAGCCATGAGTTTTTACACTTGAGTAACTGTAGTTCGCAGGATCTATGTTTTGGGAAACCAAACTGTTGATCTGCTAAAAGGTTATGCTGATGAAGGAAACTTAAAATTTTATTATTAATAATTTTTTCCATAATTTTGCATGGGACTGAACATAGGGAAACAGGACGATAATTTTCAACCAGGGCTGGGTCACCTTTTTTGAAAATAGGAACAACAGTTGCAAAATTCCATAACTTAGGAAGGTGGCTCGTCTGGAAAGAAACTTCAAAAATTGATGAAAGTGGTTGGGCCAAATGTGTAGCAAGTTATCCAATTAAAAATTAATTCTCACAGAGCATGAATGGAAATTGAATTTGCATGAAATAAACTCAAGTGAGATTGGATCAGAAGTAAATATTTGATTTAAAATTTACTCAGACGAACTGAATTTCAAAATGAATCTTTAATTCAAACTTTTATATGTGATAGTTTTGTCGCTTGGAAATTTGAGCATAAAATTCTAGTCACGTGACTCGATTTTCAAGAATGAGACTTTCTTGTTCGAAAACTTCCCATTGTGAAAAAATTTTATAATGCTAAATTACATTCACGTGACCAAATTTTCAATATTGATTTATATTGATTTAGATATGGAAGAAACCTTGTCAAATTTGTGATTTTGCTGGCTCAGAAATTTGATTAACGGTTGGTCCCCCTGACAATAATAGATAAGCAAAATTTTCGCCCACTACCGAGAAGGACGTAGAGTTTGGGAAATTTTTCTTCCTGTCATATGTTTGTTTATTTCTTATTCAAGCTGGATTTTGGTTTAGAGTTGTGTCCTACGAAGTGCCTATGCTGCCCATTGTTTATTCGATAGGGCATCGATCAAACATGGGTTATCACAGGGCACCCCACATTTTTAAGCCAAAAAAACACTTTCCAGTCTACTGACCGATGCCAGACATCTTTGACCATGGCGTGACAGCAATTGAACCAGTGTAAAGAAGGGAACATCGGTCCATGGCAAGGCTCATCTTTGAGCTACTGTTTGGAGTCTTCGTTGATCAGACCATGAGATGAACCATCACGGCAATCGTGGCCATATGGTCCGAAGGCAAACGAACCAGTGTAAATAAGGGAACATTAGTCTCTGAAAGCGCTCATGTTTGAGCAGTTGTTTAAAGTTCTAGGGCCTTCCTCGGTCGGACCATGAGATGAACCACTAGGGCAATCCTGAGCAAATGGCTCAAGAGCAAAGGAACTAGTGTAAATAGGCGACCATCGCTTATTCACTGGCCTGCATTGACCTGAAGACGAATCTAGACTTCATGTACCCAAGTCACTAATATACAGAAAAGTCCCTCAGACGTGGTCTGCAGCCAGGTATAAAACCTTGTACAATTTTAGATCAAAATTCTGAACATGAAAAGGGTGCTCATCGTCGCAACCATTTTTATGCTGGCCGTTATGGATCCGATGATCAAGTCCAATTCGCCAACTCTGGTAGCTGCTGAGTGCGGTAAAAAGTTTAATATTCAAGAAGAACACTTTCCTCCTGAACATCAAAAAATGTCAATATTACGAATAGTGGAAATGATTGAATTTAGTTAAAATTTAAACAAAAAATTCAATTTTTTTAAATTTATTTTCCAGCAGTAAAGTCTGATATCGAAATATTAATCGCATTTTTCAGATGCAAAATATTGCAATATAAGATGCAAATTGCAACACTGCGTTAACAGTGTATGTAATGAAGTAACGGGCAATTGCAATTGCTTAGGATGTCCATAGAGCAAAGCTTCGAAGGAAGAAGAAAACGAATGAATTCCCAATGATTAAAATTCAAATTTGCTGGATTTCTTTTTGACATTGAATGTACTTTTTAAAAAGCAAAAAATTCATATTCAGACAACTATTCGATATTTAATGAACGCTCTTTTTGTGAAGTAAAATTAAAATTGAACTTACTGTAGACCATTTCCAACTTTGCTTTCTGAAATGAACATATCTTGTTTATCTTTCTCATTTGTTTCCTTTTTTTGTTGATTTTACCTTCTCGTTCCAATTTTGGGTACTTTCCGCCTTCCTTTCTTCTTTTTGTTTTTATGTTCCTCTTCATTGTTTCATCATTGTTTTTTACTGTTCTCTACTTATTGTTTTTTCCTTAAGTTTCAAATGACTGGTTTTTGAATTCTCGCTCTTTATAATCCACTTCCTTTTCTCTTTCCTTCTTTTTCTCCTTTATTCCTTTCTTTTTTGGAAATTCCGAATAATGCCATTCTTCATGACAATACCAACATTTTCACGGATTTCCATTCGTAATCATGTTCGTTTATTGAGCTTGTTCACAAGTAAATCACTAAAAATTATACATATACACCTGAGTGGCTTCTCGGTGGTGGCTAATCAAAGATTGTCGCTGTCGAAGAGGCCAATCGTGGACAAACTGTCGAATTCCATCAGTTTGTGTGTACAGTATGACATACACAGGAAAAACGTTATTTACAATTTATCATTTGCTGTACATCATGAATAACTTGAACATTCTTTTCCATGGTTTATTTTCTCACTTTATCCGTCAAATCGATTTTTCGCTTTTCTACGCCCAAATTTCCAAAAAGCAGCTGTTCCAGTCAACCATAGATAATCAACAAGTTGCGCTTATATCAATAAATCAGTCTAGCATCAAATTAAGTCACTTACTTGCTGAAAATGATACTACATTTGAATGAGCTGCAAATAGAATTTTGCCATCATTGTTGATGAAGTAATCGTTCTGCGAGTTCCTTAGCATGAAGTATTTGCTTTTCTTATCGGAAAAAAGCATTTGAAAAACAGACTGTAATAGTTTATCACATCAACTGATCTTCACATAATATCACGCATTCAGTGTACTGCAATGATTTAGAATTTCACACGCTATGCTTATATTCTGTGTTTTACCACTAATGATCCAAGAATATCGTGAAACCACTCGATGCCATCCAGTAAATTCATGATGTGAAACTCGCTGATGTGAAACTCGCTAACACAACAATCTCAGGTTTTATTAGTTACGTTGTTATACTATGATGAAATTCAAATTTTTGATGATGAAAGTTATTACTTCTTGACTTGATCAAAGTCACAATGCTCAAAGTCAAATGATGAGTAAGTTGAAAAAGTTTAAAAACAGGTATGATCACAGTTTAAAAAGTCAAAATTTAACAGTCTGTCTGAAGTCACAATAGACACAATTGTTATCAAGTTACTTTTTTCAGATCCTTGATTCGATCATACATACTAAAAGCCCTCCAAACTGAATCGTCAAAATCCAGAGTCCTTTAAATTTCGAGATTTTTTGATGAAATTTCGCCAGAAAAAAATTTGTGCTTCATATTATCTGGGTTTTCCCCATTTTTTGAACTTTTTTTCTGTTGGTATCCCAAATATACTCGATTCAGATTAGATTTTTTGTATTTTTGAAAGCAGTGCACTATTTTCACCTGAATCGGTCTTTATGGTGCCAAAAAGACGCTTGTTAATTCATAAGGTTCGAAAATACCGGTATTTACCGCGTACGAGCCCGTAATATGAGCTCACTAGCCAGGTTTTTAAAAAATGGGTGCAAAATTTGCTCCAAATTTTGTGTCGCAGAAAAATTTGAATAATGTTGTCTGAAATTCATATTGGATAAAAATTTCATCTAGATGCTGTTGCTGAACCAACCTGAGAAAAATGAAAATTTTCACTCTTTCATTTAAATGCTTTATTCATTCAATTGTGCAGCTTATTTGAAGAGAAAACAACTACCAAACCTTTTACGCATTACTTATGAAGTGTGAAAATTTGCATGTTTTGCCTGCTTTTTGAAGTCGCAACAAAATCAGTTGTTATCAAGTTACTTTTTTCATATACCCAATTCGATCATACATACTAGGAATTTCCAGCTTTTTAGCAGTCCACACTCAAAACCTCATTCAAGAATTCCGACGTCAAAGTCAATGCCTACAGAAAGTGTCATCATTGCCTGTTACTCAAAAATCTTCAGTTACAGTAATAAGTCTTTATTTCATTAAAATTTTTATGATTTTATTTCTTCCTTTAAATGAACGTTATAGAATTTTCACTTTTTCCGCCCGTTGTAAATTTTGAAAATTCTTACAGTATATAAAAAAGCTAGTTTTTTTCAGGATCTCTTGTTCCAAGCAGGGGGGAGGTATTCCCATGTGAGCGATTCTCAAGTGAGCGATTCCAAGTGAGCGATTCCCAGGTGAGCGATTCTCAAGTGGGCGAATTCCCAAGAAAAAATAACCATCAATTTCATGTACGATACTTTCAGAAAAATCCGACCTCAGAGTATGAAAGAACCGATAAATCTTGGAAAAAATCCTTTGCTGAAATTTTGATATCAATGCCGATCAAATCCGATTGACCAAATCCCAATCTCGATCCCGAAAAAACATCGTCCCGGCCAAACCCTGATTGCAGTACATAACCCAATCGAAAATTTTGGCGAACGATGTACAGGAAGATTTATTAAGATGATGGGATTTTATGGTGAAAATGACGTTGAACAGCCTTCAGATTAGAAACAAAAATTTCTTCTGAACTCTATATATTTTCTCTCAGATGTAATCAAACAGCTTTCCTACAAAAGTAACAAAAAAAGCTTTACTTAAGAGCACTGTTTTTTTCTGCACAGTGCAGACTTTTTAGGCCTCGTGCAGAATTTTTTTTTGGTGATTTCTGCACTGGTGCAGAGTTACAGAAAAGATGCATTTTGGTGCATTTTAGAAGGTCATAATCGCGCCGGTTATAACATTGATATTTTCAATTTTACCCCTACCTGAAAAATCTGACCTTGGGGACCTTTGGCGCCGAGGCAGTAATATATATAGTCTGTTTTTCTTGAAATGCTTCTTAATAATGAAAGTGGAAAGCAAGTAGTATTTCAGATTTTCAGGATTTTCTGATGAACAATATATCATATAGGACTGAAAATTCGTGAGCATACTGACTGACCTAACCTTTAACAATTTTTCGAGTGAAAAATTTTACAGTAAGAGCTGTATGTAAACGATTTTGACGACAGTACTGATTTGTGTCACTTTTCTATTTGGAAGCATTTTATAAAAAACAGACTATAGGTTTTATTTCTTTGTGTGATTTCTTTCCGTGTTTGGATGGGATGAATGGAGTTCTAGTAATGTCGATTGAAGCCCTGTTTGGCACGACTATTCTCCATTTGTGCCTAACTGGGGGTGAGATATAGGGGCCAGATCTTGGATGAGATGGATGGAGTAACTATTTTTCGGCTAATCTGACATTTTTCAATGAAATCAGGGAACCCAAATTCGTGCGCCTGCCAACCGCTGCCCACATTCGCTTTGATGATCAATTCCTACTTCAGATCTATAATCAATCTCTAATATATGAATATGGCCACCAGTAATATATGGAAGTTTTTCGAAAAGGTACTTTTTATGAAATATAATTTGCCATTGCTGAATTTCAAATACTAGTTGATTGTTTTTTTGCGGGTCGAATAAAATTTGAAGATGCTTTCGTATCAGATAATCCATATGAATGAGATTGAAAGTCACTTTTGCCAACATATCTCAAATTAAGAATGGATTCGGATTCGGTCTAAAATTTTGGGCAAGACTACCGAATCCAAATCTGGAAAATTAGTCAAGTCGAATCCGAATCCAGAAAAAAAGACGGAATCCGGCCGAATCCGAAACTGGGAATCGTCCCATCCATATTAGCTAATAAGAAAAACAAATGACTGTAAGGTTCCGGTTCTGATCACCAACAAAATTTTTACTACTGTCGAGGTGTTTCAACCCAACTCCCTGGACCATAAACAACAGTGTCGCTATGTAGATGACACTAAGCTAGATTTCACCATACAGCCATACTTATAAAGGTCTTAATATCGCAAATGCGCATCATTGTAGATTCCTAGCGTATCAAATAACCGCAACCTAGTAGATTAAGTACCAGCTGGTTTTAACATACGTCCCTTGAACTTTGCGAACAAAAGATTGGACCTGAGAACCTAAATGAACGCCTGCTCAAATCAAGTTTTATTATAATTACTTTCTAAATAGTTGCACTGAGTATTCACACACTTATTGCCTTTAATTAAAATTTGCAGAAAACTGATTTGAATATTGAAAAATTTGAGCTCTCCAAAGTATAATTTGATTTAGCTTGCCTAGATTCAGCTATGCTAATCCAATGAAAAGTATTTCCCAAACACATAACGTTTTCGGATTTCCAGTTCTTGAATTGGGTTTAGTAAGCTGATTAACATTATTGTATTCAGTCAAAAATTTGAAATTTTTTCATCAACTGACGTGCTCATTCTAAAATCAATAGAATCTTATTCGGTTAGCTCATTATATGTGTAACGGGGCACGAGGTCTGGGAGTCGGACGAATTTTTGGGGGCCAGGGTCACTAATTCCCCAAAATTTAGTGGGGTGTTACTGAAGAAAAAACAGGATTTTCTCACCAAAAAAAGTCCGAAAAACGGTTCAAAAAGCAGTAATTTTGGCCTAAAAAATCGTACCGAATGTAACTATGGAACGAAGCGCCTAGTAAATCTACTTATTTGTCAATTTTTTTCAAATTGACATTTAAATAGGCATTTTCAGTATTTTTCTGACCAAAAGTATGGGGGTCCCTGAACGTATAGCCATAGGATTGGAAAATCCTGGGCGTCGTCTAACGGCTAGCCATATGGCCGAAGATTTCTATGGGACTTCCGAGCACTTCCCCCCTGCAATTACACGTATGAAAATAGGCAATTTCATATTGAAATGATTGAGAAATCATTCAAAAATGTTGAAACGAAGCACATTATAACTTTACATTCATAAACATAAAGATCTCAATCCTGACGCCTTTTTTCGGGATCAGGATCCCCGCCGAAACCCTAATTGCGATTTGCTTGAGATTTTCAGAAAAAACCGATACTACGTATGAAAGATTTGTAGTTACTGAACAGAAGTCGGGGTGAAATTATACTCCATTCATTTTGAAGTGATCGATGCATCAGTCGGAGTTTCGGCAAACGCAGCCTACTAGAGTTCAGGAAATCAATAATTTTGAAATGACTGAAAAGAGTAATCATCAAGTGCTCTCGCTGCATCAATCATTTCAAATTGAATGGAGTAGAATCAAAGAAAGAAAGATGATCGAAAACCACGATGACAATTAAATCATACGTGTCAATTTCGACTTTGTTACGAAATCAACAAATATCGTTTCTTTGTTGGCGCTATGATGACACTACCTTTTCAGGTGGAAAATCAAACGCAAGATTTCCTCAAAAAAATTGAATCCGTTGAAACTGGAATCTCGTCCCAAATAAATTACCTTAGCCAAGTTGGCATCGGCGCCCCGCACGATATCCGCGATCGTCAAGCAACAGTAGACCGTGTCGCTTACTTGTGTGGCGTCGTTTCATTGGTGCCGTCGACGCAAAATCCCGGTTCTTCGACTTTTTTGCCGTCAATATTTAAAAATGAACAGCGACAACAAGAACCGATGCAATTTTAAACTTTATTCATGAATTGATAATTTAAATTTGGATAATAATTATGCTAATGAATATTCGACTATTGCTCGGACAAGAATTTGTAAACGGCAGCGAAATCTTTCGTTTGGTATTCCGGTTTAGTCAACATTATACGATAAATCTGGTGGCACAAAGAACCTAACGGTATAGGAGACATTGTGGACGTGGCGACTGACTGTGCCAAACCGAGATCCTGAGAAAAAATTTGTTGTCAAGTGATCGTCAATTTCGGAGGTAATATTGATGATTTTTCTGCTTTATACAATCACAATTTTTTATTTATATCGTTTTTTCAGCTTCATTTGACTTTCTTGTTTCCGTTTCGTAAAGTGAACAGGAAGTAAACTTAAAGCGTTTACATACTGCATGTACAGTTTTTCTAGTCTGTTTTTCTTGAAATGCTTCTAAATAATGAAAGTGGAAAGCGAGTAGTATTTCAGATTTTCACGATTTTCAGATAAACAATACGTCATATGGGACTGGAAATTTGTGAGCATACTGACCTAACCTTTAACAATTTTTTGAGTGAAAAATTTTACAAGGAGAGCCCTATGTAAACAATTTGACGACACTGCTGATTGGTGTCACTTTTCTATTTGGAAGCAATTCATAAAAAACAGACCATATATTGAATTCCTGGGAACGGTTTGATCAAAGAGACGAGCTTCAACTTAAGCTGTAGCTTCACTATGTTATACTTTTACCGTTGAGGTTAGACGTGCATGGCAAGAATTTTCAAGGCAGAAAACTCCTCGGACTTTTCATTGGGGGGTTGGGCGTGGGTGAGCAAGAAATAAAAAAAGCTCCGCAAGCATGCTTTTTCACACAAAATATGCATAAAATCATCAGAAGAAGGTCAGTGAGGGGTATGCAGGGTCTCAGATTGGAGGGTTTACCTCCTGTGTTGGTTGAGGTAACTTTCTCGGTTTGCTTTCGTTCGTATGAGTTAAGCGCAGCCGAGCTGCACTTTGACGATAATAATGTAAGCTACTGTGCTGAAGCTTGTCTCTTTTATGAAATCGGCTCCTGGAATTCACTATATAAACAAAAAAATAACATATGTACAGAGATAAGGTGGAGCTTCTTGTTTCATGAAACGAACCCCTGTTGTCTATTTTGGTATTCGTTCCATTTTCGATGCCCATAAATTTTCTTTTTACTCTCAGTTTTTTGTTTTTCAACTAACTTTAGTCATCAACGTCGTCTGAAAACCGCCTTCGTAATTTTTAGACGCTATACAACCGGGCTTGATGTTCGGAGCTGGATTATACGTATCACACGACCAGTTTCTGCCCGAACTGGTGTTGATAATATCGGTCAACAACTTTAGATCCAGGCCTAACCTATAATCAGGATGAAACGTAAAAATTGGGCCCGTGTAGTGGATTTTTGACTCCAGTAACGTTAATGAAATTTTCAAATTATATTCCAGTTATTTTTAGGATAAAATCGTGAAATTAAATCCTACTTCCTGCCAAGGTTCAATGTTTCGCTTGTACCAATCATAGTAATAGCCAACAGCATATTGTTACAGATTTTGGCCGCTTGACCGTTGCCCACCGCGCCGCAATGGAAGATATTTTTGCCCATACATTTCAAAACGGGCACGCTCCTATCAAAATCAGCCTTATCACCACCTACCATAAAGGTCAAGGTTGCATTCTCGGCTCCGCCAACGCCTTAAAATCTTTTTTGGAGAAAAAATCACTTCCAAAAGAAGAAAATGCGCCAAAACTTACCTCCGGAGACTGGGGTGTCTAGAAAATTGACTTTTTTCGCCTTGCAACTTTTGTAAACTTCCTTGGCCACCGACGGTTCTATGGTCGAGCTGTCCATGCATAGAGTCTTTGGTTTTGCACCTCTACAAAAAAGATGAATGAAAGTTTGAGTGACCTTGTTGCAGATGAACGTTTCCTCGGTCATGATACAAATATGTCTCCTTGAGTGGTATTATAACTCGTGAAAATGCCGTCTCTAAGATTGCCTCCTCGTGCCCCAAAATTTTGAACTTACTCAAGTATACCTTTGGGACCGTTGAAAACTTCGAGGACGTGTTTCCCTGTGGGGATCATAGTGACTACGTAATCGGAGGCTTCGGCAACTTCGGCGGCGCTGTTGGCTTTTTTGACATGCTCACCCTGCCAAACATTGTGAATTTGATAAAAAAAAAGAAAAACTTGTGAAGGTTGAAAAATATGTCGAATGTTAGAGCAGTAAGTATCAGTCTACTTGTCAACGGAGAATTTTCACAGCGAATAAACTGTATGAGGATTCTTCAAATCCATGAATGAACTGATTGTGAAATACGAGCACAAAAATAACGAAGCGGAAAAAGTAAGCCCATTAAAACATTTTGGCACTTTTTGATTGTCATATTAAATCGTCTGTCTCTTTCATATGTGACATTCTTCCGACAAGCACGATTTATGATCAGACCATTTTCGTCTTCAAGAATTATCCGTTGATTCTCAATCGAATTTTAGAAACTTCAGTGGTGTTATTATGCGATCTCGAAGAGATCTATGAATGGATTAGTGACGAAAAGCCTTTTTAGTCATGAAATTTTGAATGCTTGAAACAGAGATCGACTTTCATTTTTATTGGAAATTATGACGAAATAGATGTGGCAGGCTCATAGAGCATCTGTGCTTAATGGGACCGTTGACTTTGCTTGTAGTTTTGATATTTGAATAACTTTTTTCAGTCAAAAAGCAAGGTCGAGAATGTGTCTCTGTGGTCAGAGAACTAAAATTACTGCCGATTCAACGTTTGAAATCATGACTGCAATCTCACTTTGATCGCATCCATAACAGCTGGTAGTCTGTCGTAGATGACCAGCTTTTGGCCGGCCTTGGCCAAATTTTGGGCCATGTGCTTCCCCATATTGCCTAAACCGATAAATCCGATCATGATGCTAATTAATCGCCGGAATAAATCACAAATCAGTAATCAATATATTATATTTCAAAAGAATCCACTAAATGGAAAGATTTTGCAGCAGAAAAAAACGTTCTATACGTGGAAACGAAGTTTATAGGTTGTTTACCAGAAGTTGAAATACACAAACCAACCAACTATGCAAACAGCCCCATTGCCTACAACTTCTTGCAGACTTGGAAATACTACGTGGTGTATGACGTGGTGTATGACGCGCCTATAGTCAACGAATGTGCTGATAGAAAGATTACACGTGATTGCGTTTTATAAATTGAAATGAAGCAGTTTGTCCCTTGTGCATTTCATGTTCTGGTTTTTATTACTCTGCCTTTCAATTTTTACGTTCCCTTTTTCTTTTTCTGGTCTAAGATCACGTGATTGTGTCCTAGTACCTCCAGTGTTTTGTTACCTCTAGTATCCCATTACCGCCAACGTGCCATTACGTCTAATAATGCACAAATTCGTCTTTTGAAATTCATATTTCTTTCAGCGTCCCATTACCTAAATGACCCTTTACGTCCAATACATTAAAATGGCAAGTTGCACTATGCAAATTTTTGACCCTGACCCTTAAGCTTGCGCTAAAACTGAAATATATTAGTACAAGAGATGACTTTTTTGGAGATAATAGGACGCTGGAGGTAGCGAGACCTTGGAGGAAATGGGAGGGATCCGAACACATTACTGGCATTATTTTATCTGTTCTTTTATATTTCAATTATCACACACACAAACCTGAACGTCCGAAAGAGAGCTTCCCAAGCCTTCAGTTTGCTTTTCTTGTGTATAAATTGTTTTTGCATCAAAATTATTTATGAATCCTGATCAAACATATCTAAAAGACAGGCGTCGAGCAGTTGAAGTTATTTCTTGAGTATTTTATGTTCCTGGATCGATAATCAGTAGTTAAAATGATTTTTAACATTTGTTTATCATGGGGGCTGCATGACTTAACAAAATCAATACGGTTGACGACTTTTTTGGGTGGATTCGCGTGCTGTCTCCCATTTAAAAAAATCATAGTAATAATATGTATTCCATTCGTGTTAAAATAATCGATGCAACGATCCCATGAAAGCATGTTCATTATGAAACAATTAGTAGAGCTTATTATTGTAGGAAAATTTACCATCCATGAGCGGTAAAAAGTACAACTGACAATGTTTTCCCGACCTCGTTAAATAGTCAGAATTTCTCGAGTAACGATCAGCTGTCAAGTACGGTTCTATCCAAATCAAAAGTCACTTTGAAATCTTTCTATATGATTTTGGCGTTTCCATTGTCAGGCAGGGATTTACTTTTTCTACAGTAGTAGTATACAGTTTCCCACCACGTGAAAATTGCATAGAAAATTCAACCTACTTTTTTGTTTCTTGCTGCGTCTATCATTTCAAAATGGGCCGTGGTAAGATTTTTGAGATCGGAAAGCTCTAGAAAAGTATTTTATTCAAAGAAACTGTGAATCATTTGCTGACAATATCATCCACATCAAGCCTTTCAACTCCACCAGTCATGACAAAAATTTATTGTTTTGCGGACTCGAAATTAGAATTGCTTTCAAGACACACTTTGTTGTTTAGCATGATTTTTCAAGAAATTTTTTCTAGACTGCAGCTCTTTTGAAAAACGTCTATGTCTAACCTGCTGAAATTCTGGTAAATACATTTAGCCCGCTAGGATAGTAGGCCAAATTTTTGTGCTAAAGGTTGGCGAATTTAGATACTTTTATGAAAACCGATTCGTCCATATTTCGGTATCTATAGGCCGTATAGATACTTTAGTCCTTTTATAAATACAAGCATTAAAAACAGATTATAGTCCTTATGTACGAAAAACGTGGATATACCCAAATTTCTTGTATTTTGGAATTCGAGTTTTTTGGATGCATATAACTTTGGATTTTCGACTATATATTGCAAATTCACTTCCAAATGAAATTAGAATATAAGTTTTAAATTCTATTTCCAGCCAAGAATATTGTTGCAAAATTTTTTGGCAAAAATTGTGAGAAGTTGGGTGGGAAAAATGAGTCCCGAAGTCTGAGTGTTTATGGCCGCCTTATTCAAAAAGAGAGAACAAAAGAAAAGCAAATAGAGAAGAAAGTGGATTAATAACTAAAAAGCGAGAATTCAAAAAGAAAGTTATTTTAATCTGAAGGAAAAAAACCTAAAGTAATGTAAAAAACAATGATAAAAAATGAAGGATAATGTAAAAACCGCGAACAAATGAGTTACAAAAATTGAGAAAACAAGATTAAAAAACAAGAAAAATAAGAGAAAAATGAAACAAATGGGAAAGAGAGGGTAGATATCTTCATTCCAGAAAAGCTAGGTTGAAAATTGTCTAGATTTAATTTTAAAGTTCACTTCAGAAAGAGTGATTCCACCAAATATACAATAAATGACAATAGTCAGCAAATACGAATTTTTAACTTTTATAAAAGTACATTCAATGGCAAAAAAAATCTAGCAAATTTAAATCATAATCATAATGAATTTATTCCTTTTTTTCTTCCATCCATATCTTGCTCTATCGACATTCTATACAAATGCAATTGTCTATTTCATTACATATGCCGCGACTGCAGTCTTTCAACCTGCATGTCATAGCGCAGTTGGCATGATCTGAAAAATGAAACCAAAATTTTAATATCACACTTTGCTGCTGAGAATAAAATTTAAAAAATTCAATGTATGTAAATATTTTTGCGTAAAAACGAATTTAATTGTCGACTATGTAAGCCGCATTTATACTTCACGGCACGGTCGCGGCGGCAGTAATCAATCAGAATGCGTCAGGAAAAACTGACGTTAAATATGATCGGTTGCACGCCACGTGTGCACTGAAATTCGATTGGTCACGGTCGCCATGACAGTGGCCGTGAGTATAAATGCGGCTTTAGTTTCTTCATTCTTTTAATTTCGTAAAAAATTTTTTAAAAATATTTTCAAATTTGAAATAATTTTTACCGCATGCAGTTACTAAATACGGCGAATTGGACTTGATAATCGGATCCATAACGGCCAGCATAAAAATGGTTGCGACGATGAGCACGGTTTTCATGTTCAAAACTTTGACCTAATATTGAAAATAAAATTTAATACTCCGCTGCCGAATGACATTCCAGTGGGTCAGTGAGTTGGGTACATACCGTCAAGATTCTTCTTGAGGCCAACACTTCAGCCTATTAGCTCGACAATAAAGACCCCAAAACTTTAAACAGTTGGTTAAAGATGAGCCTGTCCATGGACTAATGTTGCCTTATTTGCGCTGGTTCCCTTGAACTTGAGTCATAAAGCTAGGATTGCCCTTGTGGTTTATCTCATCGTCGGACTAAGGAAGACCCTAGTAGCTTAAACAGTTGGTCAAAGATGGGCCTGTAAATGGACTTATGTCTGCTGATTCACACTGGTTACCTTGCTGCTGGGCCATGGCCTGGTGCTTTATCTCATGATCCGACGAAGGAAGACACAGTTCCTCAAATATAAGCTTGGTCATTGATTGATGTACCCTTCCTTAGACTGGTTCCCTTGCTGTCAGCCAATAGGGGGTGTCCGTCGTTGATCATTGGACTGACAAGGGAGACTTTAGATTCCCTTTGGCTCAAACATGTGGGGTGCGTTGATAAATTGATGTTTGATTGATGCCCTATCCGTGGATAGCATAGGACACCGGACACTCCTTACAAAACAACTCTGAACCAAAATCCAGCTTGAATGAGAAATAAGCAAACATATGACAGGAAGAAAAATTTTGCAAACTCAACGTCGATGACGGTAGTGGGCGAAAATTTTGCTTATCTATCAGCAAACGTATTCAGGGAAATAAAAGGAAGTCGAGCGAAAAATTGCTGAATCTTGAGAACTGAATCAAGTGACAGAAATTTAACGTCAAAATTTTCAATGGTCAATGTTTCTAAATAAATCTAGTGATGAAAATATAAATTCAAATTAAAGTTGTCTTTTTTGTCTTTTTTCTTGTCTATTTACTTATCCAAGATCAGTTGATGTACAAATCAAAGTATGAATTTTCGTATAGAGATTAAAGAAGTCCCGCTGCACATCATATCAACGAAATTCTATTATTGCTAAAGTTTTCGTAGGCAGATTAAAATGGTTCAGGAAGTCCAGTTCTAATATCACGATAACTGACCTAGTAGAAGTTTTGGTACTTATGCACTTAATGGCCTATCGAATTATTTCTACGTTTTATTACACATAGGTATATAAGCCTAAGCCTTGGCCCAAGGTTAAGCCAAGGTCCAAGGTTAAGCCTAAGCCCAAGCCAAGGTTATGCCAAAGTCCAAGCTCAAAAGGCTAAGCCTAAGCCCAGTGTGTATAAACCATACAACCTATGCGTAAAAATTCAGAAAAAAATCGATAGGTCATGAGGTGCATAAGTGCCGAAGTTTTAACATGCTCAAACAGTTATTGAATTGCACTTGCTTGATGTTGAACTAACTGATCACGTGAGAATAACTCTGCGAGTTTTTTTCTTCTGATGTTTGATATTAGATCTGGTCACAATGGGAAGTATTTTCACTAGGGTTTGCACTGATTTCTTTAAATTGCCAAAGCAACAGACGCCAAATTATACCAGTTTGGACGATTTCTACAGTAGGGCTGAAGATGTGAACTTTCATTAGTTTTGTCTGTAAGAAACAGCTTACATCATTAAGTCTTGGTATTTTATTGACTTCATTTTACTTCCTGGATAAAAAACCCGTCCAGAGCAGACTTTTTTCTGCTCGGTGCACATTTTTCGGCCATGTGGAAAAATTCTTGATGAGAAAATGCTTTCGGTGGAAATTAGAAGCTCAAAATGTCACATTCTTTCGGTAACGCTATTAACTATAATATTCATTACAATTGAGCTGAAACATGGCTCAGACGAACTGTATTTTTATTCCTCAATTATTTCGGATTGTTTCCATGAATCTACTACGAAAAATATTAAAAAATTGAATTTTCTTCCTCCGATGACTATGAAATCATAAATTTTTCTCACAATCTTTCCTCACTTATTTAACACCATCGTTTTCTGACTGGAAATCTGAAGCTAAAGTATTGAAAATTTATATTTGTTTATATTTATTTGGAACAGGAAAAACTTGTTCAGTGCAGAATTTTTCCGGTTATTTATGCACGGTAAGCTCACAGAAAAGCTTAGTCTAAAGATTGAGTTCTTGTTTCATTTTGCTAGTCATTCCAATGAGTATCAGAATAACTATTAAACTGTTACGAAATATGAATTCACACAACTTGATTTTGGAAAATTAAACATATATTCATTCACATATATATACTACATGTAGGACTCGGATCGGATCAGGTCGGATCTGCTGTTCAGGATACAGATCCGACAATTGCAGTTCTCTAGAGGCAGATCCGATGATGCGATTGTTTAAGGCCCGATTCAGTCAAGAAAGTGGATCCGTTCCATTCCTGGCATTTAGGGAAGGATGCGGGGGGCTACCAATCGCCGTTTTTTCCTCAAATGGGGTGTTTTGAGATGAAAAGTTTGGAAATGAAGAAAAAAATTTTGGGGAACCGAAAAAATCATTTTATTCTATCAGGCGCAGCCGTTAGCTTACATGATTTCACTCACTAATTAACCCAGAACAATTTGTATCTGTTGTTACTTGTCTCATTTTGTAATCGTTAAGTGTCAGTTTTTCATCAAAAATAGAGATTTTTCATCAATTCTCTCAATTGTTTGTTTTATGGGATTTGCGGCTCGTATACCCTCGGCTAACCTTTCTAAGGTTCGTGGGAGATTCCTGACTTGATTCTAACCATGACGCTAACCAGGACTGACAGTGTTAGCCTCTCACAGGCAATCCTCAATGCCTCCAAAGATCAAAAAATAACTCTACAAAGGTCGACGATTATGTGAAAAAATTATTACGAAAAGGGGGGAAATGAAATTCCAAAATGGTAAATGTAGTACGAAGCAGAGAAGAAAAGCAGAGAAGAATACACACAACAAAAACAAATCCGATGAGTAAGGTCCGTACACAGGTGGTCGAAAATTACACACAGAATCTCCGTTGGAACGTCGTGAAAACGAAAATTGGCGAACCAAAGAAGAATGATGCCCAAAAAGAAAACGTTTCAAACAATACTTTTGGGTGATTTATGCAAAACTTTACGTACCAAAGTATAGATTTTGACCGAAAATGCATGTTAAAGGCGGATTCATACTTCATCCGGCGTCCAGCAAGTTATTTTTAGTTTCCAGTATTCAGTGTCCGGCGTCCGGCAATTTGGCTTCCGGCATCCGAATTCAGATCAGAATGCCGGTCCAGCAAGTTGCCGGATCGGATGGCAATTCATACTTCTTCCGGCGCCGGAAAGGCCGGATGACAATTTATTCTTGATTTTACTATGTTTAAATACTTTGAAATCTGTTCAATATTTTTGTTTCAAGAGAAAGGGCGTATGAAAAATCTACATAATATTATTTTCCAAGTCTACTCGGAATTATTAGTTGATGATGTTAGACGAACAAGATATTCTTAATCTAGCATTTTTTTATGCTTTCAAGAACCGAAAAAATATTCAAAATATTCAGCAATCAAAAATTAAACGAGCGTCATGATTAAAAACACAAAATTTTGCCTCAACTAAAAAATCGATATCCCCCACATACATTGTATACGCAAAAAACAATACGTGGTTCTATTGAAATTACATACAAAATATGCTTTCCGGCTTCCGAAAAAGTACAAATTGTTTCTACTCTTCCGATCCGGCAAAATTCCAGTCTTCCGGCAAGGCAAGAAAATGGGACGGCAGCGTGGGAAAAAGAAAAAAATGACGTCATCCGGTGCCGGATTGCCGGAAAACTTGCCGGATGAAAAATCTAAAAATAGACTTTTTTAGGATGCCGGACGCCGGATGGAGTATGAATCCGCTTTAACACAAACCTTACTAAAATATAAATTTACTGAATGAAAACTGAACCCGCTTTTATGACAAAGACAACAAAGATACGAAAGGGTGATTGGAGAACCAAAGGTCAATGGAATTGATCCTCTGACACTCCCGGGGCTTGGATTTTTTCAAACATTTCAACACGAACTTTTGCATTTATGGACGATGGAGATTGAAGATATCATTCTAGACCGTAATTACAGATTCAGGAATATATGGCGCAGAGATTCACGTTTCAGCATTTTAGAAAGTGAAAATCCGAAAATTGTTGCGGTGTCCACGCCGGACCAAGAAATAAGATAAAATTTCATAGCTCTAATCAGAATCACAGAAATGTTAATAGCAGATAAACTAATAAGAGATCTATAATATGCTTTGAACTCATGTAAAACACCAATGTATCATTCATCAGCTCAATTTGAGTTACCTGAGTAGAATTTTCCCAATTTTTTCCTCATTTTGGCAGTTTACTGACTCTGAAGACATCAGAATGAAATGGGATATACTTCTAAAATGCAGCAAAAATCGTCATTGGCCATGTTATAAACGTTTTTATAATGTGTAAAATTTTTGGAAAAAGAGCAAAAAATTTATGGGTTCGGTTCAGTTCTCATGTGAACAAAATCTTTGAGGAAAAATAAACGGTGCTGCCGCCTCCTTTCGCAACCTTGTCATATGTCACCTTTCTGTTCATTACTGAGAAAAATCCCAAAAGTGGACAATTTTGGACAGCCACCCAAGATTTTAGGAAAATCGGGTACGCTCTTCCCATCCCACAAATTTGGATTTTATCCTCCCCCAACCGACACGTGGATCCAGACGTATTTCAGATCACCCTGCTTTGCAACTTGCCAACCGTCGACTTCTAGAGAACGAAAATGTGAAATTTTAAATCAGCATAGAATTTCGAATCAAAAAATATACAGCATGAAAACGCCTGGCATAAACTCATCATAAAATTGCATCGAAATCAAATAGAAACTCAGCCGCGAAGTTGTGCAGCTTTTCTACTAAATTGTTTTCCACAGTGAAGTGGTGGCAGTTTTTAAGTCTCTAAAAAATAGTGCACCAATCGCTTCATGTAAGACTCGTCAGAGTAGGCTACCAGATTCAATGCTACTTTTGAAACAGCTGATCATACCTAAAACCTCAATTGTGGAACAGTATCCTTGAGTCAACTTAATTATTTTCCTTAAAATCTGATCATTCAGCATTCTAAAAATTTGGGCATCTTCCCTTCATTTACTGTGAATTCAGCTGATTGGAAAGCATTATACTCAGAATTGCTGATTTTTTGTTTGCAATATCAGAGAAACCGTGTCATTGGATCAGTGATGAATAGCAAACTTTGCAGCTCATAGACAAGTGATAGCAGGTGACCTTGTCATTTCTTTTCTCCAATGACGATCCTGACGTAAATTATTAAAACTTTAACAAACAATCAATTCATTTGTTAACTTCGAAGGGAGCAGAACTGAGTATCATATTTCGAAAACAGATGCTTGGCATGTCAGGCATGCAAAAACCATATCATATTAACTACAGGTGTTCAAGAAGCAGTGTGCTAAAAACGCAAAAACCAAATATTTCTTGATTTGATGTATTTGAAATCATTGCTTACCTGGATCATCCATGCTTCCAAATCGTAAAATCACTGAATTTTCAAAACGAAGCAACAGCAGTTTAGTGAACTGATTGGGGCTGTCTGAGAGCTAACATTTTTTGTAGGGTAAGACGTATGAGCATTGTAACGACCAGTTCTTAGTGATACTTTACTTGATCCTAAACCAATGGACGGGGCGATGTACAACGGCACGGGATATGGTAGACAACGATAATATAAAAACGAAATCGACGATCACTTGGCTCGTCCACAAAATAATACACAATGATCGCTTGCAAATAACAAGACTCAGTTTAACTGCTTTCGAAAAATCTCGCTTTCAATAAAAAGGATGCTTGCAAATAAAACGTGGAAGAATCACCACTCTGAATTCTGACGGAATCATGCTTTGCTTCTCTTTAAATACGGCTTCTGTGGCCACTCCCTTGGCGTCGCGGGAGGTCTCGTTTTCGTAAATCTTCTTCCGCCAATCGCTGCTTCTTGCTTCCTTCTTCTCGCTAGTTTGGTCACGCCTTCCAATGCTTCCCTAGTACTGTATGCTTTTGGTGTTTTCCTTCCTACGGTGGGCTTAGCCACACCTCTGTGCTTCTGTGCATGCTTCTGTATCTATTTCTTTCTGTGTACACATGTTTTGTGGGACCATCGCTACCGTTCCACTTGAGACTACTGTCTGGCGGGGCTTTTACTTTTTACTGTGTGCAGGTGTTGTTTACGATTTTTATGAGAAATTAATGTAGCCGTGGAATGTGTACTTTAGTGTAGGTTCTAGGGGACCAGCTGCCGATGTGCAAATTAATTGGGGCGTCTTAATTGGGTCAATAGTGGCTATTGGGGTGTGGAAGGATCAAAATAAAGTACTTCACATAAATTTACAGGAATGTTTGGGTGTGAATCCCAGACACCCTTGAGACGATAGATTAAGAAATGGAATAATATTTAATAAATGAATATCACATAGTGTACACTATATATTTACAGTACTGCATTAGCATGTACGTTACAGCATGCTCCAGCACGATTGTTCATATCGCAAGTGATCGAGCAATAATAAACATTCTCTTCAATTGTATAGCCTTGTATTCGATATGCAAACTTTGCTAATATTTAAATGTTCCGAAATATTTTTATCCAACAAAAGCTTCAAGTAATTCTTTTCACTAGGTATGGTCAAATTCAAGCCCAGGTCAAAAGCAGGCGATATTGTGTAACCTGTTGAACATTGTATTCTCCATTCCAATTCCTTCAGGGATGGGAATTCCTGGGCAATACGCTTGGTGTAGGGTGCCAGTTTATCATGGTATGTTACCGCTGGTAATGAGTCTATTTTATGGAGGCGACCCATTATCCAGAGTAATATAAAACGCACAGAAACGAACTCGTGGTAGTGAAAAGGAGGGGGAATCACGATCTAATTTGAATCCACTAGTAACTCCTTGGATTGCAGTCATTCCATTGAATTCACATGTGAGAGGACTTAGCGATTCGCCGTGAAAGTGAGAAGCATTTATTGCTCTAAAAAATGAATGAAGATCAAGACAATTTTTTCCCCAAAATTACATGATGTATTTTGTACATTTCTGTACTGTATTAATGTTAACTCGAACGTCAATCATTGGTGTGTAATAGAGCCACTAGTATGAATGTGTCAGTTTCTAGTTTGTTCTGGAAAAAATGGATGGGCAAAAAACTGAAGAAGATCGAGTGATGCGCAATAAAGGGAAAGTGCCATTGCATGCCCTCTGATTAGCTGATCAAGTATACACTCAACAAATAGGCACTTTTGTAAACTGAAGCATTCAAATATTTAAAAAAACAATTTCCAGATTAAGTTACTCCATGGTCTGTTCTGTAAGAGTTATGCGTTTCTGACGTTTATTGTGCCGTGGATACCTGAGGAACGCCTTGAGTATCTTTTGATTGGAAATTTCTGTATCTAACTTACCATACTAAAATTGCTCCATTACTTCATAAGAGAAAATCGCTTGCATTTGTGTTGTTGCGAAAAAGGGGCCTCAAAGGTCTAGATAGGGAAACAGTAACATAAGAGTACACGCTATGGTATGTCGGAGTCGTTTTTGAAAATTAGGAAGTCAAGGTAGACCGCCCGCAAAAGTTATCTTGAGGGGAAAGTATTTCGCCATTGAAATTCGTTTTGAAGTGCCGCTATATTTCGTATTTTAGTCGCCCATGCACGACGTGGTGACCATTTTCAGGAAGGGTTTTCGGCAACATTAGCAAGCAGGACGGTTTGCGTCATGTAAAAGTCTCACCACTGCACAAGAGTCTTCGCTTGGGGGAGGAATATAGTGCTGTTGTTTGAGGTCCTAAATCACATGCGCGGGGACTTCTTCACTTTGTGTTCGACATCTTGTCTTCGTAAAAATAAATAAATGACATATTGTTCTATTGAAAAACTGATATAGCATCAGCAGGTAAAACTTACTCATTTTTGTGTGTGTTTTACCCGAAAAATGAACGGTTGCTTCTCATTTCCTGCCTCTGGAGCAGTTGCTCTGTGCGTTGTTCCGTGCATTGTGTGCGGTCTGTCCCAAATACAGCGAAACTCAAAATAGCGAGACTCAAAACAGTGTTTCCCAAAACAGTGAACTCTCAAAACGGCAATTCTCATTACAGCGAAGTCTCAACATAGCGATTCTCAAAACAGCAAAATCTCAATACAGCGATTCTCAAAAAAGCTAATCTCAATATAGCGAAAAGTAAAACGTAGTATGCATTAGAGTAAATTCACACATGAATAAATATGCAAATTTGGTATATTAAAACCGTTTTTGCTTGTTGAGAGACTATTTTCAGTTGGCCATCTAAGATTCACATGCTTCTGTGCTGCAGTTGCGGTAGGTATGCACGAAAGGACCATTCCAATATCACAAAAAAATATCTCTCAGAAAAACATTTCTGCAAAACGTTTGGAAGAAAACAAAAACAAAAAATTATCACAAGGATTCCCAATTAAAATGGATTTGTATGGAGCTTAATTGCAAAAAAATGAATTAATGGAAATATAATAAAACAACATCAAATAAGCAAATGAAATGAAGTAGAATAATGTAATAAGAAAGTAGAATAATGTAATAAGAAGTAGATAAAAAATAGAACAAAAGTACGCAACCTGACAAAATTAAACGACAAATGGCTCAAAATAAGAAAATAAAAGGGAATAAGTCAATAAAGGAAAAAAGAAACAAAAAACATCCGTCAATAATAAAGAAACCAGAATAAAAAGCTGGAAACACATGTTAAGGGCCACAATATGAGAAATCTGGCGATTGGTGCCAAAATGTGTGGCGACCAATATCCACCAGATGAAAATGGAGAACCAAATATACCATGCGCCAAAATCCGCTCAATCTATATTTTTCCAATCTAAAGACAACTTTTTTGAAAATTCGCTATTTTGGGAATCTGTTGTGCGATTTCGCTGTTTTGAGAGTCGCTGTATTAAGAATGTTTTGAGACATCGCTGCTTTGAGAATCGCTGTATTGAGTTTTGCTATCATGAGTTTTACTGTTGTGTGTTTCGCAGAATAGGGGTGAAACATAAATGCAAAACTCATTCCACAAGAGGCTGCAACCGTTGTGTGTCTTCATGGCTTGAATTAAGTTTTACATTTACACCGAATTTTGACGTCAGCAATAGCGGTTCCAGCCGACCGTCAGGAATTGCACGTTTTGACAGACGTCATTAGTTCAGGCCGGCCAACCCCGAGTGGGTGTGGTGCAGCGTGTCCAGCAGGTTCCGAACTGTGTTATCAATCTCATCAAGCTTATTTTAACCAGCAGGACGTCGTCAGTTTTAATTTGCTATTTAAAATTTACCATTCCCTGCATTTTGGATTTGCAAACTTATTTGAATGGTCCGGCGACCAAAGATTTCCATGGCCCAGCAATTATTGAACAATGTAGAGGAGTAGACCCACGGATCTTTACTCCCCCCGAGAGATATATTGTGCGGAAGAGAACAGCATAAACAATGGCACCTCTTATGATATTTACACTTGCTAAACAAAAACACAAATTTACAACAAAACTTGCATAATTCACCAAACATTTTCGTTACGCGCGTGATCGGGGTTATTGTCCGATTCGTGTTGCTTGAAAAAGCATTGCAGCACGTCGACCAGCATATGTTTCGGTACTTCGGTGCCTCGTAAACGTAGAACGTAGCAGGCGTTTTCCACTTTTTCCAAATTTTGTTTCATCACGCGCATTTTGAATGCCATTTCTTTGCCCACTGGACAAAAAAAAAGAGGTGACGGTAAGTTCGCGATTTTCAGAATGATGCATGATGACCTTTCATTTCAAATTTTTAATCTTCAAAACTTAGTTTCGTTTCCTATTACCTGGCTCACTGTTTTCTTCTGTTTCTTCTTTTTCCTATCATCTCATCTACTCTTCTATTCTCGTAATTCTCTTCGGATTGATTTTCTTTCATGTCTGTCTTGTTTTATCTTTCACATTTATTCAGTATTTTTTCCGTTTCGTGTTCTTCATCTTACAGTTTTCTTATCTTCTCATTAGATCTTTGTTTTCTCCTCTTTGTTATTTTTTTCAATAAACTAAAAAAACCAAAACGCTATTGTTAGAATGTTTCAGCTATTGTAAGAAAGGTATGGTCTCAGAAACGAATTTTAGTTATTTTAGCAGTGTTGTAATTGGTTAATGCTTTATTCGTGCATTCATCTGGTTTATGCGAATAGGTTGGTTTGGGTAGTAGTTCAGACTTGTTGTGATTATGTTGACGCAAAATGAGACATTTATTTAGTTCGAATTATAAGTGTAAATTTTTTGAATTTTTTAAAGATGAGTTTTTAGATTGTGTGGCAGTTGGTTATTCACGAGGGAGAATTTAAGGTCAATTGCCAGATTGGTTATCAAGATATGAGATGGTCGTCTCCTTCTCCTCCCTTTTCTGGGTAATCTTTTTTCTGTTTTCTTCTTCTTTTCGTCCAATATTTATTTTCCCTTGTTTTTTTAGTTTTTCGTTGATTCTTCTCTTTCTTTTCTTCCTTCAGCCCGCTTTATTTCTTTTTCATCTCCACTTCCTTTTCTCATAGTTTTTTGTTTTTCATCGCTTTCTTATATTTTCTCTTTTATCTGTCATTTTCTTTTTGACGTTTCTCATTCCTTTTTCATCGCGCTCTTTTTTCTTGTCTTCTTGTTGTTTGCTTATTGTACTCCCTTTCTTATTTGTTCTTTTTTATTTTCTCTCTGTTTTCTTTTATTTTTGCTCAATTTCATCTAACTGTTGTCTTATTTTTTCTGTTTCGTTTCATCTTTTCTTTTTTCTACCCTCTCTTCTTTCTTGTCATATTTTCTGTTCTTTATTTCTTCTCCTTTTTTCGTTTTCTCTGTTTCTTGTTTTCTACTTTCTCCTTGTTTTATTCTTGATTATTTATCCTTCCATATCAATTTTAGTGTCTTCTTTTTTCATCCTCTAATTTGCCTCAACGTATTTGCTTTCTCTTTTCTTTGCTTATTTTTTCCTCTATCTTCTTTTTTTCAAATCACTTTCCCTTTTCGTTTTTTTCACTCAAAATTTTCCTTCTTCTAGCCAAGTCTTCAAATTTCTTACATTCTCATTTTCCCCTCTTCTTTTTTTACTCAATTTTAAAATCATTTCGAGAAAATATGGAAAGATTTCAAGATCACACTTTTTCTCTAAGAGTGTGCGAATTCAAATTTTTCTTACTGTAGAAATTTCCTACATCGGCGCGACTAATCGAGGAGAAATGATTGTACAATTGACGTAAAAAATCAACGATTCGACAGGGTTTTTCGAAATCGCCAGCCGAAATGTAATTTATAGCCAATCGCATCAATTCGCCGCTCAAGTCGCCTATTCCCGAAAGATAATCTTCGCCGGAAACAATAACTTCAAAAAAACGTCATTTAGAAAAACTTTTGAACGACTTTTTGATGATTTTCAGTGGATATTCAGAATTTTAAAATTTTTCCGGATTTCCTGAGAATTTCAAACAGTTTTTTGCACATTTTAAAAAGTTTATAAGCAAATTTTCTGAGATAGATATTTCAGCAATTTCAATTGGTTGTTCAAAATTTCCAGAGATTTCTATAGCTGCTTTCAGAGTTCAGGAATTTTAAGTGAATATTTTTTCTCAATCAGACCACCCCACAGGGAGGGGTATGAGGCGGGTATTACTCCTGCTTAAAGTCCGAAAAATTGATCACTAGTTGTCTAATTTTGATTCGAAATAACGTGTGTAGTGGAGATTTAGCCACACCCACCCCCGCAAATTTTCAACTTTACCCCTACCTGAAAAATCTGACCTTGAGGACTTCTGTTCTCAATACTTGAATTTTAACGATTTTTTTCTAAACTTATAGGATTTTCGTCAGATGTCAGGAATTTCACATAAAATTTCCAAATTTTACGGTACTTTTTCCTCACTTCTATCAATTTCGAGAGGTGAATTTTGATGAATTTTCTCAGATTTTAGAAATTTTACATGAAATCTTCAATATTTGCAATGTTTCATCTGAATTTTAAACTTCTTTTTAATTTACAGGATTTACATTAGATTGTGGTAAGTTTAAGTAGAGTTTTTAATCTTTCGAATACTTTTTCTATCTTTCGGTGAATTTTTAAGAAATCTGTAAAATTTTTCTCAGTTTTCAGAAATTTCATGTGTATCTGTAAGAGGTTCGACCAATTGGTGGGGGGGGGAGGTTGGAGTAAACCCATAATTTTTTTTGGGGGGAGGGTGGTCGAATACCCTAAAAAAAGTGGAGAAATTTTCGAAAATTTTCTCAAAAAGGTCAAAAAAGCTACTTTTTCCCCAATTTTTCTGAGTTTGTGTTGAGGGGTTCGGCATAGAGTTGACCAAGTAGGGAGGGGGCGTTGCGTTAATTGGGTATAAGCTTCGACCAAGTTCGGAGGGTTCTCCCTCAACCGCCAAATTACAGGTATGTGTGTAATTTTCAATTATTTCAAAATTATACGATATCTTTTTCGAAAATTTCTGGATCAGATTTTAGAAATTTCGAGTTGAATGTTTAATTTTTTCCAGTACATTTTCAAAATTCGAATAAATTATTTTCAACGAATGCTTTTAGGTTTTTATCAGATATTACAAATTTGAAGCAAAATTTATTCAAAATTTCCTTGATTTTTAATCCAAATTTTCTTTTCATCCTAGAAATTCTAACTGTAATTTTTAACGTTTGAAGTACTCTTCAATAAAATTAGGAATCTTTCTATGAAATTTTTACGATTGTTGTTCTGATTTTATAAATTTTATGCGAAATTTCGTGTGTTGTCAATAAATTCTGCAGATTTCAAGGGTTTTTACAAAATTTTCGGTTTTTTTCACATTGAAAGAATTTTAAGCGTCATTTTAAATATTTCTTATGAATTTCTTCTAGTTTCTAGAAATAGAAAAACTATTTTCATGTTTTTTTGGGAATATTTAGGATTTTCTTCAGATTTAAAAATTTGATGTGAAGATTCCGATAACTTCCAAATATGAATTTTTGACGAAACTTTTCGGATTTCCTCTAAATTCCAAGGACTTTAATTGACATTTTCTAGTTTTCTATATTTTAATTGAGCAATTGCAGGCTCACTTTGAGGATGAACTCGATCATCGTTGCATTCTTTGGCTTCAAAATTGAAAAATTTTCGAACTTGTTTAAAATCGATTAATCGATCAAATTTTAAAAAATGATAAAACGATAAAGCTTCGATAAATTCTTGCATGCCTGGTTTGATCGGATGCGAAAATTGATGCGGATCTTCGTCCCGCAATTCTTGAGCGATGTGGAAAAATTTTGATTGCTTCAAAATTTCGAAACGATCTTCGGCTTCTTGAAAAATTTTATTGGTCGTCGTCGTCGCGGAATCGTTTTCATCGAAATTCGTCTGTTGTTGAGCGGTAGTTACGCGATGAAGTAAAAAAATTATTCTTTTACTTTCGATCGTGACGTCGCGACTCAATTTTACTAATCTTTCCCATTTGTCGTTACGGGCGTCGATTTTTTGCTGAAATTGGCTAAAAATTTCCGCAAATTTTCCTCCGCCGCCATTCAAGTTATTGTTCGATTTTGTAGACAGTTTAGTTGAGCTATGGCAGGAAATTTCCGCTTTATTCGAATTATGATTCTTGGACATTATCTGAAAGGTTAAAAGTTGAAAATTTGAGAAGTGAGTTTCTGCTAGCAATATGATTTCTAATAATCTAGCATCATACATGTAACGCGCGAAATTTCGGACCCGCTACATCTCTAATCGCAACCAAATTTTCAAATAAATTTTGCGAAGATAATGAATATACAGTTTTGGCATTTTGACCCTCTAGAATGCGCTTTTTATAATCTGAAACGTACATGTAATTGGTAGGGATGCAACGGGTAGTTCTATTTGATTTATTCGGGTTCGGGTAGTTCTATTTGATTTATTCGGGTTCAGGTATTGATCCTAAAATTTCTCAGGTTCGGGTAATTAAATGAACATAGGTGAACTTTTCTCTTGTATTAAAGCATTGCAGTATGCATGCTTGTACAAGGGTTATGTTCATTGTGTGAATGCTTCTTTTATAATATAATATGGGCACTTTTTTTAACATGATTTGTGTGGGTATGGATAGACGATTTCGGAACATAGAACAGAATAAGTAAGAAATAATTACAGTAGATTAGATAGCTGAGCACAAGTTTAAATGAGCTATGTCATTTCAGAATGCATATTGTCACAACATACTTTGATCCACATTACGAGAATGAATTCTTTTCCAAAAATTCAACGGTAACACTGACGACCAGTTTTATTGAAAAATATGTTGAACAAGGTCTAATAGGTATAGAACCTCAGCCAAGAAAGAAACGAAACAAAACAAAACCGTCTCCAACTTCCACAGGCTTGAGTATGGAAGACTTTGCTCGTAAATTAGATAGTAGTTCAGAAGAAAAGACTCAACAAGCCAACACACTTATGCTAAAAATGGTAATTTTGATAATGCTTCGTCAATCATAAGGCCCTGTCATACTTCGCCGCGAGGTAACGCGCGGCGCCGGTTGTCCTATTCATACTAACAAGCGGCGCCGGACGGCGCCGCGCGGTGGCTTGCCATATTTCGCCGCGCGGTAACGCGCGGCGCCGCTTTTTTACTTTTGGATTTTGCTCTTCTCAAAAAATATGTATTGCTCGTCTCGACAAATGCAAGATACGAAAAATGCGAAAAAGATGAAAAATACGAAAAAAATCGAAAAATAAAAAGCGCAAAAGAAAAATAAAAATCAATCATTCCTGCACGGTGTAGATAGAAGCTTGCAGAAAAGCCTAGTCTAAAGATTTTGGGCTTTTGCTTCAATTTGCTTCTCATTCCAACGATTAATAGCTCTTGAACTGCTGAGAAATATCAATTTCATATAAATTGATTTTGAAAAATTGAATATACAGGGTGAGCCAAAAAAAAGCGACCGGTGCTGACTTCCATAACTTTTGAACGGATGAAGGTTTTATAATGCGGATTGCTGCATCAGAATGCCCTGTTTCTCTTTGTTACAAGGCGCAAAGTTTATGCTCCCAGCATTGATGGTTACTGTACAAACAGAAATTTAGTAAAAGTGATGATTTTTCGAAAAGTAAAAGTTGTGAAATGAAAGTAAAAGTTGTCCTATTGTGAAAAAAGTTTTGTAAGGCTGTTTACACACAACAATACTTTGAAAATCACCCAGATTTGTAAGTTACGCGTAATTTTAAGTCAGCAACTTCTTATTTCAATATGATCAAAATTTCGCCAAAATCAAGAGCTTTTATTATGAAATTGGAAAAAAAGCAAAATTGAAGCAAAATCAACTCTGTCATTGACCAGATCATAAAACGATTAAAATTATTGGTGAAACAGAAATTAAGACACACTAAAGCGGCTCTCTTGTAGTTTCAAGCTGTTATATGGTTCTTATGATTGGATCTATTGTGCTTTTCTGCCGTGAAACATGTTAATTCTGTAAATTTTTAAATATTCATTATCAAAAAAATCGACGTTTAGTATTTTTGATTTTAGTCAGTCAAAATTCAAGAAATCTGAATGAAACTTTGCAGCCTTTATGCCAAATGTTTTATCTATCGATGACAGGAAACCGCACTAAAAAACCTTCACCCGTTCGGAAGCTATAAAAGTCAGTACCGGTCGCCTTTTTTTTGGCTCACCCTGTACATACACAAATTTTTAATTCAGATATGTGCTATATACAGGATCCAAATCTGATCTGGGTCCGGTCGGACCTGCTGTTTAAGACCCAGGTTCAAAGTGGATCCATCTTTTCCCTAGTATTCGGGAAATCGGGACGTTCAGGGAATACGGGCTAATGCATTTTTCGGGGAAATAGGAATTTTATTCATTATTCGGGGAATCGGGACCTACGGGGAATATGAACTTTCGGACAATCGGGATATTTGCCGAAAAGGGAAGTTGGGGGAATAAAGACACAATCGAAATGTGCGAGTACACTTGCTGTAGGAACATGTTTACACCTACTTTGCATATTCATAGTTTTTACACATTAATGTCTTCATTGCAAATTGAGTGATCAACTTCTTAGTAAATCTTCATTGAAAATTAAGTAATCAATTTGGTAAAATAATTTGACAAGTGTCAGAATTCACCACTCAAGTGAAAAATATGATTCCACTACATGTATAGATGTCACAGTAGGTATGCAACAATATGTTATAACAACAGTATGCTGCAACTTTAGAATACATAACTTGTTCGAAAATTTCGGTTCAGTTGAAACCTGATGGCGGCGCCCCGCGGCGCCGCAAAAATTACAAAAACCTATTCATACTTCAAAGGTGGTACCGCGCAGCGCCGTCCGGCGCCGCTTTTCAGTATGAATAGAACAACCGGCGCCACGCGGCACCGCGCGTTGAAGTATGACAGGGCCTATACAGTCATGCTCAAAAGTTTAGGACATCCCAGTTTAAAAAAATGGAAATGAGTTATTTTTAAGAAAGCAATTTTGTAAACTAAACAGCAAATTAAAATCCCGTTTTAGTAAACACCTAACAGTTTTTTTCGCTGAATCTAATGGTGTAATTCTTATTTCTCTATCGTTATTCGTGATTTCGCTATTGATGGGCAAAGAAAGGGTTTCTCGAAAAAAAGATTGCTGAGAAGCTAAATATTCGCCGACATGCTAATGAATGCTCTTTCAAAATATGCAGAAGATACTAATTTTTGCGATTCATATCGATCTGGGCGACCTTCCAAAACCAATGAAGTTGGAGACCATCAAATTGTACGAATTAGTTTAGCAGATAGACGAAAATCATCTCAAGACATAGCTAATGAATACAATAGTGGTCAAACTCAGCCAGTTAGTCGCCAAACGATTAGTCCTCATATTCTGAAAGCTGGATTAGCTGCCAGGGTCGCTGTTAAAAAACCATTCATCAATGAATTAATCATTGAAAGTGCTTATATTTTGCTCGTGAACATTTGCATTAGAAGGCTGAAGATTGTAGTCAAGATTTATTTCAAGATGAATCAAAATTTGAGTATTTCTCACATTTTTTTGTCTTTGTTCGTCATCAGATTGGTAAACGTTTCAACTTGAATTGCCTACTCGGTAGGGTAAAACATGGAGGTGGAGGTAACATTTTAGTTTGGGCGCATTTGGCTGGAATGGCATTGGCAACTTATAAGTTATCCCTAATCATCCTATATTCATGGCATGAGCTTATATCGAATTATTGGATAATAATCTGTTCGAATCACTTCAAAAGTGTCGCTCTAAGCCATCGGAATATTTTTATTTCCAACAAGATAACGATCCCAAACACAAGGCAAAAATTACTGAAAGTTACTTTATTGAAACTGGTACACCCCTGTTATTTTGGCCGCCCCGATCGCCAGACCTTAATCCGATTGAAAACCTTTGGTTAATTCCGAAGAACAAAATATGCAGAAGTGGTTTCCGGGCCAGAAGTCGTGCAGAAATGGTTTAAAAACTTTATGATGTTTGGAATTATATAACTGTTGCAGAATGTCAACGATTGATTAGTGATTGACAGATGGCTAAAAATTTGCCATCGGCTGATGCAGATGCATCGGCCAGGGTCACCGATGCATCGACCAATGGCCGATGCATCATCTGTAACATGTATACAAAATGCAACCTGAAGTTGCTATACTGCAATAAATTTAAAATTATTATGAATTATTCACAAAGTTTCACTGATATTTTTAACATTCAATAATTAACAACATTTCATTCATTCAATTTGTCATCAACAAAAGCATCTGTTGTACTATCTTCACTTTGATTGCTGAGTTCACTAGAAGCTTCTTCAACTTCAGCTTGTTTTTCGAAGTTGCACTATTGAATCCAATTTCAGCAATAAATGGGATCTTTTTCCACTTGTAACATCTTTTGCTTTTTAAAATGATCATTCACTAGCTACTGATCCAATTGAAGCTGATAAAAATTTCATAGCAAGCTAAAGAAATTTTTTCATAATTTAACTCATTTTTGACTGCACACTATTTTGACTCACATTAGCTAATTCTGGTTTTGTTACAGCATTTTTCTTCCATTATTCTAGTGGCAAAGAATCAAAGTCTAGTTTTGATTCAGCAATGTATTCTAAAACATTGGCTTCTGCTTGCTCATATGTTGACATTGCATATTTTTCAGGCTCCAGCTCATCTTCAGATGAACTTGCATGGCTAAATAGTGCCTGAAATTTGTCAGTTTTGGGTGAATGCTTGGATTGTTTACATTAGTATTAATTGTGGCTTACTAAGAAATTTTGGAGAATGAGTTTAAAGGTTCATTCAAATTTTTGAACCATATTTTCAGAAAAGCATTGCTTTGGTTGTTTTTGATCAACAACCATTCTAATCAAAGCTAGTCCAGCTTTGTCTTCTGCTTGAGGATCACAGAAAGCCTAAATTATTTAATTTTTATTTTTATGATCAATATGTGTTATATTTCAAATTTCAATCCATCCTTTTTAAATCGAGGATCTAGTAAGGATGCCAAAGCATAAAGTTTATTGCCTTCAATGAGTTTAAGGTAGGTTCGATTATCATTTCTACAAAAATATTGATTCATTTTTCCCGACAATTCGTCCTTTAATGAACCCAATCCAGGAAAGTTGCCATTGTGGATTGAGTGGCATAAAATTTTCAATCGTACGATTCTTTAATTTACGTTTTTCAAAAAAATTCAGGCACAAAATCCAGCTTACTTTTCTTCAGCTATTTCTTCCGAAATACAGGCGTTTTTAGATTCATAGATTTTTACAGTTTCTGCGCAAATTTTTAACAACATGACAAGCTGCTAAAACACTTTAGCTTCACTTATGAAACAGTCGGCCATCGGCCGATTATTTGGCAAAACATCGACCGATGGCAAAAAAACGCAACAATCGGCCAATGCCGATGCATCGGTCCATCACTATGATTGATTAGTTCGATGCCTGATCGGATGAAAGCTGTAATAACTGCTAAACGATACCCGGTTATGTTTTAATTTGATTATTGGATATAGAAGTGTGATCAAATTATATTTATTTATTGTTATGTTTTGATAAAAATACGCACAAGCTTTGCAATTTAATAAAAATGAATAAAATCATAGGCTGTCCTAAACTTTTGAGCATGACTGTACATACTTCAATATAGTTTTTCAGGAAATTGAAAATTATGAAAAAGAAGAAACGACTTGGGATTCATGAAGACCCTTTGGATTGGTGGCCTTTGAACAAAAAAACTTTCTCATTTTGGTGAATGTTGTAAGAAGATATTAGGCATCACCATACACATCATTGCCCTCAGAAAGATTGTTTAGCCGCCCATGTCTAATTTATGAACCAAGTTGAAACAGAATGAAGGGTGAAACTGCTGAAAAATTATTGTTTGTTAAAATTAATTTGGTAAAATGCAATTACAAATATTGGTAAGTAAATACTGTTGTTGACGAATTAATATTCGAGAATATAGGTGCTCTAAGAACTCCTATAAACCTGAATAAAACCCGAAAAAATTATGAAAACTATTCGGCTTCGGTTCAGGTATCTGAGAAGCGTTTTATTCAGGTTCGGTTCGGGTAGATGAAAATAGCTCGGGTACCTGATAATCGGGTTCGGGTACCCGTTGCATCACTAGTAATTGGGGGGGGGGAGTATCACATGAACTGGCCAGGAATCGTCAACCATATGGCTGGCCATTGGGTGATACCCCGGGATTTGCCAATCCTATAACTAGCCATCGCCCCCATACTTTTGGTCTGGAAAGTATCGAATAATGCCAATTTTTTGATGAAAAATAAAAATGTTTGAACAAAAATGGTCAAAAGTTTCAATCTCTTAGGCGCTTCGTACCACGAACACATTTCTTACGATTTATTTTAAACGAAAACTTTTATTGTTCAACAGTTTTCGGACCTTTGTGATGAAAAAAATCGATTTTTTGGTTTAGGGATGCCCAAAATTTTGGGAAATGGTTGACCTCAGATCCAAATAGGTCGCTCGACGCCCCAGATCTCGGGACTCTGTTACATGTGTGATCTGAAACCTCACAATTTTGTTTCTAATTTCTGAGACGAGCACATAAATTCCTTCACATATTCCCGAGAATTCAGATACGCAGTCTTTCCCATTGACCTATTCGCCAAATAGGGAAAACAGCCAGAAAATTTTTTCTCAAGTTTTTTTGCTTGAAAATGCTCATAGATTCTTTATTCCAGTGGTCTTTAGTTTATTCGAACATTTTGATATTTTTGAAGCCATTAAATCCCAAACAATAATGGCTTTGGATTACATGAAGAATCAACTATGAATGTCTTTTCACAAATAAGAATCCAACAAACAGGTTAATCTTTTTAGAATTTTTTGAGTATGCAATGGGCATTCTGGAACGTTGAAAAATCAATTCATCTAGCTTATGCTTATAGCTTTTAAACATCAGCATGTTATGGATGAATGTTTGACCTTCTATTGTTATTTCACGTATTTGATGAAAACTTAGATTTTTCTAGATTATTTTCACAAAATCGTTTTGATGTCCTTTAAAATTTTTGACTTTGGTGAACATAACTTTTTGCATTTGGAAAATGATAAGACAGCATCAGTGTGGGAAAACGGTAGAGGTTCTTCTATCTGAAGATGCCATCCAAATTCTTTGTTGCTTGCCTAATGTTTGAATTTTATTTTGCCCGAATGAGAACACGTTGAATTCACTGAAAAATAAGAGTTTTCAGGCAGGAAATAGGTAATAAAAATATTCATTCTCCAAAGCTATAGAAAATCAAAACCCAAAAATTTCTCTGGATGTTAACTGCCGGCATTAATACCGACACTCAAATCCGAAGTAAAATACGTATCGCGCCTTTTTATGCTTTATACGCTCGAAAACAATCATGAATAATTATTGGTAAATTACAGGCTCTAAATACATTAGATCGAACATGTTAGAAAAGTGTTTGAAAGACCGATCATCGGTAGTTGCACAACAATGTGCTGAAAAAATACACTTTCGGATGTTTTAGAGGGCTCGGAATCAGAATTTTTTTGGGACCAGGCGCCGAACAAGTTACTTTAGCTCATACATGTAATTGGGGGGAAGTGCTATGGGACCCCCCCCCCCCAGAAATCGTCGACCAAATGGCTAGCCATTGGGCGACCACCCCCCCCCCCAGAATTTTCCAATCCTATGGCTAGCCATAGGGTAGCCCTAGAGACCCCATACTTTTGATCGGAAAAATGTCAATTTTTTGATGAAAAATGTCAATTTTTGAACAAAAAATGGTCAAGAACGTCAATTTTCTCGGTGCTTCGCGCCACTATTACATTTTTTATCATTTTTTAGACAAAAATTACTATTTTTTGAACTGTTTTTCGAACTTTTTTCCGTGAAAAAATCGAATTTTTTCCCCTCAGAGACCCCTCCCCCCAAATTTTGGGAATTACTGACCCCCCCCCAGACCTCGGGGCTGCGTTACATGTATGCTTTAGCTAGCCTTCTGATTTGTCCTCGAAAAGTCAGGAAATTCAGTTTTAAAAATCTGGAAAGAATGTCAAGGAAATGAAATAGTACAAGGAAAGTAGCATTAAATCATTTTTCTGATCAAACTATCAGAATTTATCGATTTTAGAGTGACCAACTAAAAATGTATTTGTGCAGCGGCAGCCAAATTATTTTCCTCAAGTTGCACATGGCAACCTGGATTTTGGAAAAAAATCCTGATGATTGATTTGAATAATCACCAGTCTGATATATGAGCCTTATTATTCTGTTTGATAGAAAATGTATTCAAAATGATAGATCTGTTATGTGGGCTTCTACTCTGATTTTGAAGAGTGTTTCCAAATAATTTTTATGAAAAAAAACATTGTTTTTGTACTCCCACATTTGTTTGCAAACTCTTTAGTTTTAGCTTGTTGAAGTTCGGACTGGTCTGTAAAATTTTGACCCTAGTAGCCACTTGGCCTAACAAAAAATTTAAAAAAACCTGGCATATACAATAACAGCAGGTTATGAGAATGGACAAACTCCCTTATTCGTTTGACACCAACAAAGTTATCTTTTTTCAACCGTGCTAACTGCGCTGTGCTAATGAAACATATTTTCATTGGGACAAGTGATAACGGAATTCGTACTAAAATAAACCCCATGCGTGGCCACATTTACTTATTAATTAATTAATATTCAATTGTTTTCATCGTGTGTATTGTCTCATGCTCTAATTGATAATCTTCTATATTTTGTTTTTATGTTTAATGGAAATTTATATTTTTGCTTTAGTACCCTATTGAACAAAGATTAACACATCAACTTTTCTAAGAGTTCTTGATAAACGCAGATTAAATCAATAATACTTACTTCTTTAGATCATTTTCAGAAGTTCCAACCCAATCGGTTTTCAAAATTTTCTTAATGATAAAAGCTCAATTTTGAACCGTAAATTCAAACATGATTCCACCATACGACAGAAATGATACCAAGAATCCTAAATGATTTGAAACCCAGCGCGAAGCGTCAGAAAATTTTTGGTATTTTTCTTAGAAACACATAAAAATGCATACCCAGAGAGGAAACTCACCTAATTATAGGGATCGCTAAGCTCTAATATTTACAAGCCAATTTGACTTGTATATCTCTAAATTTTCAGGAGCTGATCAGAATTTTTACGAGCTATGGCTCCTAATTGGTCTAAAAAGCCTGTTGTTTGTATTATCGACTCATGAAATCATGCTTGACGCATACCTGTTATTGGGGGGTAAAGGGACACCGCCAACTTGGTAACCCTATACCCAACCTCTCCAAAGCCGGGAGAATTGGCAAAAAGTGATTTTCCCCAACAACTGGTCCAACCTCTTATGGGTTGATGCTGATACTTTCACAAGAAATAAGACTTCCATTTAATTCTAATTAAATTAACTCATTTTTACATCATGCGCTTGGCCAGTTAACAGTCAAGTCTGATGTTCAGCTGGACAGTAAAACTTTCAGGAATGGCTAAAGTCCCGTTTATGTTCGGATGACCCCCCCCCCAACTGGTCGGACCTCTTACAGGTATAACCCCACAACTTAATCGAGAGGGCTTTCAGGCTTCAAGTTGTACAGAAAAAATTTAGTTGCACAGCCCGAAATTTGATTGCTGTGTGCAAAAAAAACCCTGGTCGCACGCAACTAGTGATGTGCGTCGATATGCGGACATATATTTTGAAAAACGGATATCCAAATATATCCGGATATTTTCACTATTCAAAAAAACGTTACTGAGAAGTTAGGTGCTACATTATTACACAAAGTTTCAGCAACAAAACAACAAAGGGTTCAGATTATATAAGTGTATACACTGTTCATACACTATTCACTGCATCATATATTATTCACTGCAGGTTTTTTCGCACGAGTCCCATTAGCATTCGTGCAAATGAAAAAATATTTCATTAGCACAGTTAACACTATTGACAAATAATACTTCGTTGGTGTCAAACTAATGTGCGAATTTGTCAATTCTGATAACATGCTTTTATTGTATTGACTCATGAAGTTATTCCTGATATTGGTACTCTTAAAAGGAATAAGACTTTCATCTGATTTCAATTAAATCAGTTCATTCTTGCATTATGCACTTGATTAGTTGACCGACAAGTTAATATTCAGTAGTTATTTTGATGGTAATACTTTTAGGAATCGTTTAATTCGAATTCTATTTCGATAAACGTTTACATCTTTTCATTGTATCTTGAACTATTTGTGAAAACGGCGATTTTTGATTTTCACCTTAATTTTGCGATATTCTTAACTTTCTTCTCGAACTTTTTTCAAAATTTTCTCCCTTTCAGTCATTAGCACCGTGATAAGAAAAACCCTGCTATATATATAGGTTACATCAAATTAGGCATACTAAACCAATTTTAAACAGAGTGAGAATCCTACTGGAAGCGTTGGTAAACGATTTTAATGCAGTCTGTCTTCGATTAAGAAGCATAAAAAAGGATTATTTAAAGTTTTGTTTACTTTGAAATGTCAAGGACATTGGAAAATTGAAGTCCAAAATGTGGTTTAAAAGTAACTTTTCCTGAAAAATTGGATTAATTGCAATGTATAACTTGGACGGAAAATTCGGTTCCATGGAGAAATATTTGGTTGCTCACACTGAAATTGATAAATTTATCTGCTTCTATAAGAAAAACCTTGAAAATTCACTTTTTTGTTGCATTTTAATTCGTGTCAGTTTTGAAATTTTAAAACTGAATTTCCTGAATTCTAGAGAAAAAATGAAAAGTCTGGCAACTGTAACTTGCTCGGTGCGGAGCGCAGAAGAAATTTAGATTTTGAAATTCTAGACTGCTGGAGAATATATGTCTTTAACCTCTATTTTGTGATGAAATATCTTATTTTTCTGTGAATTCAGTGAGTTTTCAGTCGGGTGGGAAAATTTTAAATTCGAAAATAAGGCAAGCAACCAAAAATGTGGATTCTTTATTCTTCAAAAGGCAGGAGTTCTGGTCAATGTCCTCTGTTGAACTGATAATATTTTAATTATTTTCTAAATGCAAAAAGCTTATGTTTATGAAAGTCGAACTTATTAAGGTCCGCAGAAACATTTTGTGAAAATAATCGAAAAACGTCTAGATATTTTCATCGAATTAGCAAGCATTTATTCAAAATACATTGATTTTAAAATGCTGTGGACATAACCTAGCGATAAATCTACTAACCGCGCATTAGGAATGATAAAATTATAAACCATTTGAAATTCCGCGCAAAACGCTGAAAGATTTTCGGTGTTTCCTGTTTAAAAAGCACATAATGCATTTTTGGACAGGATATTTTATACCTAATGATAGGGACCGTTGGCGGAAAAAACATGGTTGTACAGCCCGAAATTTGGTTCCTGTGTGCAAACATAAAAACCCCTGACCAGGGTTTTTTTGCGCAGGCCAGGTTGCAATGTGCAACTTGGGAAAAAATTTTGGTTGCACAGATAAATTTTTAATTGCTCACTCCAAAATGGATAAATTTGCTTAAATTTATCGAAAAAACCATCGGAAACTAGTTTCCTTGTATTTCCTTCGATATGTGTAGGTTTTAGGCATTTAAAACTCAATTTTCTTAGTTATGGAGAGACGGTGAAAAGATTAATATAATTAGAGTACAGAAATTTTTTCGGCGCCTAGCGCGGAAAAATTTTTCTGAATGTCAATATGCTAGAACGCTGGAAAATGAATCTTTCCATTTTTATTTCCCAGACAGAAGGTTTGATTTCTTAGTTAAAGGAATTTCCAGTCGGACAAACCAAAATTCAAAAACTAGGCAAGCGAAGCGACTAAAAACTTAGATCTTTCAAGCAGAAGATTTTTTAGCATCGTCTTAAACTCAAAATGTTTTTATCACATGAAAGTCAAAATTTTTATGAAGATCACAAAAAGATTTTTTCCTCAGGATAGTGTATTGGAAGTTGGGACCAACATTGTTCTTAATTTTCATAAATGTTTGATGGTTGGGACCAACATTGTTCTTAATTTTCATAAATATTTGATGGTATTAGCAGTGAAATTTTCCTTTTTGCTGATGATGTGAAAATATTGGATGCTACAGAAAGGCGATCTCGTCAAAGTTTATGAATGGTCATTGAGATCGCAATTATGTATTTCTCTGGGAAAATGCTCTGTTTTGCATCTTGGGAGTAATAACCCCAAAGTTGAGTACTATATAAACGATTTTCTGGTTCCTACTGTTTCAGAGATGAAGGATCTTGGTGTTATGTTCAATGAAAAATTGTCAGCAACTGCCCACTGTAATTATGTGGTTTAAAAAGCATCTAGGGTGGCGAATTTGATTTTAAAATGTTTTCACTCTAACTTCAATGAATTAAAAATCAGGGCTTTTAAATCATATGTTCTCCCTACTCTAGAATATGGTTCAGCACTCTGAAATCCTTGTATGGTTGGGTATTGGTAGAAAAAGTTCAACGAAAGTTTACAAAAAGACTTTTTGGTTATAAAGATTTGTGCTATAAGAAGCGCCTCGACAAATCTGGCCTTGATGACCTTGCATTAAGACGTACGTGTATCGACTTATCTTACATGTTCTTTGTTTTGAAATTTAAAGTTATTCCACCCGATTTATTTTTCACCTTGAGTCCGATCAATTATCGCGCGTCCAACTTTTTTAAATTGTATAAATCGAAATATAACTCTAATGCTTTAAAACATGATTTTTGCTGGCGAAATATTGATGTTTGGAATACCTTACCCAATAATATCATTCGTTCTATGCCCAGTTTTCGGTCTAAATTGAGTCACTTTTTAAAGCTCAATTCGCACGTGCTTTTGTCACGTCCATGAGCTTTTCTGTATTATTCCTATTTAGTCTTTTATTTATTCGCAGTTAATAAATTTCTTTCTTTCATTTTGGGAAAATGACCGAGACAAAAAAATTTCTTTTCTAATGTAAAATCAATTCAAACGCTTCATGGAAATATCTTTCGGAAATTTATACTCTGCTTACTCATATATATTTTCGACCAAGTATGAAAGTTTACAAATAAATTATACTGGTTTTAAAATTTTTCCAGTAAAATTCTAGAAATTACGACTTTTGAACACAAAATTCAAATCTAATTCTTGAAATAAATGTTCGGAAAATTGATTTTCCAGCGTCGCAGAATATCAATACCCAAAAAATTTTTCCGGCGCTACGCGCCGGAAAGATTAACATCCATTTTGGGTTCTCACTTGTTATCATAGAGAACATAACCATCAATTTCTCATGTAATTCTCAAAGTCATTATGCTTTTGAATAGTTTGCTTGAAAATTTGTTCCAATGCTTGTAGATTAAACATTGAACTTGAAAATTTCATTTTTTCCTCAATTTTAATGATTTAACGGGTCTAAAAACACCAGGGGGCTTGAAAAGGCTCAAAAACACCTAAATAAAGCGTCTGTGAGCATTTTTAAGCGAAAAAAACGACTCCGTGAAAATAGGGAAAAAAATTTTGACCCCATTCCAGCGTTTTTTTTTGTGCACGGACATTTGTGCCAATTGGCACAAGAGGCCAAAAAAATTTGTGCCAGTGGCACAAAAAATTTTTTTAAACTAGAGACATACTGAAAACTGCGGAAAAGTTTTAGGCCAAAAGTTTAATAAATAGTTAACGGTTAACGCATAAATTTTTTGTAAAAATCGTGCCCAACCTATTTTTCAGCTAATCATGTCAGTGAGAAAAGAAAAAACTGTGCAACAAAATAGTTCACGAAATCCCAAAAATAAATGGAATGCTGAGAAAATTTAAATAGCTCTAGAATTGTTCAGAAAGTTCAAATTGATTCAATTTTCGACTACGAACGAATATCTATGTTATGTATATTTAACAACCATGTAAAGACTAGAGAAAATAAAGTAGAAAATCGTGTTAATTTTCGATCGAAACATTGTACGATTATCAACGATATCGACTTTTCTATTTGAATCAATCAAACACAAAAAGAATTTCAGTTTTAAATCCGAATCTGACTGAATGAAGAGAGAATATTCAGAATTTCTTTTCACTCATCAGTCTTGACAGCCTATAAAGTTTGCTGCAACGATACTAATACACTAATCGAAGAGAAATCGTTTGCGTTCGGGTCAAATATACGAATGGGAAATATTATATTCATTGATTCGGCGCGAAGCGCCGAAAATTTTTTGCATTTTCAGCCCCTAAAACGTCTAAAAATCAAGGAAATTTAATGTTTGACCAGCCAAAAAATTTGTGCCAATTGGCACAAACGCTCAAATTTTTTTGTGCCATTCCAAATTTTTTTGTGCCAAAAACCATGTTTTGGCACAAAAAAAAACACTGCCCCTTTCCCCATTTGGGGAAAAGGCCCGGCCCGGGGGAAAAAAACAGTGTTTCCATCCCCAATTACATATATGATCCAGAAGGCATAAAAACCAGAAAACCCTACAACCTAATCATAAGAGCAGTCAGGCCACAAGTTGTACTGTGCAACTTGGCATAAAAAAATTTGGTTGCTTGCTGTGTGCAACTGCAAAAACAACTGGCTTCCGCCGAAAAAATTACGTTTAGCGGCTACAGTACAGGCGGAGAGAGCAGCGGTAAATTTATCAAAAATACAAACTTGTTGATACAAATCATTCCGAAAACCCCAAAATTCTGCAGGAAGCATCCTCCCACCCCTCTGTTCACTAGTCTACTTAGAAATCTTACATTTTCATCGTGTTTTTAGTAAACAGCGGTTTTTATCCATGTACAATATGGTGGGATCAATGGATCATGTGGCAACATGTATGTATTGGAGGGAAGCCCCATTGGAACCCCCATCACAGAAACTGTCGGTCATATGACCAGCCACTGGATGATTCCTCCAAGAATTTTCCGATCCTATAGCTAGCCGTATGGTAGTCATAGGTAGCCTTATGCTTTTGATCGGAAAAATACTGAAAACAGTCAATTTTTTTATGACAAATGTCAATTTTTGAACAGTGCATGGTTGCAAAATATAAATTCTATGGGCGCTTCGGGCAAGAATACAGCTGTTGCGATTTTTTCAGATAAAATTAATATTTTTTGAACTGTTATTCGTAAGTTCCTAGCAAAAAAGTCGAATATGTTTTCCTTCAGCCCCCAAAGTTTTGGGGTATCTATGACCATAAGCCCCAAAAAAGTCGCTTGACCCTCCCCCCAGGCCTCTGGGCTCGGTGACATGTATGGTGGTAATGAAATATTTAAAAACGTGAATTTACTTGAACTTTGCAATACAAACAGACGGGCGAATGGTGTTGAAACTAATTTCAAAAATTTGTGTCAATAATAACAGCAACTCCTTTCGGTTATTTCTTACAACAATGTGCATGGGCACATTCTACAGAATTTCGTGCATGGCGACAAGGAAGTTTTTATTGCATTGTATTTATCACGGACCACTTGTCAAGCATAAATAAGAAAACTCCATTTTGTTACATTTTGTACTTGTAATTTTACTGTACAAATGTAGCTTTTCATGTTGATTTTGTTGAGTTTGAGAAACCCTGTTTAAAATAATATTCACGAGAAATGTATGCTAAACACTTTGTGAGACTTGATAAGCAAGGTCTAGGATGTTACCTAGACCATAAATAAAATACAGAGTAAACTTTCTAGCTAGTTTCAGGTTAGGGAAAATAAGCACAGTGAAACTTTAGAGAGTTTATTAGCTATTTTCATGCTTGCCACAAATAAGGACATACCAAGATACCAACGCACCATAGTAAACATTTGACCCCGGTCAAATGAGATAAGAAACTGCATAGAGAGAAAGAAAATAGGCAAAATTGTTAGAAGTCGTTCTGAAATTCATTTTGCCTTTCATGCTTTATTGCTAATAAGTCTATTCAGCAAATTCTTTTGCCGAGTTGTCAATTTAATAGAGCTAACTTTATTCATTACATAAAACATAATTTTCAATGGATCTTTCGTGAAAGATAAAGAATACAGAGTAATGCCAATAAACTGGATAAAAATGATAAAGAAAAGTGATTGGGGACAATCAAAAACAAAATTGTAACCCCCGCACTTAATCACAATTTTTTCTTTTTTCTTTCTTCTTTAAACTTCCTTTTTTCCTAAAATACCAAATTACTAAAAATACATATTTTTAATCTATTCCAAAAAAAAGTTCTCAGCCTCCATGTTCACGTATTTTTTGTTCTTCATCATATGATTCTTTTCAGGCTATGTGCTCATTTCGTTTTTGCTACGAAAGTTTGTAAGCTAATCTTTGGACACACCTTTTTTTCCGTCACGGTTTTCTTTCATACTAAAACCTTGTAAGTTGAGATTTTCGATATTATTTTCATTATTATTATGCCTAGAGCGAGCTCCCTACATTTTGAGCTGTCGCCTTGAGTGTATGCTAGCTTTTACACTTTTGTGGAATAGAATTTGCATGCTTGTACAAGTTTTCTAGTTCAGACAGAACGGAGGTTTGGATTCAACACAGTCCAGATCTGGTCAACGTTTAATTGTCTCACATCACCGAACACGTACACCGCAAAACAAAACCACATAGGTTGCAAAAACAAAAAAATGAAAATTAAAGACAATATTTTCGATGGAAACTCTTAAAAATACCCAGTAACAATGTGTGTGAAAACAATAAATCATGTGCAAAAATATGCTAAGGAAAAGACTCACAAGTGTTGAAACTGTGTGAATGTGGGTTAAGTAGAAGAAGTGAAAGACACAATAAAAAATTTGAAAAAACTCGAAGGGCGACTGAAAACGTGAAAGTGGTATGAAACTGCTGCAGCTGGCTCCTATCTATTCATTATGGCCCATTAAACTGGATCAATCGCCGAAAATCTGGATTAAAATCCCAAAGACTGATTGAGCTAACTTCCGCTTTTCCGTATTCTTGTTTGGATTTGATTATATCTTGAAATTATGCGCAAATTATAAATTATATAAAAATTATAATAATGATATGTTGTGACGATTTTTGTATGCGGGGAAATTGAAGCTCATTATATGCAGATTGCTAAGCTCTAATTTCTAGAAGCATTTCATTTTGAGTGATAAGCATATTTTCAATAAACATGAAAAGGCTAACGATGACTGACAGTGTTTATGGTCGGGATATTGAAATACAGTCTGTTGTTATTGCATTTTGATTGGAAAATGTTTGCTCGAATTGAACGGAGAAAACCGCAAAGTTTTTACACATTGTTGATTATAGTATTTACATAGACATCTTTTTTCTCCAATTGATATTTTAATATCAAATGCCCAATGTCGATAGTCTACAGAGTAGTCTGGGATTCTGCAATTGAAAGCTTTATAGTGCATTGCACGAACTCGAGTTGAATTCAAACTTTCGATATGTAACATACACGTAATAAGGGGGGAGAGTGCTATAGGACACCCCTAGAAATCGTCGGCCATATGGCTAGCCATTGGGTGGCACCCCATACTTTTGTCGGGAAAATACTGAAAAATAATTTTTTTATGAAAAATATCAATTTTTGAACAAAAATAATCAAAAACATCAATTTTTTGGGCGCTTCGCGTCATGAATACATTTTTTACGGGTTTTTCAGACAAAAATTACCATTTTTAACCGTTTTTCGGCGGAAAAATCGAAATTTTTCCCTTTAGAGACCATTCCCCCAAAAATTTGGGGTATCACATACCTCCGGCCCCAAAAAAGTTTTCGGTCCCCCGCCCCCCCCCCCATCAGCAGACCTCGGAGCCATGTATGATATGTGATATGTGTATATGGTTTGTGAGTTACATGGCTTTAGTCGATAATGAAATGTTAGCTTCCAAATGGCTCTTACTACTGCTGCATTCTTTTAAACTATTGCATCGTTGTCTGAGAAAAAAGTAAGATTTTTACTCACTCGAAGTTTACCTCTAACAAGAAGTTTAATGTCTGTGTCAGAGGGTCAATTCCTCTGACCTTTGGTCCTCTAATTACATCATTTCATTTTCTAAAGTTTCTTTATTGCTAAAGTGTTTTCATTTATTCCCAGGTAAACAAACCGATAAAACGGTTTGTGTCACTCATATTTTTGGTCTAAAACAAACAAATGGTTGGCGTAAATGTTTTGCATATCACTGGCGGGTCGATGTTAGACGCGCGCCAGCATTTTTATTCATTCTTAGTTTTTCTTATTATTATTATTGTGACAAATATTGTCGTCTGGAGAATCGCCTCTCCTGTTGCGTAGTATTGGCGTCTACACCGTAGTTTTCGGACGCTGTGTTATTTTTCACGACGGGGACGGAGGGAAGGATCGTCGTTTTGGTTATTTGTATTTCGTGACACGAGCCGCGGGCGAATTTTGAGTGATAACGCGGCCTGAGACGGTTTCGACATTTCCATTCTTAGGAGAGGAGCTAGTGAGTGGTAGTTGGAGTCAGTTCACTTATTCTTGGTAAAGTTTCAGCTTAGGCCGTGGCCTGAGAGATCCCATTGGCCCTGTGGCTCGCTGCTCAGGGACAAATTAGAAGGATCAGTCGTCTAGGGAGGTCGTTGGCGTTAGTGTTTATATTTTTGGCACTCTGCACCTTTGTTTCGTACTTACATTCCTCATTGTATTTTCACTACCTGTTGTGTTTTGCTCACCAATAAACGTTCACGTACATCAAGTCTCAACTCACTGCAGTAGGAGTGAAACTAGTACCGGGTTAGCGTCAGGGGCCGTGCCAGATTGGATCTCCCACGAACCGCAGGTAGGCAGCCGAGGGCATACGACCACTTTAATACGACATTGGTGACCATACCAGGGGGCCCCCCTGTTGCTCCAAGGGGGGAGGGATGTTGTATGGCAACATACAACATTCCACCCGTAGGATTGATGATTTAGCCAATCCACGGGTTCCGAACCCGGCCATTTTTGTTGAGCCCTGGTCGGGATGGTTACACCTACCCCGACATTGGCCAATGGTGGGACAGCTACGGCGCCACCCAGGAAGCCCTTCAACACTGGTGACCGTACCAGGGGGCCCCCCTGTTGCTCCAAGGGGGGAGGGATGTTGTATGGCAACATACAACATTCCACCCGTAGGATTGATGTTGTAGCCAATCCACGGGTCCCGAACCCGGCCATTTTTGTTGAGCCCTGGTCGGGATGGTTACACCTACCCCGACATTGGCCAATGGTGGGACAGCTACGGCGCCACCCAGGAAGCCCTTCAACACTGGTGACCGTACCAGGGGGCCCCCCTGTTGCTCCAAGGGGGGAGGGATGTTGTATGGCAACATACAACATTCCACCCGTAGGATTGATGATTTAGCCAATCCACGGGTTCCGAACCCGGCCATTTTTGTTGAGCCCTGGTCGGGATGGTTACACCTACCCCGACATTGGCCAATGGTGGGACAGCTACGGCGCCACCCAGGAAGCCCTTCAACATCTGGCTCTGACGGTTTATTCCCGAGTGAACGATTCTCAACTGAGCGATTCACATGTGAGCGAATTCCCAAATGAGCGAATTCCGAATTGTGCGAATTCCCAATTGAGCAAATCCCATTTGAGCGATTCCCGATTGTGAACGAAGTCTCAAATGAGCGAATTCTCAACTTGGCGATTCCAAACGAGCAATAAAGAATTCAATAACATTTTTTTCACATTTTACTTCATTATCTCATATTTTCCTTTGTATGTATTTCTTTTTTATCTGTTTCTGTGTCTCGCAATTAGGTTTTCTGTTATGAACGTTTTCGCATTTTTATCTTTTTTCTCTGCTTTCTTTCATTTGCTTGTTTAGTTCCATTTACTTTTTTCTTTTTTACATATGAAACAATATATTATAACTTGTCGTTTTTGATAAGCATTGTCTTCCAAAATAATTCTTACACCATTCGGCATGCTACATTTCCTATTTATTTTTATTCTTTGTGATTTTTCTCCATTCTTACCTACCTTTCATCTACGTTTTTTGCCTTTACAGTTTTATCTTCCTCTTTTTCTATTCTCCTGATTCTTTTTTTTTGTTATTTTTTCCCATTATTTTTTCTTTCTTCCTTGCTGCTTTCTCTATTTTGCTCCTTCTTTCTTGTCACTTTTCCATGTTTTTTCTTTTTCTATTGCTTTCCCACATATTTTCACATATTCCTAATGTCGCCATTTTTGTTGACGTTTCCTTTCTCTTGATGTTTTCATTCTTTTTGCATTTTTTGTTGGTATTTTCTATGAAGATTTTCACTGATGATGAAAGATTCAAGCATGCCCAAATATCCAAGAATTATACGGGAGACTATGGTTATCTAAAATGACAACTTGTAATTTATTGTATCATGAGCAAAAAAAGAAAACTTACATGACATAAGAAAGAATAAAATGAAAGAAAGCACAGACAAAAGATGAAAACGTAAAAAATGCATTAACGAAAACGTGATAAATACACACAGAAAATGAAAGAAAAAAGAAATACGTACAAAGGAAAATATAAGGTAAAGAAGGAAAATTTAACGAAAGTCTTATTACATTCTCGATCGCTTATTTGAATCAAACAATTGGGAATTCGGTCATTTGAGAATTCGACAGTTGGAAATCGCTGACATGGGAACCGCTCAATTCGGAATTCGCTCATTTGGCAATTCGCCCAAATGGGAATCGCTCAATTGGGAATCGCTCACTTGGGAATTGCTCACGTGAGAATACCCCGTTCCGACTATACCTAAAGGCCGAAAGCTGACAATTTGATGAGGCCGATATTTAGTGAAACGTAGTGCTACAAATCTGATATCAGAAAATGAGTTATATCTACTTGCAGGATGTTCAAAAAACATTTTTAGGTGTAGTATGATACCAGAATTTTATTTTTGGACAACATATACATATCTATTGAAACACAACAAACAATCTCTACAATAGCTTTGATTGACAATGCCCTCCTGGAGCAGCAATTATCTATTTCAAAGGTTTACTAATTTCATCAATGACAATCGGATAGAGACGTTTCCATGTTCAACACAATTTTGAGGCACTGTTGAAATCCCCACTGTAGCCAGGAATTTTAAGGGGAGAGGCCGCGGATCATGCTTTTTATCCATCGTGGAGCGCCTGAAACATTTTCACGTTTTTACATTCTAGAAGGCGGGAAAATGAATCTTCCTAGGAATGAGAATAAATTGGAATCAAACTATTGGATCGTTATACCTTCCTCTTTTCAGCACGTTGTCGTAGGAAAATTTGCGAATTTTTGTATTCCAAAATGCAAAATATTGACTCTTGGCTATATTAAAAAATGAGATGAAGTGATACAAATGATAGAAACTGCTGAAGGTTAATTAGTGAGTGGAAGCAGATATGCTAACGGCCACGCCTGATAGAAAACCATGACTGCTGTACTGTGAAAATTTTCGAGGTTTCGACATTCTGAAATTTACCAAATTGTATCTTTTCGGTTTTCAACTTAAAAAGAAATTCTTTGCGCAATGAGAACCACGCCCAAATTTTTTTCCTCAAAAGACCCAATTTGAGGAAAAAGCGGCGCTCCAAGCGAGACAAGAGAAAAAATGCATTAGAAAAACTTATTAGCAAAACATTGACTTTTAACTAATAAAGAAAGAAGAGATAAGGTAATTCAGTTGATTGAAACTGTTGAAGGTTAATTAGTAAGTGAACGCAGATATGCTAATGACCACGCCTGATAGAAAACAATGACTGTTGCACTCAAAACTTGTGCGAAGCGACGAAAAATTTCGAGGTTTCGACATTCTGAAATTTACCAGATTGTATCTTTTCGGTTTTTAACTCAAAAAGAAATTCTTTGCGCAATGAGAACCACGCCCGAATTTTTTTCCTCAAAAGACCCAATTTGAGCAAAAAGCGGCGCGGCGCTCCAAGCGAGACAAGAGAAAAAAATGCATTACAAAAACTTATTAGCAAAACGTTGACTTTTAACTAATAAAGAAAGAAGAGATAAGGTAATTCAGTTGAAGGTTAATTAGTAAGTGAACGCAGATATGCTAATGGCCACGCCTGATAGAAAACAATTGATAATGTGGAATGCCTTTTGTCGTTCTTACATTCGTCAGTTTCTGGTCGTATAATTTCCTTAACTTGCATCTCAATTCCATAGAAGCTCCAATTGGGCTGCTAGAATTAATTAAAAGCTGCTTAATTTACAACAAAAGCTCTGGACATGGAAAATTTATCCTGTTGCACTAAACTTTGATTCTAAACTCAGAAAAACATAAGACACCCTTATTTTTTCAAGTACGTTTGCGTTTTCAGCATTTTGAGCACTTTTGAATCATCTCTCACTGACCAAAATAGTGTAGCAAGCTTAAAAATTAGCTTAATTAATCCTCTAGATGATAAATTATATTATTTGTGCCTCTTTTTACACAACAGAAAATTTCTCAGTATTCATTTTCAAAAATTTGTCGATTTTTGGAAAATTGATGAGCGCCGCCTTTGAAGATGGAAATCATTTAATTATATTGAACTTATGTTTTTTGGTTCAAAGCGGATTCCTGTTTTCATATATTTTTCATGACATAATCAATAATAACATGGAAAATAAAATTTCCATGATTTTTTCAGCTGTAAAAATACACAACTTTTGCATGCTAAACCGTCTCATTCTTGATTTTGTGATAAACAGGCAATAAAAGCTGATTTTACTTGTTTATGTATAGAAATATATTTTCATAATAAATCATCTGCTTGGTATAAAGTTATTTTTTCTATACAGATGTAAAAAATTAAAACCTGCTGACCTGCTGTATGTATATAGAACACATTTTCAAATTTGAAGTTATAAAATTTTATGGTTCAATTTTTTGGAGGTATTCATTTAAGGATTACTGTGAGATGGTGTCATACCCTCTTCTAGGTGCACAAGAGTAAGTGCCCCATCGACCCTCACATGTTAACCATTGGCTCCCTTAGCTCCACCCCTTTTCTATATTTCAACACGTGTATATGCTTGACCCGTACAGTCTAGAATTACTAGTCAATTTCAATCACGAATGATAGCCTGGAAAAAGTAATTCTATATATAAATGGCTGAAAGTAGATTGAAGCTGCATGAATTGTTTTAACAAGTGTGGCAATATTATAACATGTGTAACATTTTGAATCTGATTTTCAGGAATCATCTGTTTAATAATAGCCTTAATAATCCGAGAACATATTCTACAATTCCACCAACAACGATGAACAATTATTCTTACAATTACACAGACATTTGTGAGTTTTTCAAGCAAGGATTAACAGATGGTATTTTGGTATTTCAAAATTATATTCTCATTTACATGATGCCGTTACCACTAATTTTCAACCTTACAGCCGTTTACTACTTATGTAAAGTTGGAATTTTTGATTTGAATTTTAAACTTTTATTTGGTAGTTTTTATGTCTTTGGTTTATTGTATTCATTGGGCGTTTTTGTCAATAGTATACGGATTATTATAACTTACGCCAGTGATGATCCTTGCAAACTAATCATATTGAATACAGATTGCAGAAAAATTAATCTACTATATTCTCCAATGGCTGGTGTACATATGGTCATTTTTGCATTGTCCATGGAAAGACTGTGCGCCTCAGTTTATTACAAACATTACGATTATTTGCAACGTATAGCTCTGCCATTGATACTATTTTGCAGTGCTATGATGATTATGATTGCCATGCTGGTTCTAGTTTTTTTCGTTATCCCTGATGATGAAGAAACAACGATAAGCCCATGTGATGGATTACAAAATTCTGGGAGCACTGTCTATGGAGCAATTTTTACAATCGGCATAGAAAAGATAGCGACTATTATCTACATATTCATACATTTTTCGGATAGAAATAAATATCGTCATTTAACAATGAACCAAGCTCAAAATCGCCTAATGATCAGATTCCAGTTGTCATTCAATCTACAAATCAATGAAACATTGTTACCATCTACTTTTGCCAGCTTAATTTGTTTTATAATTGCTGATCTAGGTCTATTTGCATCTGTCACTTCCTACAAAGAACAAGCTGTTTACTCTAATTTGACGCTGTTTTTCGGCAATTTGAACATAATGATACAACCATTGATACTATTTTTATTCAACAAATGGTTCAGGAAACTTCTTAAAGATGATTTTAACAAGTTTATACATTTTTTCACTGCTGTTTGCAACAAAAATAGAGTTGGATGTGTGGAAGGAGGCCCAAAGAAAGATGATGAAACGAAAAGGAAAGCTGATGCTGCTACTAAAATATATTTCGATAATTTGAGTGAAATATGGAATCAAGATGAATTTCGTGGATGACTAAAAATTGTTGTAGTGTCAGTTTTATATTCAAGTTTATTAAATTGTATTTTACAATTTATTGGGGAGTTGGATGTCTGTTATTGGGCTCTATTGTGTTACTCCAGTTTCAGTTAGATTTCTAACCTAAATTAGGAAATCGAAGGTTTATCGATTTATGTCAATTTTCAATGTCAAATTTAACTTAAAACTTGTGAACAATTTCCACCTGGGAAATCTTATTCCAAGAATTGGTTCAACAAACCCAAATTCAGGTAAATGTTAAGGCCTTAATGTTAATACTGTCCAGCGCACAAACAACGTGGCATTTGTGTTTGAGATTCAAACACTTTTCGAAAAATTGGACAAACTTTGCTCAAACAATTCTCAAACAGCACAATCAGTGTTTGAAGCAATTTTGTTTCTCCTACATTTGAAAAGTTTGAAAAAGGTTTGTGACCCTTTCCCGAAGTGTTTGTGGTGGCAGTTATGAAACAACAGCTGGTGGTCCATGTCACCAGTTGACAAGGTTAGTGAATCTGTGAGTCTGTTATGCCAAAGGTTATGCAAATTTGTGCATGTGTTCTTTATTTGAAGAATATACATCCACATACTGGAAAATTATTGCTATATATGCAAATCGAGCGGCCCAATTGTGGGTTACTGTAGTTTCATGTGAAGGTTGTATATCTATCATATGTGTGTACCTGCAGAAAAACACCCTGTGTTGAATGCCCAAATCCCCGTGGCCCGCGCATCAGAAAAATAACGCTTGGTGGGGTCTCGAACCCCCGAACTTCTGCACACAAGGCAAATGCGCTACCAACTGCACTAACCAAACCACGTGGATGATTCAGGAATTGTGGTTGCAGTGGTGATGGTGAGCGTGGGGCATGCCCTGTAATGAATAGCCAGACGCAATATAGCCAGCAGGGTTGCAGCCAAACTGCCATCCAAAATTATGTATGGAATGCTCATTGGCTCTATTTGATAAATTTTTCCTTCATGGTACTGACCCCTTGATAACAAGTCTTTCCAGTCATTCTGAGATCATAAAAGTTGATTTGCTAATTTCCAGTAAAGTTGCATTTGTCAAAAGTCTGAGGACTGCATTGATCATTTTGAAATGAATGGACCATAGTGCAAATAAACTTTTCTGTAGTATCAATGAAGGTTATGCCTGAAATCAACTTGGGCCAGTGAATTTTTTCAAAAACTTATTCATTCATACTGTACTTCTTTTATCTTATCAATCAGACAAATTACTCTTTGTCTGGTTGATGAGCTAAAAGAAGTACAGTATGAACTACACTTTGTTTAGTGGAAAGCTGGTAAATATAAGCTGTTCCCGTGATTTATGACACAGAGATGACACTTATATGTTTTTCAGCTAAACTATAAAGAACAAACAGTGTTTGAGAAATGTTTGTGAATTGTTTGAGCCATGCCTGGTGAATGTTTGAGAAATGTTTGTGCTCTGTTTGTGGAGTGTTTCGGCCCCTCAATCCATTTCCCTTTCTTTTCAGTAGTGACTTGTCAAGTGGAAACCCTACACAACAAGTGTCACAAAGCTCTACAGCCACACCACCGTCAAATTTAGTCTCACTGCCAGTCTCAGGACAAATTCCAACTGCTGCGGCCACTACTGACGCTGGCGCACCTGCCATATCGCAAGTACCGCCACCAATAAATGCCGTGCAACCAGAAATTGACAACACCAATTCAATGAAATCCTTTTTTCAATCTAGATCCACCGCTGGCCCCAGCCGCCACCCTAGCACCTACCCCCGACCACCTGGGCAGTTTAGCCATTGCCTCCACAAATGAAGTCAAAAATTTTTGATTAGAAGCCTGCGATGCATTCGAACAACTTAATACAGCTGCCGCGAGGATTACCAACAATGTTCCCACTGTACAAACTATGGATCAAATCATTGGCACCATCTTCGATCCATTTCAAGCCCAACAATTGCGTGTTCAACAAGAAATTCAAGAACAAGTTCAAGCAACAAATGTGTGTTTTGCTGCCCTTGCAGAACAAATGCAACAACTCATTTCAACAACCACCACCACTGTCGCAGTGCCCAATAACCCGCCAACACCTAGACCACTGCCTGCGACCTCATGGTTTCAGCGCAAGGAGCCCCGTGATATTTATATCACCAATGACACTTTCCTGGAAACCGAGCCAGCTTTGGCCTATGGTCGTCCTCCGGCAAAGATCAAACTGAAAGTGCCATCCACAGATACATCATATAATAAAAAATTTTCATGTACTGCCCCGGGCGAAGATGATATTCCCTGTGCCGGGCCAACATGACCACCCATTTGGTTTCTCAGATTATCTAATAGATGATTATTATGATAACCCCCTACCTCGGTTCGACCCTCCACGCATGTCCCACCAAGAAGAAGATAGCTGAATCAAAACAATAGTCGATAACATGCATCCCCTCGTAATCAATAGTGCCGCAACCAACAAATGCCTCCTACACTTCTTCATTTGCCTTGAAAATGAGTTCACTCTCCCCGGTCCTACTTGTGATATGCCAAGTGATATCATACAAGATATGAGGGGGTCCCTAGACCCGAAGAATGTTCTTATGTTCCAATTGGCACCTGATTGTAATCAAATGACCCTCAAGCACGAACTCGCCTCCATCACTCCCATAGCTGGAGAAGAACCCGTCGCATTCTTGAGTAAGGTAATGACATACGTGCAGTTGTTGTACCAAGATGAGGACCAAACTTTTTGGCACAAACAAGTAATTGACACCTTTTTAACCAAAATGCCTGTTTTCTATCAACTGACTATTGGTGAACAAGCAAAAACTTTTACAAATATACAACAATTAGCCATACCATCACCAAAGCCGGCAGCGTCCTTAATGCCATGAAAGCGGAAATCAGTACTGCGGAGCAACCCATCCTGATGAACCAAGCCGCACCGGTTGCCATGCCACAGCGATGGCCCCAACCTTCTTTTCACACCAATTTGACCACCGTCGTAATATGGACTGTTCCCAAGATTGCCACCGCCACTGCAAACTCTCCACGGACCGAAGAATTCAGGACCCGCCGCCAGTGCTAACCAAGAATGTCTCTTTTCAATAACTGCAACCACGAACCTAAATCCTTCTAGAGCAATTAATGGAACGCTGGGACCGCAAACACAAAAAAGGCCAATCCCGATATCACCAGAAGAATATCGACACAGTTACCAGGCCTACGGATTCATCCCGAGCCAGTTCCCAATCATCTGAAGTTCTGCTTGCTCTACTGGCCTTGCCCTCCACCTCTGCAGCCCCCACAGGTAATTTGGACATGCGCATCAGCACTTAACTGACATCTACCGCTAATATGGTCATACCTTCCAAAGAAATCCCCTCCGCTGCTCCTATCGTCAGCCCAGGAATCATCTGATGGGCTGTGACAACTCACTCAGCAGATGGCCTGTGCCATATCTGATCATCAGTTTGCCAAATCCATAACCTTATGCGTCTATGAAAATGTTTGTTCGAAAATACCCCTCCACACGAGCTTTTCAAATATCGGTCAAGATTGGCAGTGTCAATGCATATGCTCTCATCAACACCAGGGTCCAATGTTCGGTGTTGTCCTCCGGTCTTGTCAAACACCCTTTCGACAAACAATCACTTCAGCTACCTATCTGCCGAAAGATCAAAGTCGCCAATGGAGCCATCGTCACTGCTCACAGTTCAGTTGTTATCACCATGGAGTACACTTTTGGAGAACATATGATCAAATGCATCATCCTCGATGATGATAGTAATGATCAATGTATCATCAGTACCCATTTCTTGGCACATCCCAATATTCAGGCGATCCTTAGCTTCAAAGATAATTATATCAAAATACAGGACGTAAAGCTACCACTCAAAGTAATTGCCATGGTCCACCTGCAGATGAAATTGTTTCTCAGTGCCGCACATTACAACATTTTAGAAAAAATACCTGAAGAGGAAAGAGTAAGTTTTTGCGAGGATAAATCTGATACATTCAGCCAAATAGAACAAATGGAAGCGGAACAATCGGTTTAGCAGGCTCAGCCTAGTCTACACCAACCACCCTGGTAGCAGATGGAGGTCACAGAACTAGCCAAACCGATTTTCCTCATTGCTCAAGCATCCATCCCCATTTCGCCAAATTGCCAGCAATGGGTAACCAGCACCATTTTTCCATGGACTTCCGCTTCTATTCCCGACTTAATTATTAAACTTTTGCCCAACAACTAAGTCCCCACAGAATTTCCAATTTAAACCACAATCGTCAACATTACCAATGGTAGGTGTCCACTATTGTTTGTCAACAACACACCGAACAGCATCAAACTTTGCCCTAACCAATTACTTGCTGTGGCAAAACACACACTGGAACCCATTTCGATAATTTTCAAGTTGCAATCCCCACATTGGACAGCGATCTGACCAATCATGAGCCAGTCACGCTTGATAAATTGCTCCCATGCTATACCGACAATCAAAAGCTTGATTTTTCATTGAACAAAATGATTCAGAAGAGGCGCGTCACTGCCGCCCAAAAGGCAAAAGCCCTCTGTATGCTTCGGCAAAATAGAGATGTTTTCAGCCTCCCCGGCAATAAACCCATGTTTACCAACGAATTGACAGTCAGCATCGACACCGGCACAGCAAAGCCAGTATCCCACCACTATTACCATGCCCCAATGGAGCAAAGACCCATCATACACTGCTATACAAGAGATCCTCGAAAAAGATTTTATTGAACCATCTGACTCACCCTGGGCTGCGCAGCTATTCCTCACTAAGAAAAAAGATGGTTCATGGCGCCCCATCCTAGACTACCATGGTATTAATGAAGTAATGCCTAGTGACAAATTTCCGATCCCATGCATTGACAACTATCTGGATGTGATGGGACAAGCCAAATTCTTCACCACACTCAATCTGAAAGCTGGGTACTGGCCATACCTGTAAGACCTCCAACCAGTTGGGGGGGGGGGGTAAATCCGAAATTTTGGGGGGGGGGGTAGGAAAAAGTCGAAATTTTTCCCAAAAAAGGCCAAAAAACATACACTTTTTGGCAAATTTTTTTAATTTTTTCCCAACTGGGGGGGGGTTGGGGGGGGGGGGGAAATGATTTTGGGTATAGGGTTGGCCGAGTTGGGGGGGGGGGTCCCCCCAAACCCCCCCCCCCCCAAGTACAGGTATGGTACTGGCAGGAACCTCTAGACAACAACTCTGGGGACAAAACAACCTTCATCTGCCAAGAAAATTTGTTTTGATTCAAAGTTTTGCCATTCAGTTTGAAGAACACACCTGCCAAATTTCAACATCTGATGGAAGGAATGCTCTGCCCGTACATTTGGAAAATATGCCTCCTTTATATCGGCAATATTATCGTATTTTTGAATTTGTTTGATGAACATTTAGAACATTTGCAAATCATTTTCGACCCCCTTTGTGCTGGTAATTTAACACTTGGGCCCGACAAGTGCAAATTCCTGCCGCCGCAAGTCAAATTTTTGGGACATCTCCTTAATGATGAAGGTATCACCACCAATCCCAAAAAAGTCAAAGCTATTGCCAAATACAAATTTCCCCGAACCAAAAAAGGTATGCAAAGCTGTATGGTGCAAACATTTCATTCTGCAATTGGCCACATTGTCAAGCCCACTTTATGTGCTCCTCCGCCATGATTCCAATTATGACTTCACGGATGATCATCAAAATACTTTTGACAGCATCAAGAAAGCCTTAATGTCATCACCTTTCCTATGCTAGCCTATGTACGATGGCAAAGCTCAATTCATCATTCAAACTGAGGCAAGTACAACCGCCATCGGCGGATACTATATACCAAGAAAGTGGTGAAGATAAATGGGTAATCACCTACAACAGCCGCGTTCTCACCTATGCTGAAACTCGATACAGCACAACTGAGAGAGAATGCCTCCCCATTGTCTACGGATTTTGCATGTACCGCCACTACATTTACGGTCAAAAGGTCATCATGCATACCAGCCATAAACTGCTTGAATGGCTCAAGGACGAAAAAGACCGCAATTCTGGACTCCAACAGTTTACCATCAATCTTCAAGATTATGATTATAATGTTGAATATAAACCACCCGTTCCGAGCACCCATGATATAGCTGTTGAGATCTTTCGCCCTAAATTTCGCTCTGCTGGTGCTGTATCAGATGCTGACCCCACGGCAACTGATATTCTATCACTTGAGGCACCGCCACGCAGGGAAATTGACGCGGACATCAACACCATCAAACCCACACTCTCTGATCCCATGTTGTTGGCCATCAACTACACACCGCCTCCAGTTGAAGCCATAGCTCTCGCTACACAAGAAGAAATCAAACACACTCAAGCCACTGATTCGGCCATCACGAAAATCATTGAAACACTTCAGAATGGCAATGCTGCGAAACATCCCATTGTTTTCTTCACAGAAGATGGCATCCTGTATCGCCAAGTCAAGGACCAATGCCAGCTAGTCATCCCCACCTCCATGGTCGAACAAAGGCTTCACCAATTCCAGGGCGCAAAGATTTTAAACCATCAAGGATTGAACTGCATGTTGACAGCCATCAAAGCTCATTTTTGAAGGCCCCTTATGGAAGAAGCCATTGGCCCCTGGATAAAAAGCTGCAAAATTTGCCAAGTAATGTCACCGTGTGCTGTGCCTTTGTTGCCAATCCAGCTGACCCATCCATTCAAAATTGTCACCATGGATATCATCAACATTTCTCCGGTAGGTGAGAAAAGACCCTATGTTATTGTTTTTCAGGACTACTTCACAAAATGGGTCTCTGCCCACCTCATAACCGATCAGAAAGCATCAACAATCATCGAATGCTTTGTCAATAATGTCCTCCTTGCCCATGGCAGCTGGCTCGTCCTCCTTTCCGATCAAGGTGGATGCTTTACGTGGAAAATAATGCAAGAAATCTGTGAGCTGCTCAAAATTTGCAAGGTCAAGAGGATGGCCTACCATCCTCAATGCAAGGGCATGGTCGAATGTTTCAACCAAACCCTCATTGTGCAACTTAAGAAATATACCGCTGACAATCCAGACAATTGGGAACACTATATGCCTCACGCCATTTTTGCCTACAACACAACACTGCACACCGCAATGCCCCATTCACCTTTCAGCCTGGTACATGGATACGAACACTGAATTACTTTCGACTAGGACTGCGTGCATCGCCTCATCTTGCCACTCAACTACGACACATACCAACAGATACTTACACAGGCGCAACTCAAAATTCATGAATCAATCAAATCTAGCCTGGAAAAAGCGGCCATTGTTAGCAAGCATTATTTCGATAAAAAGGCCCGAAAACGCGATATCAATCTTAACGATCTTGTTCTATTGACCAAATGTGGAAAGCCAACAAAATCGAACCCGATTTCATTGGCCCATTTATCATCATAGATACAGCTCACCTTGACGAAAATGTAGTTACTATTGACGCCCTCAATGTGCCCGGCTGACTGCAGGTTGTCTCCACATTATACCTGAAGCCGTTCATTCCTCGTGTGGCCAAACATAAATTTGCTTCCAAAGCTGGTGGACTGAATCAACTGCTTCACACTTCACCATTGACTTAAGTTTCGATTCAATATTTTTTGTGATAGGCGCTCATCAAGCTAAGCTTGTACATATATATATATATATATATATCCGCCCTTTTGTTTACTTTAGAGTTTGATGACAAAATGACCAACCCATCGATGCGTAGCCTGAGTGTAAACCACAACCCATTGCAATGGACGTATCTCCTTTGTGACTAACTGCCTTCATTCGACAACTTTACTACATTGCCGACTACATCCAATTTGCCCCATTACCCATCTAGGAGGAGGCTCTTCTGTAACTTAAGTTCTGCATGGCGCATGGTCATTCAGTTTACTTCCCCCCGACCCTGACTGCTTTCACTCACTTAACATTAGTTTTGCACCTTTTCAACTTTACACCTTTTTAACCTTTCAGGAGCTTATTTTTATTTTCATTATTCATTTTGCTTATTCACATTCACTCTGATCAGTCGACTCCCTCTGCCACTCTGAAAAATTTTCGCCTCTATGATGACCCCGTCCACATTGTCCACCATGGACGAGGTTCTGCCATATCGTAAATCCCTCAATGTCAATGAACAATATGTCCACTGGGGCGAACAGCAGCTGCATCAGAACTACATCAGCTTTTGCTGCGACTGTATTTCCCTACTTTTGCATGCATTCCTCTCAGCTTTTCTGTTTCTGTGCATGCCCTCTGACCTGTACTTGGGACCCCATGGGATACATCATTTTCGCCGCATCGCCTACTAGCCCATGGTCAGCTGCCACGATCCCGTTATTGTCAAGCTATGATTAAAATTGTTGCCATAGCTGGTCACTGCTTTGACCGGCCCGTATCCCAACTTTTGTCGCCTCACTCAAGTGACCAGCCCGAAGTTGTCAAGACTGGCCCATCTCAGTGACATTGCCATCCAAGTTGCAGCCGTCCAGGGAACTGTTTCCTTTTATTTTGGTGCAAAACTATTTGTCTTGGTCTAAATCTGAGGTCAACCTTTGGACTGGCTTAACAGTCACCATCACCCACTACCCACCTTGTCTCATGTGAATTAAGGCGCCCACTCTTATTTAGAAAATAACGTCAAACGCCTGATCCATGCCACAAACCTCGAACTGTGGTATGTTTCACTGTTCGCTCGGCCGCCCAAGGTGTTGCCCTCCCCGATTTTTCTCACCCCCTGAAGTTTGGGAGCAGCTCTCACTGCTCAGTCCATGCCATATTTCTGTGGCTACACGCTGATCCGTTTTGATACCAAATTGATCTAGGCTGGCAACATGAAGCAGTTCAAATTTGCTGTTCCAATGTCAGCCGATACCACAGCATCCAGCTATCCATGTTACATTCAGCTCGCCTTCCTGAATGGAATGATGTTCATTTTCAAAACCTTAACAGCAACTCCTGAGGATTGGACTGCGCTTTTCTCCTTTGTCGATGGTGAACACACCATCGTAATATCCTTTGATGGAGCTGACAACTGGGCAGGTATCTAGGCCCTCCTCGGAACACAATTTTGCACCGATCGCCAGAAGAAAAATAAAGATCCCGCGGTCAAGGCCATTCACTTTGATGCCTACCAAGTCATACGCAATATAGCAATCTCCTCGCCACTCTATGAGCTGGCTCAGAGCATTGGCTTCATTCCGGAAAAATGCACCCTCAAAGGAATAATTTCAGCAATGTGGGCCTTCGACATCTTCCGCCTTATGCTCAAATTTCCTTACGCACTTCACTTTTTCAATGATCCCAAAAACTCATATTTGAAACCCGACGTCCTCGGGTATGTGGCGCCCGATTCATTTTATCAGATATTGCTATTCCTTGCTTTAGGCCGCTATGGTTTCATTCCGGAAATATACAATGCTGCCTCACTGTACTCTCACAATTTGTTGGAAGCTGCAGAGATTGATCAGCTGGCCGAGACCATCATCGCCACTTCTCATAATGTTCCGGGTGTCGGGTGTCTCACAATCTCGCAGATCGCTTTACCGGCGATCATGGGGGATGAGGTTCTTTCTGCTTATCAACTTTTCATGTATGATTGCACATCGTCCAACCATGGTTAGTCTTTCTGTCTAGGTATGCAGCCCAACCGTTTTTGTGACATCATAATTCTCATGTGCACAACTCAACTGAAACTTTTGACCATCCACAAAACGTTGAAAAAGAAGAAGAAACAAAAGGATGAATGGGATAAATCGCCAGAAGTCTCCAATGATGAAGACCCATTGCTCCAACCAAAGAAAGTGTACGATGTTTCAAAACGCCTTCATGCAGCCATCGCCTCAGCCATGAAGAGCCACCTCATGCACCGCATCAATGATCTCCTCGGTTTCCCGGTGTCGCTGATCTACAAGCTAGAAGTCGTGGCCTGTCTCAATTCCATTAAGGACTGGCTGATACCTTCTGAAGTCGATGACGTGTGGGTCGAATGCATGGCGCCCAATCAACCTCTGCCCGATTGAAACTATCACAGTACTCATTATCATTATCTCCCTAACACCATCCTTAGTGTTTTGTAGGCTGATGGACACTGGCTCCAGAAATCAACTTTTACTATGCCACTCACCACCGTTATAGCCTTGCCTTGTTCTGCAGCTGAGTTCACTTATGTAAAGGACCTCTTGGCCCAGCATGCACTTTTGCTCGACATTGTCACTTGCACAGCCTTTTACACCTGCATGTGGTTCCATGCCAATGGCAATCCTCAAACCCGATTCACGGATTGGATGAACCACATTCCAGAATGCAAACCTGCTTTCGATCAGGAACCCGGAACGTATATTTTTAATTGATTCGCCTTGCGCCCGATCATTTTCGAGGAAGATCTGACAACAGTGGAAGATATTCAAATCGATGAAACCGATTATGCCTCGAACCTGCACAGTGGATTCCACTTGTATTCATGTTTGCTATGCAACATCGATTTCCAAAATCGCCTCTCTTTCCCAGCGCCTATTTACGCATACCTGTTGCAGACTATGGCCTCGGTGCATGTGTTGATGGCCAACGAACTGCTCGATCAACGGATGTCTACCACCACTCCAGAACCATCAGATGACAAATTGTTAGAAACACCAATTTTCAATCTAAATGTTGCAAAATTGCCCATCATGGTAATGACATTGTTACTGACTGTCCGCCAGCCAGATCTCATGGTTCTGGTGACAGCCAGATCTCACGGTTCTGGCGACTTCGATAAACAACTTCTTGAAACTTACCCTTGATGACATTTCGTCTTTGGCACCAGTTTCTGAGGAAATGACCACACCAGTACACTAAACCGAGATGGACACCGAACCCTATGCTACCGCTATGATGGATAAAACCTTGACCAATATTCCGGAAGAAACTACCACGGACAACGAAACCGCTATGGACCTGGTACACCCTGCACGTGCTGTGGATCCCTCGATCTACTTGGCTATGCTTGCGGCCCTACCTAGCCCACCAATGATTGCAACTGTGGCCACTACCAGGTTTGTTCCTCCTATCAGATTTTTCCAACAATATGTTTCAGATTCTCAATGGGCCACCATGGCTGCCGCCCTCAAAGCAGTCTCTGCCTGGCATGGTGTGTCCAAAACACCATTGGCACGATTATCCACAACTGCTCTGAGACCAAATTACCGAAATATTGATGCCGGCTCTGACTGCTATCGCTGCTGTATCTCAACTGCCACCCACAGTACCAATGGCTCTAATTGCTACTCAATCGGCGCCTCAGCCAAGCACAATGCAACCGCCATTAAGGATGCCTATTGACATTCAACAGCCGCAGCAACCAAGCACCTCAACTGCTAACCTCGATCGCTACGGTCAACTGATTAGCAAACGGGCTCGGTATGAGCACTCAGTCAAACAGAAAACTCAACAGCCAGAAGAAATCGAATCCGGCAAAGCCCATAAAGCCCGCAGGACAGATGAACCACATGCATGCTGCACATCGTCGGCCAGCACATCTCGAACCAAATGAGGCAAAACGCCCAGCAAGCATACATTGAAACACCATGAGCAAAGGGCCAAGCAAAAAGAATAACACATGGCCGGTCCCACCAGTTCAACTACTGGCGTGACTGCGCAGCCGAAGGTCACACTGACAAAACATTCTGGTACTCAAACGAAAACTGCTCAAGGTCTGGTGCAGCTGCAACAAATGCTGCTGGTACACTGTCCCAATAATCACGGATCTTGTCACGAGTCGCATCATCAAGACGACCACTACGGCCAAGAAAGGGACTGTTCCCATCACCGAGACAATAAAACCCATGACGGCTGCAATCCAGATCGTTGCGGTGAGGCTCTTCATCATCGAACCCAGAGTGAACAGACCCCACAAGTTCACTCTACTGGCTTTTAGGAGAGAAATTATCAAAACCCTTTTGGCCATTCACCGCCGAAATTGACCGACTATATCAGCCCATTGCATCTCGAGGCCGAGATTCAATGCTGCTTGGAAGCGCTCAAGAATCCGCCATCCCAAACGGAGTTCAAAGTTCCATTGCCTCCAGCCCCGCTGATGGATGTTGAACCAACCATTCCGACATCCGCGACAGCTATAACGACTACGACGTCCTTACCGACCACGGCCTCGACTTTGGTACCGCCAATGACAGTCACACCAACAAGGGCCACGACCACTTCAACTACTGCTACCACCAGCACAGCCCCCAGGGAGCCGTGCTTGGTTATTGCCACCCATCCCGTACTAAAGGCCATCCCTCCGGCTGGTACAGACTTGCAATTTGAACCACAATTGCCCAGCAAAACAATTACTTTGCCAAATTATGTTCATTTTCGCACCACTGATTCACCACATTCAATTATGCTGGCAATGCCGCGTTATTCTCCCCGCATCGAGCCGATTGTCGAGTTCTTCTCCCCATCTACCTTGCACGAGATGGTCCTCATCAACTTTTTCAGTCCCATCAGAGTCCCCATTACAATGGCAGTCCACATCCGAGCCACAAACACCTCATTGGCCATTTACCAATATTTCCAGGAACACTACCACACGAGTTACTACGAACCCGGGCCGCCCATTTCCCCCAACTTCGCCACTCTCATTTTGCAATGGGTTGCAGGTATTTGGGCTGAAGAACTCAGTTGCCTCGATGCTGTCCAAACCACCCATTTTGCCTTGTTCCTCTACGAAGCTCACGGATTGGACAACCCATCTTGTTTGATCAAGGCCTATAACACCACTGTTGGCCTCATCGATTCTTGGATGACAAACCCTCAATATAGGCCGATATTCATTGGCCTATAACTCAACAATATTTCATTTGAAGCCAGACACCGCCGATATTCATTGAATCTTTTTGCAATACCACAGCAAAACGGATAACACAGTACTGCTGCTGGGCCATCATGACTTCACGGCCTTCTCCCGCCATGCATGATGCCAACTATCGGTCTTCCATCAGATCGCCCAAGGATGGTTCTGCAGCCGATTCCACGGTCTGGAACAAACCCATTGTCACTGATCCCCACTCAGGTATACACCTCTTCCCGCCGCAGAGCCGATGCTGATCAATACAGCCACTCCCATCATCAATTGCAGAGCCATTGCAACAAGGATCAATTCGATTCACACCCTGACCACACTTACCATCATGACCACTGCTATGACGACTGCTATGATAACTGCAACAATCATCGTAGCTACCCACACTCCACTTCATCAGATCAGCATCACCAACGTCGCCAATGACTCACCGCTCATTTTGTACAGTAATTTCGATTGTTATTTTCTTTATTTTTCTCACCTCATTTCTCCCGGTTGTCTTTTCTAATCTCATTTTTGCTTTATCCTATTTTGTACTAGTTTTCTCACCATCCCACTACTGCTAACACGTGATTACAGTAAGAGGCTCTGACATGTTCTACCACAATATGCCCCCATGCAAGATTGTATTTTCTGCCACCTGCTGTGTCGCCACATTTTGGTTTGTTCCAGAGACCGCCCCAAGGTAGTGGCCGGCCTCACCCTCCCATCCACATGGACTCATATGCTGGTGCACTCCAGTATATTGGGTGTGGATGGAGTGACGATTTCGGCCGTGGTGTTGAAGAACTATTCTGGCCTCGCTAATTGCGGACCGAGTTGGGAGGTCTCACCCTACACAACGCCAACTCGGCTCAAAACACTACAGCAACTCCATCCGCCCCACTGTGTGCGGCTACCATAGTGATGGCCTGTAAGGGCGGATTCCCCCTCCCTTGCCAGTTTTTGGTTCGTTTTTGTGACGATCGCTTAGGGTGATCTACTGCAAGGGGAGAGGGGTGTTGTAGTGTGTTTCCATCAAGTTTAAAATAGTTTGTCAAATTTTCGGAGACTCACACAGGTTCGAATTGGAGCAAGCGATGCGGACCATCTGAGGGCGTCTTACTGTAGTTCAGTTTTGGTACACGTGTGGTGAGTGGTTTTTTGTGTGTTATTATTTGTATATTTTGCTCTACTAGTGTGCACCCCCACCATGCGATTGCTGTATTTTTCCAGCACTTGGGGCCTTGCCATTATATTTTCGCCCACGCATCTTTTTTATAGGTAAGTGTGTTATTTTCGTAGGTAAAGTTATCAGGAGAGAGAAGTCTCCTCCTTCGATTTAAGCTTTTGGGAATTCAAATTAGGAAACCGAAGGTTTTCTAATTTGTGTTATTTTACTGTAAGGTAGGTGAAGCTGTCGACATCCTCAACAGTTTGCTGTCTCATACCAATTTGAACCCATCTTTTTCAATTAATCATCAGGACCTTGTTCTTGTCTGTACTAATTGGTAAGCCAATTTTCCCTGCTTCATGTGCAAGGTTCATAATCCTGGCTTGGAGAGAAGGCTTCATTTCTGCCAACAGTGCTATATCCTCGATGAAGTTCAGATCCGTTAGTTGCCTGTTGCTTTTCCATGGGATACCCATATGCGGGCCTTGCTTCACTTTCTTCATGATGAAGTCAATGACGAGGAGGAAGAGAAATGGCGAAAGGATGCAACCTTATCGCACCCCAGTCTTGATACTGAAGAACCCGGCGAATCCATCATTGGTCTTGATGCAACAACAGGAGTTGCCATAGAAGTCATGAAATATGTTGACATATCAGAGTGGGATACCATAAGACCTGACAATGTCCCACAGTGAATCCCTGTGGATGCTGTCGAAGGCCTTCTTGGAGTCGAGAAAGTTGATCACGAGTGGTTGTTGGAATTCTATGCATTGCTCGATAATGTCGCAATCTGTTCACTGCATGATGGACATGTGCAAAACCTGGCTTGTTCTTCTCGTAATAGTTGTGTCCCGCAGATGGCGCAGTAAAACAATGCAGAAGAGTTTGCCGGGGACAGAGAGAAGCGTGATGCCTGGCCAGTTGTTACAGTTAGAAACATTACCTTTTTTGGGTAATTTAACGATCACACTTTTTTCCAATCATCAGGAATGCCCTGCGAAGTCCAACATTCATTGAACATCCTCACGAGAATTGCCACCATTTCGTCTCCACCGTGTTTCAGCAATTCTGATGTGATCTCGTCCAGTCCCAGGGCTTTGTTGTTCTTTAGCACTCGGATTGCTTTCTTCATCTCCAAGGTCGTGATCATATTCAAGTTTACAACCAGCTCAGGCGTCCTGGCATCATTGTCGAAGGTGTAAGTTTCCATCGGTTCTGATTGGTTGAGGGTTTCTCGAAAATGCTCCACCCATTGTGCATTTTGTTCTTCCTTGCTAAGCAAGATTTTACTGATTTTGTCTCTAATTGAAGCATTGGCTCTTCGCTCCTGAAAAAACACAGCTCCTCGCTCCTGAAAGCTTGAGGGTGATGCGATACAGAGTCTTGCTATCATTTCTGTCCACCGCCTCCTGTGCTTAGGCTCCTTTCCACTTTAACCAGTTCTTCTTGTCCGCTCTGCATCTGGGCTTTACTTATCTGTCAGGGTCTTGGTATCGCTCTGTGGCCGTCCTTTTTTCGTTGTCGGATTTCGCTTGACCTTGCTGGCATAACTATAGAATCAGGGACCCGTACTTTCTACAGCAACGGTTAAGCATATAGGCGGTTATTAAAGGGGGCGTGGTTAAATATCGGCTTGTCTGGTTCTATTTTCAGCGTACTCTTTTCCTTGGGTACCTAGCATTTTTTGCGTGCTTTTTACTGATTATGAAATTTAAATAATTTCGATTCGTCATAAACAAATTCGAATTTTTCTCACTGATGCCCAGTATATCGATTTGGTAATCGTCGAATACCTTCAGCAACTGAGCTAGTTTTCCACATTGTTACCATGTTCTTACATTCCATGTTCCAAATTTCGTTATAGACATTGCACTAGAGGTGCTGGAACGCATCAGGCGTTGAACACCTATGGTTTGCTCTAACGTCATGATCATGGTTGGACCAGCCCTTCGGCACTGATTTCTGAGTAGTTGGTTTCTTATACTTGCTGCCCCCGTAGCGGTGAAATTTTTACGGGGCCGGGTTGTTAGCACTGATCCTTCTCCTTTCTCAGCTGAACTTGGGGCTGTCCATGGCGGAGTTTAAAATGAAAGAAAAATTTAAAAATTAAAATAAAATATAAGCAAAACAAGACAAAAAAGACAAGACAAGCATGACAAGACGACTAAGATAAGATGAGTAAGACATGACAAGCAAGGCAAGATGAGTAAGACAAGACAACTAAGACAAGACATGTAAGACCAGACAACTAAAACAAGACAGGCAAGACAAGACAAGCGAGACAAGACAAGTAAGACAAGATACAAGACAAGTGGGACAAGACAAGCAAGACAAGATGAGTAAGACAAGACAAGTAAGGCAAGACAAGACAAGTGGGACAAGATGAGTAAGACAAGACAAGACAAGTAAGGCAAGACAATACAAGTGAGACAAGACATGTATGACCAGACAACTAAGACAAGACAGGCAAGACAAGACAAGCGAGACAATACAAGCAAGACAAGACGAGTAAGACAAGATAAGTAACACAAGATGGGACAAGACTAGCCAGACAGGACAAATAATTGACAAGTAAAAGGAGCACCAACAGCCGGAATTAGGCGAATAGGAGTGATAATTTTGCTAAAAGAAGGAAACAAAACGATATGAACAATATCGTCTACCGAAAATTCTGTATTTTTGTTAGAATTTTTTTTTTGTTTGAATAAACGCCGCCCTCGAATAAACGCCGCAGCATTTATTCGAGGATTATTAATCAAATAAATGCTGTGACAATTTATTACATTAAATCTTCAACGTTTGAAAAGGAAGGAGAAGAAGATAATTTATCAATGGAAAAGTCAGTATATTTGGATGAGTTAGAATTAAGTTCAGATGACGAAACTGTAACAGTTGAAATTCCATAATTTATACCATTATCAGCTGCTTTTATAAAAATTTGTTAATAAGTAATACAATATTCATTTATTGTTGAAAAAGTAAAAATTTTATTGAAATTTGCAGTGTTAAACTCAAAAATTAAATAAACGCCGCTCTTGAATAAACGCTGCACCAAATGTACCATTGAAAAAATAGACGCCACGACGTTTATTCAAATAAATACAGTATTTAAGCACGCCACATGAATATAAAGAAAAGATTTGAAAATTATGAAAAATATTGAAAAACCACACAAAAGATTTAACAGAATTGGAAAAAATAAAAGAAAAATAGAGAATTGAAATATAAAATGCAGGAGTTTTGAATTATTATCATAGTCAAGGTCGAACTTCCCATTAAATTTCATCTACTGATTAATTTTGACTGAGTTCAATGGGCTTCTCTCCGCGTGCATCACATTTTTTCGATGAAGAAAGAATCGAGATGTCAATTTGAAAAAATTAGAACTCTTGAAAAAAAGTAAAGTGAGCAGAAAATCAAAGAATGAAAATTTCTGACGCTAGTAAATCGACGACGTTGCTCTTCCACACATGTTTTATGTTTAATGGAACTCTTCAAAGTGGATTTCTAGGGTCATGACTTGCTTACAGAGTGCGTCCTTGGTTCCTGCGGGAGTTAGAGGGGAGATTACTTTGTACAATGTTTCGATGGACGCCAGGGAAAAAAGGTCAAAATGCATGTTTTTCACGCAAACGTTTCGGGAAATTATCAAAATTTTCGTTTCTTGTTGATATTCTCGAGTAAGTAGAGAAGGTAACAGGAACAGCATATGAAATCTCTTACAAGTGCACGTGGAATGAAAAACTCCTTTATTTACAAAAATAACGAGATTAACAAATGGGCAGGGAGTGAAATTGATCATTCCTGCACTTCTCCGCAATCGGAAATGATAATTTTCATCATCGGTTTGCCGGATTTACTGCCTTGTTGTTCGATTTGTCGGACAACGTTCATTCCTTGCACCACAGAACCGAAAACCACGTGTTTATTGTCCAACCAATCGCAGGCGGCGGTCGTTATGAAAAATTGGCTACCGTTCGTATTCGGACCGGCGTTCGCCATGGACAATATTCCGGGTCCGACGTGTTTTAACTGCAAAAAAGCCAAAAAAAATTAGAAATGTAAAGAAATGTATAAAAACATGAGAAAAAACGAATAAAAATAAAAACAAGTACATGAGAGATTTAAAATTTTTTTATGGTTGAGAGAGAAGACAAGACCTCCAAGAATTTCTTAACAAAATTTTGAACGTTTTCACGAAGTTTTCAGAAACTAGCGTCTTCAAAAAATGTTTAATGCGAAATTCGAAATTTTTTAAATTCTTAAAAACTCGTTTCCACTAAAGTTTGAACATTATTTTTGCAAGACTCTCGAAGTTCTTGAAATAAAATTGAAAAAAAACTTGTTTAACAAGGTTTTCGAAATGAAATTTTCAAACTTTCTGCAAAAATTTTGACACCGCGTTTTTGAATGAAATCAGCGGCAATTTTTAACGGACCTTACCATCTCTCAAAATTGGTTTTAGAAAATATGTTTACGGAAGGTTTTACAAAATTTCCACAAGTTTATTCAGTAACTTTTATAAAAGTTTTTTTATTTTAAAAATCTTCTTTAGACCCAGATATTTTTACAAATTTTCAAAATTTCTTCAGTGACTTCTTTTATTTTCAACTCAAACTTTTTCTAGAAATTTTTTCAGTAACTTTTGTTTTACTTTAAACTCAAATTTTTTGAAGAAATTTTTTCTAAAAACCCCGAAATTTCTTCAGTAGTTTTTGTATTTTCCACTTTTGGAAAAATGTTCTTTACACTCAAACTTTTTCAGAATTTTTCAAAATTCTCAAAATTTTTAGTACGTTATTTTATATTTTTTATATTTTATATTTTTTTCATATTTTTATATATGATCAAATCTTTTCAGGAATTTAAAAAAAAATTTAAATTCTTTTAGTAGCTATTGTATTCTTTGAATTCGGAAAAACGTTCTTAACACGTAGACTTATCGAGAAATATTTTCAAAATTCTTAAAGGTTTTTAGGTTTTTTATATTCTCAATGATGTTCTTTACAGTCAAACATTTTTAGAAATTTTTAAAACTTCAGAAGTTTTGTATTTTTTAATTTGAAAGAGGTTCTCTTACACGTAGGCTTGTTAAGGAATTTTGCAAAATTCTCAAAAAATTTTTAAGTATTATTTTTTTAAATTTTTAACAACGTTCCTCACACTCAAATTTTTTTAGAGATTTTTTCAAAATTTCTCTGGTAATTGTTGTATTTTTTAGTTTGGAAGAACGTTTTTTAAACCCAAACTCTATCACACATTTCTTCAAAATTCTCAAAATTTCTTGAGTAACTGTTATACATTTGTTTTATTTTGGGGAAAGGTTCTTCACGCGCAATCTTACTTATAAATCTTCGAAATTTCTTCAGTAACTATGGTATTTTTGTGGAATTTTCAAAAACGTTCTTTAAATCTAAGTCTTTTTAAAAAAATTTCCCAAATTTTCAAAATTTCTCGAGTAACTTTTATATTTTTTTGTTCTTTTGTTTGAAATTTTGGAAAAAGTCCTCTAAACCCGAACTGTTTCAGGAATAGTTATAGTTTCCAAAATTTCTTTGGTATCTTTCGTATATTTTACGTTTGAACAACATTCTTCACATCCGAAAGTTTTCAAAAATTGACAAAGTATCTATAGTAACCTCTGCATTTTTTCACTTTGGCGAGAGATTCTTCACGCTCAAACGTTTTTTTTTGGAATATGCTCAAAATGTTCAAAATTTCTTTGATACTTTTTGGTATTTTTGTAACGTTTTCTTTACAGCATACATGCACATAGGGGGTAGGGGGTAAACCCCCTTATCTGAGACCCTGGCCATCACCCCTGGTCCAAAAAAATCGTCAAACACCCCCTTAACTTTTCTCAAGACAGCTTTTATGATGATTTTTGTGCATATTTTGTATGAAAAAAACAGGCTTGCAGAACTTTTTTTATTTTTTTGCCTACCCCTCTACTCCCTGGATAAAAAGTCGAAGGACCCTCCCCACTAAAAAATTCTTGCCGTGCATGACTGCTTTACAATCAAGCCTTTCTAAAGATTTTCTAAAATTCTCAAAATTTCTTGAGTAACTTGAATTTTTTTTTTGAAAATTAGTTCTTTTACACCGAAACTTTTTTTAGAAATGCTCAAACTTTCTCTAGAAATTTTTTAATATTTTGTGAAAATTTTTTTAAACCCAAACGTTTTTAGGAATATTTTTTATACTTTGAAAATCTCTTTTATAACTTGTACTTTTTTGAAAGTGTGAAATATGTTTTTAAACTCATGTCTTTGTACACATTTTTTGGAGTAATTTTTTTAAATTTGGCTGAATTTTAAAAAAAGTATCCATAAATTCACAATTTTTACTTGAAAATTTTCGTCGTCGAATTTTTTCCCGTAAATCGATTTGCCGCCCGTACCGTCGTTATTCGTAAAATCGCCCCCTTGTATCATAAATTGGGGAATAATTCTATGAAAAGTAGAATTTTTATAGCCGAAACCTTTCTCATTCGTACATAATTGACGGAAATTTTCCGCCGTTTTTGGTACGACGTCTCGACGTAGTTCGACGATAATTCGGCCGACGTGACGTATACCAATTTTAATATCAAAAAATATTTTCGGCAATTTGCCGTCAGCATTTTCTCCAGCAACAGTCGTCGAATCGGAAACTTCGCCGCCGGCCAAAACTTCGGCCATTTTTTCCGGATCTTTAGGTAAAGGTTCTTCATTTTCGTTTTCGTTGTTATCATCGGCGCCTTTTCTAAAAACAGAAAAAATAAGATTTAAAAAAAAATTCCGAAAGTTGGTTTACAAGAAAAAAAATTTTTTTTTAAATATTCATTCGAACGATTTTTATGGAATTTGATTACTTATTGTCGTTTTTCGTGTTTTAATGTTAAAAAAGCCGTTTTGGACCATTTTTCAAAATTTGACATGGAAAATTTTAAACGAACAACTGATTTTTGGATCGTTCTTCATTGTCTGAGACAAAAAAAAAATTAAAAAACGAGCGATATTTTTCGAGATTTAAAACGAAAACTCTTAAGTAACGCAACATTTTTGAATAAGTTTTTCTTATTCCAAAGAAAAATTCTGAAAAAAGACAAATTTCGAAGTGTCTTTCAAAATTTGAGAAAATATACCTTTTTTGAAATACAATAAAAAAATTCGAAAGAATGATTGTTTTTTACAACTATTTTTGTATGTTTTTTCAACAATTAAGGGCAAGAATTTATGAGAATCGATCTATTCAGACACCGTTTTCCAGAATTTAAGGTAAAAACTCCAAAAAACGACACAGTTTCGGACTGTTTCATAGAAATTTGGACCGTAGACCAGCATTTGGAAAAAACGACCGTTTTCCAAAGTTCAACATGGGACTTGAGAAAACAAGCTTATTTTTTGGTAATTTTCTTGAAATTTCAGGTGGGACTTTTAAAAAAACGACATATTTGTGTATGTGCTTTTCAACATTAAAGGCAAGAATTGGGGAAAAATAAGCCGATTTATGCACTTTCTTCCAATATTTCAGGTAGAAGACTTCGAAAAACGGCCAATTTTCGGACTGTTCCCCATGGACTTAAGATAAAAATTTAGAAAGAGATTGGTTCTTGGAAAATTTTTCCAAACTCGAGACAAAAATTAAAAATGGTTAATTTTTGGACCGTTTTTGAATTTAAGACGACCATTTCGAAAAAACGACCGATTTTCGGGCAGTTTTCGAACGTTCAAAATTAGAATTTAAAAAAATGAGCCAATTTTTGGAAAAATTTTAAAAATTCAAGACGGTAGCTTTGAAAAAATGGTGTTATTGAATGCTTTTCAGGATTTCGAACAGAAACTTTGGTGTTCTATAGAATGGTCCGGCGCCGAGCGCCGGAAAAATTTTTTTGATTTTCACTTTCTAAAACGCTGGAAAATGAACTTTCATAACGTTGGGAAATAAATTAGAATCAGACTGATGAAGCGTAATTTGCCTCCCATTCCGGGGCGCAGCGCCGAAAAAATTTTCGGGTTTTTGTATTCTAAAACGCTGAAAAATAAATCTCTCCATCAGATAATTCGTGAACAAATGTTTTGAAATCGCGTTCTAGAGTAATGTCTTCAATTTCCACCTTCAATAAACGCAAAAGTTCAGATTGCAAACGTTAAAAAAATTCCAATCATCGAGAGAAAAAATTGAGAGACTTGATGAAAAATCTCTATTTTCGGCGACATAAATGACTGTAAACGATTAGAAAATGAAACGAGCTAACTTGATTGATAGAAACTGTTGATCATTAATTAGTAAGTTGAAGTAGATATGCTAACGGCCCCGCCTGATAGAATATAGATATAATTATACCCATGACCGGCGCGAAGCGCCGGAAAATTTTGAGATTTTGACCTTTTAAAGTCCACCAAAACGCATGTTTTCGGTTTAGAGTTACTGCCTCAATGGGGGGGCGGCCGCCCCCGCCCCCCCCCCCTTGCGCACGGCCATGGTGGTCGATTTTCGGACAGTTTTCAAAACATGCGGCAAAAATTTCGAGCAAAAATCTATTCTCCAAAAACAGCCGAATTTAGGAACGTTTTTGAAAATTTACGACGCAATTTTAAAAAAGCTAATTTTTGAACAGATTTTTAAAGAAAACTTTGAAAAAGGACCGATTTTAGGATTTTCATTGAAAATTTAAGGAAAAAACATGGAAAGAAATTGATTTTTTCAAGATTTTCAAAAATTTAAGACTAAAAGTTTGAAAAGAAGGCAGATTTTCGGATCCTTTCCAAAAGTTCAAGACAAAATTTAAGAAGACATGCCCATTTTTGGAAAGGTTTTTTTAGATTCAAGATAGTTTAAGAAAGGGCATATCTCTGGGACAGTTTTTCAGAAATTCACAGAAAAAAAAAATTGAATTTACGACCGACTTTCGACATTTTTGAAAACTTCGCACATAAACTTCGAAGAACGACTGATTTTCAAACTAAACCGACTTCTGGATTGTTTCTTAAAAATTTACGACAAAAATTTGCAAAAAACGGCTGATTTTCGGTTCGAAGTTTGCAAAGTTTATGACGAAATTTAGGGGAAAATACCTATTTTTGGAAAACATTTTTTAAAATTTAAGACGACTTTTGAAAAAAACGGCACAGTTTTGAAACATTTTTTCAAAATTTTAAGCATGAATTTTAAAATGAGAGCTCATTTACGGATAACTTTCAAAACCTGGAACAAACATTACGAACAGTTAATCGATTTTTCGATCGTATTATGAAAAAAGACCAATTTTGGACGTTTTTCGGAGATTTGGAGAAAAATTTGAGAAGAAACAGGCGACTTTCGGACCGTGATTAAAAATTTAGAACAGAATTTTAAAAAAACTGATTTTTGAACGGTTTTTTTCAATTCGACGAAAATTTTGAGAAAGACCGATTTTTGGATTGTTTCTAAAAATTTAAGACAAAAATTTAGAAGAAGATTGATTGGAAGGTTTTTGAATTTAAGACGACCATTTCAAAAAATATTTTTCCGCAATTTAAAACATAATATTTGAAATAACGAAAGATTTTGGAAGGTTTGCCAAAAAGATTGCTCCTAATTATTAAGAAACTTCTATTTTTAGACATTTTTTCGAAATTTCACTATAATTTTGGAAAGCAGAAAAAACTTTTCAAGCAGTTTTTTCAACATTCAAGATGAATTTTGGGAAAATGAGTGATTTGTGGACGTTTTTTTCAACTTATAAATTGAAAGTTTTGAAAAAAATGACGATTTTTTCTTGAAAGCTTAAAAAATAAATTTTTGATCGTCTCACGCGTATTGCTTGAGCCATTCGTCGTCGGCCCAAACGGGCCGCGTTGTGCGTTCGTTGGGCCGCGGTGGACGGGCGAAATTTACTCGAATCGTACGACCGAAAATTTCCGATTGATTCATATTATCGACGGCGGCCATAGCGTCCGATTCGGATTCGAATTCGACGAACGCGAAACCGCGATGTTTTTGCGTTTCGAAATCTAACGGCACGGAAATGTCGACCAGATCGCCGAACGGGCAAAACGCAGCGTTCAAAGTTTTTTCGTCAACTTCGTCGCCGAAACCGCCGACGTAAATCGTCCGTTTACGATTGTGCGGAAAATTTGTATGCGACGTCATCAAAGAAAATTTTTCGTCAAAAAAGTGATCTAAGAATGAGAGAATTTTTGAGAAAGATACGGAAATGATGAGAAAATCAATTTTTCGAACTATTTGTAAAAGTAATTCATTTATATTTTTTATATTGTTCTATAGTGCGCGGTTAGATAAAGTGGCTAATGCTTAGCTTTTAATTATCAACATATTATGGAAAAATGTTTGATCCTGTGTCGTTTTTTGACGAACAGCGCGGAGCACATAGGCTCTTAGGTTGTTAGTTGAAATACCAGCAGCGGTCTTGAAGTTATACAGTAGTTTCTGCTTTAATTAAGCGGTGGTATAGGCATCAGATCCACATGCTGATGGACCGAGTCCTGAAGATGATGGGAGTTTTCAGTACATTTCTTATATGGAATATGTTGAAAAAATGAGCGACACTTTTTACGCACTGATCTGAACAGCTAGGATCATGGGGAGTCCGAAAATGTAAGTTAGAAACGCTGTTGCTCAGCGTTTTTTTTTGTGCACGGACATTTGTGCCAATTGGCACAAGAGGCCAAAAAAATTTGTGCCAATGGCACAAAAAAATTTTTTTTACTAGAGACATACTGAAACCTGCGGAAAAGTTCTAAGCCAAAAGTTTGATAAAAAGTTATTGTTTTTAACGCATTAATTTTTTGTAAAAATCGTGCCCAGCCTATTTTTCAGCTAACCATGTCAGTGAGAAGAGAAAAAACTGTGCAACAAAATACTTCACGAAATCTCAAAAATAAATGGAATACTGAGACAATTTAAATAGGCTCTAGAATTGTTCAGGAAGTTCAAACTGATTCAATTTTCGACTACGAACGAATATCTATGTTAGTTATGTATATTTAACAACCACGTAAAGACTAGAGCAAATAAAGTCGAAAATCGTGTTAATTTTCGGTCAAAACATTGTGCCATTATCAACGATATCGATTTTTCTATTTGAATCAATCAAACACAAAAAGTAACAATTTCAGTTTTAAATCAGAATCTGACTGAATGAAGAGAGACTATTCAGAACACCGTTTTTTTTCCTCGAAGATTTTTTCCACATGAGAACCGGACCCAAAATTTTTTTCCTCATTTTCCAAAAATTTTCCACATTTTTAAAAACGCTTATAATGTGGCTACGGATGCTTTTTTATGCATTTTAGGAACATACTCAAGCATTTTGTTGTATTTGTAGTCAGAAACCTGCAAAAATGAGGAAAAAAATTGAGAAAATTCTGGTTATGTTAGTCAAAATGAGCTCATGAAGAATATATTGGTGTTCTATAGGAGCGGATAAAGCAAGATAACGATAAAAAATTCCAATCATCGAGAGAAACAATTGAGAGACTTGATGAAAAATCTATTTTCGACGACATAATTGACTGTAAACGATTAGAAAATGAAACGAGCTGAATTGATTGATAGAAACTGTTGAGCATTAATTAGTAAGTCGAAGTAGATATGCTAACGGCCGCGCCTGATAGAAAAAAGTTAAGATTATACCCATGATTCGCGCCGGAAAATTTTGAGATTTTGACCATTTAAAGTCCACCAAAACGCATCTTTTCGGTTTAGAGTTCCCCAAAATTTTTTCCACAATGAGAACCATACCCAAAATTTTTTCCTCATTTCGAAATTTTTTTCCTCAAAAGACCCCATTTGAGGAAAAAAAACGGTGATTCAGAATTTCTTTTCAGTCATCAGTCTTGACAGCCTATAAGGTTTGCTGCAACGATAATAATACACTGTTCAAAGAGGAATCGTTCGCGTTCGGGTCAAATATACGAGGAACTATTATATTCATTGATTCGGCGCGAAGCCGAAGCGCCGAGAAATTTTTGTATTTTTAGCTCCTAAAACGTCTAAAAATCAAGGAAATTTAATGTTTGACCGGCCAAAAAATTTGTGCCAACTGGCACAAACGCTCAAAATTTTTGTGTGCAAAAAACTATGTTTTGGCACAAAAAAACACTGCTGTTGCTCACTGTTTTTTTTTCCCCGGGCCTTTTCCCCAAATGGGGAAAGGGATCAAAATTTTTTTCCCCATTTTCCGAAGTCGTTTTTTTCGCTTAAAAATGCTCACAGACGCTTTATTTAGGTGTTTTTGAGCCTTTTCAAGCCTGCTGGTGTTTTTAGACCCGTTAATTCATTAAAACTGAGGAAAAATTGAAATTTTCGAGTTCAAAGTTCAGTCTACAAGCATTGGAACAAATTTTCAAGCAAACTATCTAAAAGCATAATGACTTTGAGAATTACATGAGAAATCAATGGTTAGGTTCACTATGATAACACGTGAGAACCCAAAATGGATGTTAATCTTTCCGGCGCGAAGCGCCGGAAAAATTTTTTGGGTATTGATATTCTGGGACGCTGGAAAATCAATTTTCCGAACATTTATTTCAAGAATTAGATTTGAGTTTTGTGTTCAAAAGTCGTAATTTCTAGAATTTTACTTGAAAAATTTTTAAACCAGTATAATTTATTTGTAAACTCTCATACTTGGTCGAAAATATATGAGTATGCAGGCAGGGTATAAATTTCCGAAAGATATTTCCATGAAGCGTTTGAATTGATTTTACGTTACAAAAGAAATAATCGCATCAAAAAGCTTAGAGACTTGACGTACTGATCTTTCTCAAAAGGAAAAAATGCGAATCTTCATTAAATATCATGATAAAATATTGAAGATTACCAATGAAAACATGAGATAATACGTTCAAGATGATGAAAACTATTATAGATTATATGATAAATGAAGGTAGACGTGCTAAAAGCCGCGCCTGAGCTAGGTAATGCATAATAATCATTATTAAAGTTATAAACGGCGCGAAGCGCCGGAAAATTTGGAGATTATGACATTCTAAACATACCTGTACTTGGGGGGGGGTTGGGGGGGGACCCCCCCCCCAACTCGGCCAACCCTATACCCAAAATCATTTCCCCCCCCCCAACCCCCCCCCCCCCCCCAGTTGGGAAAAAATTAAAAAAATTTGCCAAAAAGTGTATGTTTTTTGGCCTTTTTGGGGAAAAATTTCGACTTTTTCCTACCCCCCCCCCCCCAAAATTTCGGATTTACCCCCCCCCCAACTGGTCGGAGGTCTTACAGGTATGATTCTAAAATGCACCAAAATGCATCTTTTCTGTATCCGATCCCCAAAATTTTCTTCCCCAAATGGGGAAAGAGCCCAAAAATTGTTTCCCCTTTCCGAATTTTTTTCCCGAAAAAGCACGATTTGGGGAAAAAAACAGTGCTGTTGCTCCTTAGTGTGAACTGTGAAGTGAATTCTTCCAGGAAAAGAATACAGTAACTGTATGTGATTCTTTATTTCGTTTGGTATTTTTTCGAACGTGTCAGTTCTGTAGTAAAGTTAACACTACTGCAAAAAAGAGCATGTTGTCCTCCCAACGAGTCAAGAAACAAACTGAATCAAAAGAATTGACTGAATAATTGACAACGTGTCTTTCAAACTGTCCATGAAACAATACAGACAAAAGAATCAAAAAGCACATCATATGGCAGGAGAACGTGATTTTGAACTTTTTCCGATGACCCGAGAATTGTGAATTTAAATTTTCTATGAAAGAAACAAATTGCTTCATATCAAAGAAATTATTTGTTGCAAGATTATACATTACGTCACAATTCATAGATTCGATCAAAGATTCCAAAATATCTTTGTATTCGAGAACAGCCATTACTGAAAAAAACCGAAACAGAAAACCTTGGGTAAAGTCTATTAGCGATTTTACCTAGTTTTTTGTGCACAATTCCAGAATTCTTTGAAAAAAACTTTTGAGTGAGGATATATGTCCAGATTGGATTTTGAAGATTGAACTGTATAACTCTTTTTGGCGTTTTTGTTTGAATTATCTTGTCCTGACATAGTAACATACAGACAATGATCTGAGAATGCTTACTTTTCTTAGACATCAGTATGCTCTTATCAAGACAACAACAATGTCCATTAGCCCATCCCTATGCGATTCTTCTATGACCAAGTGTGTAGCAAGCGTTGTAACGTACCTGCTAAAGCAGTACTGTAAATATGTAGCATACTGTATGTGATAGACATTTATTAAATATTATTCATTTTCGTATTTTATCGTCTCAAGGATGTCTGGGATTCACACCCAAACATTCCTACAAAATTATGTGAAGTACTTTATTTTGATCCGTTCACACCCCGGTAGCCCAATTAAGATGCCCTAATTAATTTGCACAAACGGCAGCTGTTCCCCTAGAACCTACACTAAACTACACATTCCACAGCTACCGTAATCCCCCGTAAAAATCGTAAACAACACCTGCACACAGTAAAATACGTAGAAGCCCCGCCGTACAGTAGTCTCAAGTGAAACGGTAGCGGCGGCCCCACAAAACATGTGTATACAGAGAAACCGATACAGGAAGCATGCACAGAAGCACAAAGGTGTGGCCAAGCCCACCGTAGAAAGCAAGTAAAGCACAGAAAGCATACGGTACCAGAAAAGCATTAGAGAGGCGTAGTTAAGAAAGCATAAAAAGGGTAGCAGGAAACGACGATTGGTGGAAGAAGATGGACAGAAGCTCGACCTCCCGCAGCGCCCAGGGAGTGGACAAAATCGCCGTATAAAAGAAGAAGCAAAGCGTGATTTTATTCATTCTGATTATTCTTATTCTTGTGGTTTTTACGTTTTGACTTCCGCGCTCGTCTCGTCCTTTTTATACATTTGCAAGCGGCCGACTATCCGAAAGCAACTTAAACCGAGGCCCCCGTTCGTATTTTAAATCGAAGCGCGTTTATTGTCGACGTTCAAGCGACCGTCGATCACCGTTGTTTTATTGTAATCGTACGCCCGCGCCCCCGTCCCGTTATTTGTCCCCGCCGTATCGACCGAATTGGTCAGAAGTAAAGTACCTCACACAAATCTGGTCGTTACAGCGTCCCGACGAAAAAAGTGGGGTTGCACGCTGAAATTCTTGTAAGAAACCGAAATCTGCAAGCAGCCTAACAACTGCCGTGTGTAGGAAAACTGCTACTGTCGTTTTCCTAAACTCGGCTTCGGTTGCGATTATGCTTCCAAATTTGGAGCCTTGAATATTGGGCAATGTTTCATTTACATTTGCAACAAATAAGTCGAATCAATTTCTGATTTGACATGTCAGCTCGTTTCACAACAAAATATAATGGAGAGATGGAGGCAAAAACCAATTTTGATTCATTGTTAACATTGTGCAAATGCTAGACTCTTGTTTTGATAAGGTAGAACACATTATATGCATGAATAAATTTTTTACCTCAACTTCGTTACGTTCGAAGTATAATATCAAATTCATTGTTTTCCATTGGAATACTGGTGCCATTACAATGACCTTAAAGAAGCAAAATTATTGATTTTATAATTAGTTCTCAATTTTGCTGGAAATGTACTATATTTTCCAGTTTTTTCTTAAATGAGTCTAGCAATAATAATAGTTGAGGCAAATGCCATTTTATATTTTTATGACTTTCTGCTCAACGATAAATCTCGTATAATTTTGTGAGTATGAAAGAACATTTTTTCGAAAACTGTCATGTGAAAGATTGTCCAAAACTCGAGTAATTTTTGAATAAACCAAGTCAGACAGAAAGGATAAATAAGAAAAAAAAGAAATAAGGGAGAAAGGAAGATTGTTCATGCTCAAAGGGTATGCAGTTTTTTTTATCATTCCCGCATTTTCTTGCACTCTAGGGCCCATTTAAATGAGAAACGTTTTATGCAGTATATTTTCTTCGAAATTTCTGGAATGTAAGTGATCTGAACTCTCGTGAAGAATGTATATAATTCTCAAAACCATTTCTATACTGTAAATTAATCGATATAGTGAAAATTCAAAAATTGAGGTTCTTGTGATAATTTCCTACGAAAGCTGGCCAGATGAAATTTAACACTTGCCCGTTTGTATGACCTACAGCTTCATCCTCATCCATTCTTTCATCATTCATTTTTTGTATCATTGTCAAATCTGAAACTCGCATGGCACTAAAATGTGTGACTACAGTATATTTTTGGGGAACGGTTATGTTAATTTAGTGGCATTTCATTCCCGGCTGGTGATCCAGGTTGCTGCCGACAACGACGTACTTTCGTTTCTATTTGCCACAATAGTCAGTGTTCTAGAAGTATTTGAAATCTAGATGAAAGGTAAATTATCACGACAGAAAATTGAGTGCTAGCAAATTTCGACAGTTTTAATTTAATCGGGAAAAAAAGCTTTTAACAAGCGCACAAGAAGAAGAAAGCAAGCAGAAACATTTCAGGTGGACAATACCTTTAGGTTACTTTGAAATGACGGCAAAGCTATGCAACATTTCATGACTCCATTGGTCATTGATGACCACACATATTGCCCACATCATTCACTGAAAAAAGTGACAGTGAAAGACGATTATTTTCTTAGATTCAGTCGAAATAGTACATTGAGAGAAAAAAACAAACTTGACAGTTTCGGCATTTGTTACTTGATTTGACCAACTCGGGTGTATATCATACACGCACATTGGGGGTTTGGGGGAGTCTGGACACTCAGCGGATTCTTGATGACCCCTAGCAGATTTGACCCCCTTATCCCCTAATTAACATGAGAAAAAATGAAGAGAAAGACGTCAGTAGAACGAAAATGATGTGATAGTTTTACAATTTTTCTAAACAAAGAAAACTTGATTCAGAATATTTGAAACTGATTTGATTCACTTGAGATTGATATTGAAAGAAATTGAAAAGGATACTTAAAAAGTGCTGACCAAAAGCGAATTGTTTTACATATTTGAGTAATATAGATATGCTGCTTTTAGATGTTGGAAGACAAGAGAGAAAAAAATTCATTCCACATTCCTGGCTCATCATCCTCATCAGAATTTCCGTTCTGTGCATGTATGGTGTCGATTCTTCGAATGTTGAATGTTATGCTATTATCACACGTAGATGTCAGTTTCCTGCCTCTATTTTTTAGAAGAATAAAGTCTGATAAAGTGGTAGATTTTTTTGGAAAATTTCAATTTGTCACCAATTTTTCCAGAAAGTTGTTCTTGCGAGTCAAACGAACATATTCTATTACTTTTTCGTAGGAAATAACCTTGCTTTTTCTGTTTTGGCGTGAGCCTGCAACGCAGATTGGTGATTTTCTCACGCAAATATGAATATCATGGAACTTTTATGTTGAAAATGCTTACTGCTCCGATATAGTTTATTTGCACATCTGCAAGTCATAAATAGCACAGTTTTGAAAGGCAAAATCGCTTTCAAATTATTTCTACTTTATATACTGCTGGTGCAACTGAACGTGGAGAAATTTCTTGGTAAGTTATTATATCACTAGACTTCTATTATTATTGTATTGAACAATGTTTGAAACAACTCTCCAAAAAATGAGGAAGCTTGTTACAACCATACCGGATTCAGCAGGATCATTAGGAGGACAATGCTCTTGAGGCAGAAATCCTTGAAAATTCCTATAAATCTTGTTTAATAAAATTCTGTTTGACAGTTTCTAACGAGAAAGGAAAAAGAATTGATACAAAAAGAAAGGCAAAATCATGCTCATTTTGATTGCTCATGAATTTTGACTTTTTACAGATATGGAGTCTCAAAATATTGCACAAGAAATGAACGCCACCACATGTGTCGAAAATCCGTTGCAGCGTGTGGATCTTAGAGAGATATTCTATCAGTCCATAAATGAGCATGCTCGGCTTTGGCCTGGTTTTTTTCAACGTGATCTTTACCCTCATTATAAGCTAGATTACTTTTTTCAATTTCTTCTCGGCGTTTTCGTCTCGATTCGGGGTGGTTCACGCGATTCAGATCTGGAAGACATTTATATGCGACCATATACATTTGATTACGATGGCGACAGTCTCCGTATTTTTGCCATTTTCAATGATTTGATTGTTTTACATGATATACAGGACGAATCGTCCGAACTGGGTCCCGAAACGAAAATGATGACACAGCAGGAATATTCATGGTTGAAAGATTTGATAAAAGACAAGCACGGTCTAGCCATTGATGAAATGGATATAAAATATAAACAGTATGAAGCAGGTATGACAGAATATAACGATTGGCTGCTGCAAATGAGCATCAAACATGAAATGGATGTGCAAGTTCGAAATGCTACATTAAATGGATCGGAGACTAAGCTACCTGATGAAGAAGAAATTTCCTGGATGAGTTCAAGAAAACCTGCGTTAGAATTTTTCGAAGTTGATAAACATAGCTGGTTTTTTCATACCTACAGATCTAATTATAAGCAGCATTTATCACCATTTTACATGCTGGAGGAAGGTATCATGGGAGCTGATAGCATATTCAAACGTCTGAACAATCACCACGTTTCCTTGTACGAGCCGGCAGCTAAAGCTTATTTCATGCACGGCTTACTCAGTGCATCTTTGCCGAATCGTTATTATAACGAAGCTTTGCAATTCACGTCCAAATGGAAAGATATTCTTCCACCAATACCGTACACATTAATCTCGATTCCTCCAATAAATCCAACCGATCCCAGACGCATCATGATAGACTTTCGGGATATAAGAAACATAAATGAAGATTACACAATAGCTTCTAGCATAGGATTGGACATTGAACTTCATTTGTGGAAGCTTTCAGTTGAGATGGCTGAGATACCACCATATCGGAAAGAGGTAATAAAATTTGAGTCAATAAACTTAATATGGAACTTCGTGGAAGATATAAAGAACTTTCGATTTAATGACAACTTGGAGGCGTTGCTGGAGAAGAAAAAGCATTATTTGGATTTGTTAGCGATAAAAAAAAGGTTTTACCAGCAGCATTTCAATTCAAGTCGAGATTTGCATAAATATTTTTTGCTGGGTGAGTTTAGAACGTCACTAAATCAGAAATTCCACATCAACGATGGAAGCTCACTCCATGCCATTTTGATAGATCACGATGGAACAAAAGTCGTTTTAACTTTCCACCCAAATGGTCCCATAGCAGTGCACCAAGGATTGAGGGCTGTCGTTAATCGACCCGACCTTAATGTCATTGGTATAAACTTCGGGGAAGCAAATGCGTCAATGTTCACCATGTCATTGGATGATGCAACAAGAATATACGGTGGCTTTGAGACGGTTCTCCCAGTAAAGATAACTCAACTTTTGAACGAAATATCATTCACCGACTCGTCCAAAAACAAAGATCAGGCAATTGTCTTCCGAATGACCATGGATGATATGCTGAGAGGTGTGGCAAAGTTCCTTTCAGATAGTCCCGCTAACAATGCCTACCTTGTCGGCATTTTTTCCAAATTTATGATACATGAGTGGTCTATTGAGCCACAAAGTGAAGGGATTCTTATTGACATTGATGTAGAAACAGCAAGAAACTTGCACTATCACTTTCATGTATTGATATTGGGAGATGCTACTAAGCATACTTCTTCCAAAGTGATGGAGCTTGCAAAGAGAAAAGTCAGTCCTTGGAACGCATTCTATCTTGCCTACAACACTGCTGAAAACAGTTTTGTAAAGACAATAGCCATCAATGGCAACAATCGACAAATAATTGAAGTTTTAACATCCAAAAAAGTGCTTAGACATTGCGCAGGTGAGTTGTGGTGGAAAGAAGGCATTTCAAAAACATCAATTATCTGCCCCAAACAAAACCAAAGCCGAGGAGAAGATAGAAGAACGACTTACCAGCACTTGGAGGAAAGATTTAGAAAGAAACACCGCCATTTGCACAGACAAGTAGCAAAGATTTACAAGATAGCTACCAGAATTCAAATTGCTATTGTAGGCCAGAGAATGCTGTTCCATTTATTGCGAGGGGACTTCAAAGCTTTCAGCATTGATCTTGCTTTCTTCGGAGAAGCCCTAAGTTACCCTTATGCAGCAAAACATATTACAAGATGGGATGAGAAAAAAGCTGTCAAACTCGCCAAGAAAGGGTTAATTGACAAAGGAACTATTCGCACTCTTATAAAGAAAATAGGATGGAGCATAGCTACTGTTGAACACTGTCTGCCTACTTTAGCGTTCACTGCTTTTCAACATCATCAAGAAATTAAAAGTGACGATACTGTGAATGCAGCCATCACTGGAACTTCTGTGGTCACCAATCTAGTCAGTTGTGGTTTGGAATCGGCTGCTGCTTTTGGGCTCTTGGCTTCAAGTCCGATAATTGCGGAAATGGGAGCCATTTTGGCCACTGCTTTTGCTATCCCTCAGAACATATACAGCGGCTACAAACAAACACAACAAATCATAGAAGTAGATCCATTAGCTTCGTCCGAACGTCACTATTCTCGGAAACGCTCTGTTTTACCATGGTTAGATGCTGATTCAAAACTGAAAAGCATGACAAACCAGGTAAAAGCCAATAAGCAAGCAGTTGCGATGGCCTTCCGAATGTTTCCACATGCGAAAAGATTTTTATTAGCTGCTGCTTCCAGAGTTGATGAAAAAACTGCTGTAGTGTCCTATGTTGAAAATAACACAATTAATATGACACAAAAACACAAAGTTCTGATGAGCCGCGTCATGCCACGGCAAGAACAAATTGGAACTGATTACAGGTTGTTTTGTGCAATGGATGAAAAACACGTGGTTGAGAAAGAAGAGCTAGAGCAGAAAATGAGCTGGTCCAGTCTAGGTATTCTGGGCCCTCCAGAAATAGTGATGGCAGTAATTAGCGACATTGCAATGAAGAGAAGGCCTGAAGTTGATGACTATCACTGTATCAATGCATTTGGTGTCAAGACAGTAAACAGTAGTTCGTCTGATACAACCATTTTCCTGTTATATAATGGAACGGACAAGGTTGTTGGCTTCCAAGATTCACCAAATGTAATGATTTTGGGTAATGGCATGAAAGAAATTATGGGTGGTCAAAATGATGATCATTTTGTTATGAATGGCAATCATACTTATGGCTATTTGGATGGCCTTTCAGGTGAAGATGTCATCGATTTCAGTGAATATGCCAAAGATCACTCTATAGTCATGAATTTTGAAAACTCCAGTGTTTCATTGTTATCGAGAAATCAAAAATTCAACTCACTGATTGTGAAAAACTTTGAGGTTTTTGTTGGCCGTTCACATTCGACCGATCACGTAGAAGTTTGCAATCACACAAGCATCGATCTTCGTGGTACTAGCAACACTTCGGATCCGGATATGATAATAATATCCCATTCTGAGCAATGCCAGCCAATCACAAATTTGACAGTTCAATTGAATAACAACACACACATAGTTTGTGATGTACAAAATGCTACAGTCGTCTATATGGTGACAAGAGACACATCAAACTTTGTTGATATACCAGAGGGTAGCCACCACTTTATTTTCAATCTAGTGACCCTTACTGAAGTACGTGCAACAATGAATGGTACTCTGCTGAGGCTATCGATTGGTTCATCTGGACAACTGGATATCAAAACAAGTGATGCAACTGATTTGAAGTTTACCTTTGACGCAGAGAAAATTACCATGACATTAATTCAGGGGAAGCTCATTGGTCATCTTAATAATATTGCTTCCATTTATGAAACGGTTGAAAACTATGCCACCTACTTGGACGAAAATCCACTCATGCATCTGATTGCTAGAACAAGCCATGGAATTATCAAACTCAGCCGTGATCAGTCGACTATTCAGAAAGATGGTGTACTCGGCAACCTGAACATCATTTCCTTCGATGATAAGAAAAATACCCAGAAGCTCATTACCCGATCTGATGGAGAAAACTATTTTCTGATGCACAACAAGCTGGAAAATGGAGTAAGTGAATCTATGAATGGATCACTTAATGTTACAATTATTGCGACACCTGTGAAACAATCTGTGAGCTACTTAGATTTAAAATACTTTAGTGTTGCCAGAGATGGAAACCTTGACTCTGATATAAAAATGCTAGCAGTTCAAGATGAGGATAACATAATAATCACAGTTGTGGCAGTGCCAGTTGACAATGTAGATGGCTTGAATAAAACTGAGATCGGAACAGTAACGATTGTGGATGGTATGACTTACATGGATCAGATAAGAATTCACCTATGGAGTGAAAGTCAAATTAAAAATTTCAGCAATAAGTTGGTCATTCAGCCAATACCCATACATGTGAATCAACACATATATTCTATCCATCCAGATCAGTTCGAGTTCAATTCTAGCATTTATTTTAATTTTAAAATTCGCTATTTAGAAGCTTATTCTGTAAACAATAGTCTAATAATGACAGATGTTGCATTATTAAATAATCCGAAGAAGAATTCGGTTATTCTGACATTTATCGAATTCTATGTCTTCAAGCAAAAATACGAAACATTAATTTTAATATTCAAGAACAGAAGAATCAGTTTGAATGCATCTCGAGAACTTGCGAAAGGGGCCGTTGATATATCACTCATGTGGCAAAGGATGAATCAACGATTGGACGTCAATGAGGAGGAGGAACACGAGGACAAAGCTTTTGAAGAGCACATGAAGAGGACGGATATGATAAGGATGTTGCACTCATTGCCATCCAAATAAGATACAAAATATGTATTAATGATAACATTGTTTGTATTTTCTAAAATACATTTACAATGGCAGATTTTCACACTCTAGCAGTTGCAGTTTTTTATAAGATGCTCGCAAGTTGAAAAGTTACAAACAAATATTTACAGGCTTAAAACCGCTTACAAAAAGCTTTTGTAGAGTAGGATTTGTCGGTCGAAACGGTAACTTATAGCAAAGTAGGTTCGAAAACTTATACCCCTATCGGACAGCTACCATAAAAATCCGGGGTTACACCCAAGATTGAACCTGGTTATCGAGACTAGTAGTTGGGGATTGATAACCACTAGATGTAAATCATGCAGTCAACACCCCTATTACAAATGTTTTAAATCAATAATTGAACATTGACCAACCTCGACATGAAGATGTCTACCAACAGTACCATTATATATTTTACACAAAGATTTTTTGAAATACTTAGAATATGACGCCAGTTAGCCGCCCAAGTTCAGTTGTAGGCTATCAAAACCATGATCCATCATTGAGTTTCATCACATGATTCGCATCATCGATGTGCAATTGCTGACGTCTTCTGAGACATTTGCGCACAGATGAGTAGTTATGCAGGCCGATACTGGGGTACACAAATGATATCCCTGCACAATACATATACATCAAAGTTTGTGGCCTCAACTGTGTGGGGCTGTACAGCGTGTGTTGAAAGTATAGCTGATGATCCGAATTTGTATAACGTGCGGGGCGATACAGGGGGTGTAGAATGTATGGTCGACGATTTAATACGATCTGAATTTCGTTGAGCATGTTGGGTGATACAGGGGTAACGGGATGTAGAAAGTACACCTGAAGTTTCAATGGGTAAAATCTGACTTCCATTAGAAAGTACACCAAAAGCTTTTACGTGTAAAATTTGACTTCCATGTAGAAAGTACGCCAAAGCTTCAACGGGTAAAATTCGACCCCAATGTTCCTCAACCGACTCGGATGTTAAAATTGATGACGGAGTGTTTCCCAACAAAAATTTAAAAAACGACTGAGCATCATTGTATCCAACAATTTAGTAGTTTTTACTTATTTCTTTACAAAATTTTCAGAAAAAAATTTGTTCGAGACTCATTTTTTACATATTGTGGAAACGATTTCCAATGATTTGATGATTCATTGTTTTTCGGACACATTTTTAATGTGTTGGGACACAATTTTCCATATGTTTTATTTTAAAAATGTGTCCCAAAAGAGTAAAAAAACGTATCCCGAAAAATATGCTTAAGGATAGGGAATCATCGAAAAGCGTGTTGTGAATACACATAAAAAATGTGTCTTGGACAAAATTATAGTCAATAGGTACAGTATTCATTTTTACCAAAAAAAATTTACATTTTTAGCAAATTCTAATGATTCTGCAAAACTTTTGTACAGTTTTAGAGAGAAAAAAGTTAGATCGTTAGATTCTGAATCTAGCTGTTTTAATGTGACTGTTAAAGTCTAAGGATTTAACAGTTTTACTCGATTTTTAACAAAAAATATTTATTTGTGACACATTTTTTACATATTCGGGACGCGTTTTTTCTTGATTCCCTATGTTTAAGCATTGTTTTTGGGACACGTTTTCAGTGTATCGGGACACGATTTTCCATATGCTTTGCTTTAAAAATGTATCTCGAAAAAGGGAAAAATGTGTCTAAAACAATGCTTAAGCATAGGGAATAATCGAAAAACGTGTCCCGAAAATGCAAAAAATGTGTCACAAACATAAATTTTTTGTGAAAAATCGAGTAAAACCAATAGACCGTTAAATTCTATGACCCAAGGCGTTTCTAAAAAGTTTTCCAAGTATCGCCCCACACGCTTATACTTTCTACACCCCTTGTATCGTCCCACACAGTTAAGGTGGCAAACTTTCATGTATATGTTTTGTACAGGAGTATCTTTTGTGTACCCCTGTACGGGTCCGTTAACTACTGAGATGCACTGCTGTATGTGGCAACGGCCACTTTTCGGATGAACTAATTCGCCTGATCATAAATGACAACTACAAATTTAATTTAGACATGGATTTACACCACTATTTCACTTTGTTATTCTTTATAATCATGAAGATGTGATCATTTTTCCAAGTTGGATATACACTGTTGAATGAGCCATGCACCAAACCTCTTTTGAGGCACAATGAGTTCAAAGCATGTTTGTCATAAGAAGATTTGAACGTCCCCAGAACGCTGAGAGATGTCATCAATTCGGCTAAACTGACAGAACGAATAGAAATGTTAAATTTGATGGTTACTGCCAAGTTGATCAAATCCTTAATGCAATCAATGCTGGAAGATCCAGGCAGCACTCTACAAGCCTCCAATCTCCTCCAGTCAAATAATCAAAACCTTACACTCGGAAGCAAATGCTGCCACCGCAGCAGCCTCCACCAAGACAGCAGTCATCAGAAGAACAACTATGCGACTCGTGATTGCCTGATTAGAGCTGTGGTTTGCACCAGGACCGAACATTGTAAAGACGACCAATACTGATTTTTTAGTTCCTCTAACCATACATGAACGTGGGGGGGGTTGGAGGGGGTTCTGACCCCCAGCAGATTTTTATTGACCCCCAGCAGATTCTTGCTGACCCCCAGCAGATTTGACTCAATCAGCTATGATTGAGTAGTTGACGAAGGAAAATGAGCAAGAGAGATGAGAAAGTCGTCATAAAAATGGAAATGATGCTGTAGTTTAACAATTTTCCTAAACAAAGCGTACTTGATTCCAAAGGAGTGACATTAAAACTTCAAACAGTGCTGTCTAAGCAAATTATTTCTCATATCTGACTAATATATTTGTGAAAATATGCCGTTTGGACGTTAGAAGACCTTTCTAAGATATGTTTTTCATTATCAGGAATGAAAAAAAATTTGTATTCCACCCCCTGTCCTGGCTGACACCCAGCAGAATTTCTATGCTGTACATGTATGCCTCTAACGCCCATCAACAGAATCACGACAATCTACAGTGCAACACATGCTATACTTTTGTTATGACTCTTTGAAATTATCGAGAAAAATTGCTAGCAATTCTCGAAAGTTCACTATAAATTTTCGAAAAGAGATGTGCTTGAAATTCTCAAAAATTTCAAAAAAGATATATTTAAACCGCAGAGAAGTTTGAGAATTTCAAAAATTTGCTCGAAATAATCGAAATATTCTACCAAAAGTCCTCCCGAAAATTCTCTAAGTTGCAAGAACTTCAAAAAAGCCTACAGAAGTTTTGTTTGAAATATTTAAAATTCCACAAAAATTTTGTTTTGAATTTTAAAAATCCGGAAAATTTAGGAAAATCCACTCAAAATTCAAGAGTCTCAATTTCGCTCAAAACTTGTAGAAATATTTGAGAATTATTTAAAAAAATTTTTTTTAAATTATAGCAATTTCACCTAATTTTTATCTTTTCATGTGTTTTCTTTTTTGCTCAGCCATAAGAATTGGTTATACTTCATTGTTTTTCTTTGTTCATTTCTGAATATTTTACTACTTTATTTAAATCCTTCGTATATTTCTCTTTTGTTTTTCAATGCAAATGTAATAAAACAGCACCAATGGATCTTTTCCAGATTTTTCCAAAAATACGGTTTAAAATTGGATGCAAATTCAAACTTTGACTTGGGACAGGGCTTATAGCCAAAAAACTACAAAAAAATAAAATGATCGTAAAAAAATCATTTTCAAGCGTGGCGGCTCAAAAGCGACGACCGACTTTGGCCGACGGCGGCCGTCGAAAAGTCTGCAGGCCTAATTTTCATGGAAGTGGTCAGTAGACGAACGACGCCCGAATTAGTCTGCCACTGAATGCCTTGCAATTGCGGAGAATTGGCGTCTGGTTCATAGGGCAAATTTAGGGCGCCGGTCGCCTCGCATTGTGGATTGAACCACCAACCCGCTTGCCAATAAGTGGCGCAGTTCAGTGCCTGATTTTGGTCGGTGTCCTTGTTGTACGTCTCGAAAGGCTGGTTTTGTATCCGGACGAAGTTGTCCACTTTAAAAGCAGAAATTTTAGGTTTTTTCACTTTTCTTTTCTTTTCTTTTCTTTTCTTTTCTTTTCTTTTCTTTTCTTTTCTTTTCTTTTCTTTTCTTTTCTTTTCTTTTCTTTTCTTTTCTTTTCTTTTCTTTTCTTTTCTTTTCTTTTCTTTTCTCTTCTTTTCTTTTCTTTTCTTTTCTTTTCTTTTCTTTTCTTTTCTTTTCTTTTCTCTTCTTTTCTTTTCTTTTCTTTTCTTTTCTTTTCTTTTCTTTTCTTTTCTTTTCTTTTCTTTTCTTTTCTTTTCTTTTCTTTTCTTTTCTTTTCTTTTCTTTTCTTTTCTTTTCTTTTCTTTTCTTTTCTTTTCTTTTCTTTTCTTTTCTTTTCTTTTCTTTTCTTTTCTTTTCTTTTCTTTTCTTTTCTTTTCTTTTCTTTTCTTTTCTTTTCTTTTCTTTTCTTTTCTTTTCTTTTCTTTTCTTTTCTTTTCTTTTCTTTTCTTTTCTTTTCTTTTCTTTTCTTTTCTATCTTCTCTTCTTTTGTCCCAATTTCTTACCCAGCGTATTTCCAACGAATGTGCCCAACGTTATACGATAATTGTTGGCTTCGTTAGCTAACTTGAATGAGCTATACATTGACATATAATTGAAGCCATTTTGATCGGCCACCTGAGCCAACAATTGATAAGTTTTCCCCCTATTTGTCCATTCGTATAAACATTGATTTCCTATCCAAAATTCTTGATCCGTACCGAAACCATTTTTATAGGCGTTCCAATCTCGATTCGTAAAAAAATCCACCAATCCGTTTTGCCTGGCTTGTACGACCTAAACTTGCATTTTTAGGTTTACCATAATAAGCGGCTTATATTCTTTTGTACTTGAAGATCGCTTGAATGCTTGAAAATCAAGTTTCACCGGATTACAGTAATCCAGTTCACTTAATCCTTGCAATAAGATAAAAACTACAGTAAGATCACTTTTGTCTCAATTTTTAAGACTGTTCACAATCCTGACACTTTAGTATGTCGGAGAATCAAGTTTTGTAAGGCACAGTAACCTTATTTTCTTAATTGCCCTATCCTACTGTAGCACGAAAGCTACAGTAAGACAAATTTTTAGACAGATCATTCTCTGCTTACCGTCCACCCACCGCTGTCCGTTGTAAAATCGCACAGCACCCTTTTCGTACATGACCCTACACATCCAGGCCTGGTTATGGTATAAAATCCATTCGCCGAAGTTCCATTGGATTTTTGTATATCGGCGCAATCGTTGAAAACAACGGTATTTCCGTGAACTGTAAAAAATAGAAAAAAGACAAAAACTACTGAAAACAAAAAACAAAAAAATAAAAGCATCGCAAAAAAAGAAAAAAACAAGGTTCACAGAAATTGCGCAGAAAAATGAAACAAAAACTGCAAAAGACAAAAGTAGTTCATAAAAGAAAGTGCAAATGTATATCAAAAGATAGAAAAGCAGTTCAATAAGAATAAAAGAAAAATAATAACAGGGAAAATAAGATAAACCAAGATACTGTTAATAGAACAGAAAACAGAAATAGTGCAAAATGAAAAAGCAGAAGTTATGCAAAAAAATAAACCGTAGGTAAAAAATTATGTAAAAAGTGAAAGAACGGAAATACTGCAAAAAACAAAAACATATACAATGGAAAAATAGTACAAAACAAACACAAGTAGTCCAGAAGAAAAAAATGCAAACAAAAAAGAAAAATTGTGCAAAGACGCAAAACAGAAAGAAAAAACATTGCGGAAAAAATAGTGTAAAAAGAAAAAGAATAAATGTACTGCGAAAAAAAGCTAAAAATAAAACAAACAACTAACAGAGACAGGAGAGTTTGAAAAAAGAAAAAATCAAAATATATAAACAACATAACAAAAACAAAAATAATGCTAAAAAACAAATGTAGTTGAAACACGGAAATGATTGAGAAAATTGCGCTGAAAGAGAAAACAAAAACCGCAAAAAAACAAAAATTGTTCATAAAATAAAAGTGCAAAAATATAGCAAAAGATACAAAGGTGTTGAAGGGCTTCCTGGGTGGCGCCGTAGCTGTCCCACCATTGGCCAATGTCGGGGTAGGTGTAGCCATCCCGACCAGGGCTCAACAAAAATGGCCGGGTTCGGAACCCGTGGATTGGCTAAAACATCAATCCTTCGGGTGGAATGTTGTATGTTACCATACAACAAAAGCAGTGCAAAAAAATAAAAAACAAAAAAACTGAAAAAACTGAAAAGTCGAAAAAAATTACTTTTTGTAAAATGAGCCGACGAACAAGCTTCAATTTTTCTATCATTAATTAATAATAGTCGCATGAAAGCATGTATAATTAGCAAGCAATAACAATTCCAGTGCATTTCATTACTGAAGACTTTTACCATTCACTGGGCGGCATGCGTGACTCGAAAAAGTTCACTTTTCGCCAGTCAGTCATCATTAGTTATGAAAAAAAGTTCGTTACCCTACTTATCTAGTGACTTATCTTTTTCTATATACAAAAGATTTTTTCCTCAATCTTACTGTATTCGTAAATGCTCAAGGTCACACACTTTCTGATTTTTATTCTTTTTTGCTGACCTGAAAATCTATATTTCTAGGGCACGAGTACTCCATCGTGAGGATTTAAAAAAAATGGAAAAATTAACTCAAATCATTTTTTGACACAATTTAAAATATTTTTTTGAATATAATAACTAAAATTAAATTTTATTTGTTTTCATGTTACTGCGCTTTTTTATTTTTGGTTTTTCTATTCCTTTTTGTTCTTTGTCTTTTTTATATTTGTCTTTATAATGTTTTTGATTTTGAATTTTCTCATTTTTGACTGTTTGATTTTGAAATTTTGAACTTTCCTCTTTGAAAACTGCACATTTTTCAATTTTTCTAATTTTCCATTTTTTATTCTTCATTTTTCATTTTTTCGCTCATTTTTCGTTTTTCGTTTTATCATTTTCTCAATAATTTTTACATCTTTCCTTTTTCATTCATTTTCTTATTTTTTGCCCTTTTTTCGTTTCTTCTATATTTTTTTCATTTCTCCGTATTCTAATTTTTTTGTTCATTTTTCGTTTCTGGTTATTTTCACATTTCATTTTGTTTTATTTTTATTTTTTCCCTTTTTTTACTCACTTTTTATTCTGTAATTTTTTGGGTTTTTTATCTTTACATGTTTTTTTTTCGTTTCTTAATTCCTAAATTTGTGGATTTTCTTTTCTATTTTTTATTCTTTGTTTTTCTTTTTTTCCATTCTTCCCTTTATTGAATTTCATTTGTCTATTTTCTTCTTCTACATTTTTATATTTTTCAATTTTTTTATTCTTCACTTTTTTAGATTTTTCAGTAGTTCTTTCAACCTAATTTCTTTATCCATCTTTACACCCATTTTTTCTTTCCCGTCGTTTCACACTTTTTAATTTTTTTTATTTTGCATTTTTTCATTTTCAATTTTATTTTTAATTTTCTTATTTTTCTTTTTTTTTTATTTTCCCATTTTAGTTCCTCATTTTCTTGATTTTTTATTTTTTTGTTTTATTCTTTCTTTTATTTCATTTTTTTATTTTTTTATTTTTCATTTTTTCAATTTTTATTTTTGCATTTTTTTATTTTTATTTTTTACTTTTGCATTACTTCATTTTTGTATTTTCAATTTTTTATTTTTGCATCTGTTCATTTTTTCATTTTTCATTTTCCATTTCTTATTTTTTGCATTTCTTAATTTTTTCATTTTTAATTTTTTAATTTTATCATTTTTTTCATTTTTCGTTTTTCATTTTTTCATTTTTTATTTTTGCATTCCTTCATGTCTCCTTTTTTTCTTTTTTGTTGTTGCATTCCTTCTTTTCTACTTTTTTCTTTTTTCTGTTTTCATGTTTTGATCGTTTTGTCATATTTCTTGGTTTTCCACTTTTCCGTATTTCATTTTTCATTTTAACATTGTCCATCCTGACATCTTTCATTTTAACATCTTTCAATTTAACATATTTTATTTTTTAATTTTCCTTCGTTTTTTAGCTTTCTCATTTTTACTCTCCTTTTTCTTCATTTTTAAATTTTTCATTAATTTTTCAATTTTTTCTTGTTTATTTTTTAATGACTTTTTTCATTTTCAACTTTTAGTGCTCAAATTTCAACGCAATTCTCGTCGTGAAATTTGTTTTTATCCATAGTACATTTAGCCTAAGGTTTCAAGTGGCGGCACTAAAGCTTACTTTCGTACGATGTGATACCGATTCCGATTCCGTGTCCATTAATCTAATCTGTTTTGCCTCGTTTTCAGGATTCGAATGTTTTGGCAGTTTTCCGACACACGACATAACTTTTTTTGAGTCCAAAAAATCCAGAATCCTACTATAGGTATAGAAAATAGAAAGATAAATTTGTAGCATACAGCGACTGTATTAGAATAGTAGTTATAAGTTGCATGATTATTATGAACAATTTCTGATAATTGTTCATTATTCGAGTATCCTGTAGGAACAGCTGGTAAAATTCAGGTGTAGCAAATATTCTAGAACAGGCTATAGACTGACCAAAGATAGCCTTATGATTAAACAATGTATTCTAATAATATATATCACTGCGTCATCATTCTACTAAATTTCATTCTCGAAAGAAAATGCTCCACAAAATTTTGCTATCCGTAATTTTACTCAACATCATATGGTTTTCAATTGGAGTTGGTAAATCGGTGCCCAAAAAGCCCGACCCCAAATCGAAAGTGCCGGGTCCGAAAGCCGCTGGACGACTCGTCGGTCCATCGAAAAATGCAAAAATGCTCGGTCCATCGAGAAGTGCCTTCAACAGCCCCGTCAATGCTAAAAAAATCCCGTCGGGCAAGATTCCCGGTCCCAAACGACCCGGCAAGTTAGCCGGTCCTAAAAAAGGCGCCAATGCACGCGGCGGTGGTCAACCGAAAGCGTCATTTTCCGATGGTGCCGGTTCCGGCGGAATTCCGGGACAATTTAATTTTCCGGGAGTGGCCGGCAAGCAGCCCTCGATGAACAATGGTGCCATGGGCAAATCCCAATTCGGTGGTAAGGAGTTCGCGGGATCACCGGATAGTTTCGGTCTTGATATAGGAGGCCGATCGGGAAGCGGCGACATTGGTTCCGCGGGCAATGGCTCCTCGAAAGGAGTCGGTGGCCAAAAAAGTGGGAACGAAGTTGACAATTTTAAATTCCAACCGAATATTAAAAAGAACACGGACGGACAACAACCGGACTCATTATCCAACAAAATATTCAACAACTTGCCTCCTGGCGTTCCTCAACTTTCGAACGATTTGAAGAAAAAATTGACGCCCGAACAATTGGCCAGAATCATCGACGCCATAAAAGCCGGGCTATCCAGCGCCATTACGGGTATTATTCAAGCTTCCTTGTCCCCGATTTTCGACCCCGACACATTGGGCAATATAAGTTTTAAGGATATGCCCCAGGATTTGGAGAACGGTTTGTTGGATACCATTAAAAAATTTTTGTCTACTTTGGAAAAACATTTGCAAAAGATGATTCGTTTAATGGAGCCATCCATTCAAAAACTGGTCGATTCCTATTTATCAAAAGGTAAAACTAGCCCATCAGACTTGGACGAGTTGGGAGCCAAAATCGCCATCATGTTGACTACTGATGCACCATTCATGGAAATTTTGACCAGTATTACCGTTCCGGCCATGTTCCCCGAGAGCGACCTTCTCAACGAGTTGACTTCACCCGATTTTGTGGCTTACTTTTCGACATTGGGTCCAGTGGGTGATATTAAAGCTTTCTTGGATAGAGGGGCTCCCAAGGCTCTTCTGGATACATTGAACAAATTATTGAGCATCATAAGCGCTCTATACGGTACAAAGTTGATGACCAACGCCAAACCTTTGCCGCACATAAGGTCCATTGCGGAAACTTTACTTTTTAGCAAGATCCCCACAGAACTACTGCAAAATGGATTCTTGAGACTGCCGTGCAAACAGATTAGCCCTTATTTGAGTCCAAATTCGCTCAAAATCCCGGACATTGTGATCGAATTCACGCTCGACAAACCCGTAACTTTCATAATAGAAAAATTGCCACAAAAAGCCGCCTATCTGCCAATCTTGCTCAACTACTTAGCCCTGAACAAAGACGCCTGCAGTAAAGATACAATACAACGTTTGAAACTCGTACTACCCGATCTAGCAGATTTGATCCAAAACTCGCAAAAAACCAACACTAAGCCTTTAAAATCGCCCAAAAGTTTCAACGAAATGACCGTCGATTTGTTCAAAGAAATGCCGGTGACCAAAATTCGTCATGGTGATGTATACAAACGCATGAAATCAAGATCCGTACTCATCGCGATCAATAAGGGCAATGGTCGAGAAAAGGGTGATCGCATTAAAGTGGTCATTGACATAACAGACGAAAGTCAAAATCCAAAAAGTCCCGAAACCAGAAACAAAAACGAGGATGACGAAGATACCGAATCTTTGATGCAAAAAGCAGCCGTTCAAGTGTCCCAGCTAGTTGAAGGGGATCGAAAAGTGGTGAAGCCATCGGCAGGACAACAAGCAGACACCCAGGGGTATACCGCACCCAGTGACGAACAAGCTACTGTTGCAAAACCAATGAATCCACCATCCAAAAGTCAACAGGGTGGCGTTATGCAAAGGTCTGAGATGACCGAAGGTAACCTAGATGAAGTGAACAAGCCATCTGCAGGAGAACAAGCGACTGCGCAGGGATATGCAAATCCAATCGACCAACAAGCTGACGTGCAATCATCAACCCCATCAGTTGACTCTCAACCGCCGAAGGCGCAACAAGGAGGCAGCATAGGGGGTCAGCAAGGCGATGTACAATTGATAGCTGCACAAGTGCAGCAGACAAGCACAGCGGCCGTTGATGAACCAACTGATAAAGCACAAATGAGGCCTGACGAACAAAATCAGCAATCTTACGCAAGTGCATAATAGGAAAGTTTGCTGGAATGGTGAACTGTGTCAACTCTGATCTGTATGCATTTTTTACTGTTATATTTATTGTGACCATGTCTATGGAATAAAATGGCAGTGTGCAATTTAGATCCTGACATGCTGATTGCCTTTCACTAAACTGCAACGTGATTTGGGGTGCTCTAGATTAATTCCTCACTAATATTTCAATTTTGATTGATGTCTGTCATGATTAGCAAAGTAGTGAAAATAATTATTAATTATCACTTGTCATTCTATCGAGTCAAGTCAAAAAATGAATGTTGATCAACTGAAGCCAGCATAGAACAATTTATAATTGTTAGAGTTGTCACACATGTGTCCAAACCAATGTCTAACATTCTTCATTCGACTTGCAAGTGAATTTTTGTTACAATGTCTGAAATCATATGTTAGATTAATTCACTTCGTCACCTTACATGAGACATGTGCACTGATAGAATCAAGAAATTAATCGATATGATAAAGCCAAATGTTGTTTTAGTGCATCCGGCTGTTCTACCGTGCATGCACCAATACAACCACAGTTTCCAAACCATTCATACGACTCAGGCAGTTGGTAGAGCTTGGAGCACCTCATCGAACGTCATTTTTGTAACATGCCACCCACATAGATTTGAGCATATGACATTGGTGACCATATCAAGGACCCTTCCACTTGAAGGAGGGAGTGTGCCTTAGTGATGCATCTGGATGCTCAGGACATTGCCTGCCCTGCACCCACCACCACCACTACAACCAAAATTTGTCAACCATGCATGCGGCTCAGTTTGCCAAGTTGGTAGTGTGTCTGCCTTGTATGCAGACATCAGTACACTCATGTCGTCATCAAGCTTTATTTTCCTCGTGTGCCCTCATGTGGCCTTTTGCACATGACATTGCTGACTGTAACATGGGCTCTTCCTCCTTGAAGGGGAATGGGAGTTGTGTTTCACGGTTCGTGACATGGCCTGGTCCACCCACCTCATAACCACTATAACCACAATTTTCGAAGCATTTATGTGGCTCATTTAGTGCATTTGACACCATGTATACCTTGTATGAATGTCGATGGTTTGAGTTCCTCATCAAGTGTTTTTTCCGATGTGCCAGCCACGTAGATTTGTGCTACAACACTGGTAACTGTACCAGGCGCTCTTCCTCTGCATATGTCCAAAGTCGGTGGTTTGAGTCACTCACCAAGCATCATTTTTCTGACAGGCCGGCCATGTCAATTTGTGCATACGACATTGCCAAACATCCAGGATCATTCCTCTTCGAAGGGGTATGGATTGTGGCGCATCAAGTTTCTCCATCATGCAGCCTGCCTTGCATACACCACTGCAACCACATCAAATGTGGCTCATTTAAGGCAGGTTCTGTCTCGTATGCAGTAGGCTGTGGGTTCAAGCCCCCTCATCGAGCACTATTTTTCTAGTCACATAGATTTGGGCATACGAAACAAACACTGGCTAATGTTCAAACTATGGATGTCCCTCCACCTTTTTTATGTGATTATAATGGTGCCCACCTTGCATGGAAGGCGCTCTTTCAGATGCTTTTGTAGCATAGTGAGATGTACATTCCGCAAGCAGCTTCTGCCTGACAAACCTGTTTGGCCACCTACCCATAAACAGAATAGATTCATAAAATGCTAACTGGGCTGAATGGACCCCGGCAAAAAGCCTTCCAAGCTTGCCTACACGATTTATCGACGACCTAAGGACGAGAGACTGTGTCTCCCTAGGCCAGCCACCAGAAAAATCCAGGTCACTCCCGAGGTCGAAACAGACCAGTAATTGACAGCCATAACCATTAGAGCAAGACTAGTCCTTAATAATAAATTCTGGAGAATGAATGTGTACTTTTTGGCATTCTGCTGTTACATGGAACTCATCCACTATTTCGATAACTGACCAAATCAAGGAAATATGCAATATTGCACAAAAGAAATTAGCCCATGTGATCAAGATAAGTACGGCTTTGTGAGTAGTGAAGGAGCATTTGAGAACCCATCTATTGACTAACAAGAAATATTTAGCCTAACAAAAAGTGGTAAGGAAATGAATATTGAAGTTCAAGCAAGAGAAAAACACAAGGAAAGTCCATCAAACGACCATAGAAGCCTGTTTTAGAAAAACTTGGGACATTGACTGTTGTAGTGTGTTTCTGCCGATTTTAGTGAATTTCGTAATGTCGTGCCAATTTTGAAGAAACGGCCGCCAGCATGCGCCCGACTGAATGTAGCAGGCCATTCCAAGGTAATTATTTTAGGTTTCAGATTTGTCTCTGCTTCCTGTGCCTTTAGTTTTGTTTTCGTCTGCACGGGAGATTCTTCATTGACCACGCCCACGCCGGGTATTTTTTGCTATTATACTATTACTATTGCGTAATAGCCATTTTGTATAATAAGAGTGTATCTTTGCGTAGGTAAATTTGTAAGGAGAGTCTCGCTCCTTTTGTAAGATATTAGTTGGATAACTCAAATTGGGAGACCGAAGGTTCGCCACTTTGGGTTCTTAGTCATTGGCTTTAGGAGCATACATGCACGTGGAGGAGGGGTTTGACCCCCAGCAGATTTTTATTGACCCCCAGCAGATTCTTGCTGACCCCCAGCAGATTTAACTTTTCCAGCAATGATTGAGAAGATGACGAAGGAAAATGAGCAAGAGAGAAAAAAAGTCGCCATAAAAATGGAAATTACGTTGTAGTTTGACAATTTTTCTAAACAAATCATACTTGATTCCAAAAATGTAACATGGAAACTTTAAAAAGTGCTGTCTAAGCAAATAGTTTCACATACCTGACTAATATAGGTTGAAGAATATGCTGCTTGGATGTTAGAAGAAATTCTGAGACCTTTCTTTTCATTATCAAGAATGAAAAAAAATTTTATTCCACCCCTTGTTCTGGCTGACCCCCCGCAGAATTTCTATGCTGTGCATGTATGTTTAGGAGTCATGTTTATCGTTCATTTCGAGTAAGCGTTGGGTGGTTGAAAGCTCCATGGCTATCTCTCTTGCCAATTCTTATTTTCTTGCGACTCACGAACTAGGATAGGTAACGGCCTGAGGGATCCTCAAGCCCTCATCTAATTTCAAATATAACATGACCACAATGGCTCATTCAAAAAATTGGGCGGTTTATTCGCAAAAATTGTTTTTTGACTGTGAAAATTTGCCTGTGCACATGGAATTAAACTGCATTTCACAGTTGAAATGATCTCGGCACGATGTTGGCGTTTAAGTTTGATACGATTTCCGGTGCCAGATTGATCCCAGTAATTTTTCAATTTTGATTGATGCGTGCGACGATTCTGCATCTTTTTTTCATGAACGATGTAGCGAAAATAATGATCAATTACCGCATGTTATCCTATCAAATCTTGTATAACCTACTGTATAAAAAAGAATGTCTATCAAATAAAGCATGCACGCACTTTTCTCCGAACAATTCATCATTTTTTAAATTAATGATTTAAATAGCTTTATTTTGACGCCCGGAGATTAGTTGTTTACGTGTATATTTTTCAATCAACAAAAAAAAATTCCAAATTTTGCGAGAAACAATTGACGTCGGACTACAATAACAACTAAAGGATCAAATTTTGTATAAAAGACGGTCATGTTCATTATGTGGATTAGAAGAAAATTCTCAATTTTCAACGAACTAACGAAACGATATGACGACCAAAGTTCAATCTTTCGAAGAAAAATTGAACACAATCGTAGCCCATAGTTTCACGGGCATAGCTCTCGTAAATGGTTACCAGATGGGCCTTTTCGAGCACATCGATTCCAGACCACGTTCGGCCGACGAAATCGCTCTGGATGCCGGCTGCAAGCCCAGGTTAGTTTTGTTTTTTGTTTTAAAGAAAATGTCTAAAAATTCTTTAGTTGTAATATTTTCAAGACTTTTTTATTATTTCAAATATTCAAATATTGTACTACATTCAGTTGAATGAAATTGAATTCAACTAAACTGTAGATCAAATTTGAAATTTGAAATTTTAAAATTGAAGTACTGAATATTCAAACACTCAATTACATTAACACAGTTGAATTTTTGGATATACAATATTGGGACATTAAATCTGGATTTGAATGTCAAAGAAATGATTACTCAAATTAAACTGGAATTGAATTGAGTTGAAATTTAGTTGAATCCAAATTTAATTCAATTGAAATTTTATTGAATCGAAATATAACTGAAATGAAATTTAATCGCATTGAGATTTAATTGAATTGAAATTTAATTGAATTTAAATTTAATTGAATTTAAATTTAATTGAATTTAAATGTAATTGAATTTAAATTTAATTGAATTGGAATTAAATTAAATTAAATTTTTTTGAAATTTAATTGAATTGAAATTTAATTGGATTGAAGTGAAGCTATATTAAAATAACTGAATTCATGAAAACTTATGTGGAAGAACTGAATTTCAATTTTCTTTTCGAATACCTGAATATTTATGAATATAACCTATTCCAATCGTTAGAATGTGAAAATTTGAATATGAAAATCTAAATTCAAAATTGTGTTTGATAGTTTGAATTAAAATATTTGCATTCGAATATTTGAGCCTGAATATTCGAACTTGTATATTTTAACTTGAATATTTGGGAAAATATGTGAACTTGAATATTGAATCTGAAAATTTAATTTTGAATATTTGAACTTGGATACTTGGAACTTGTATATCGAACTTCAATATTTGAACTTGAACATTTAACCTAAATATATGAACTTGAATATTTAACTTGAATGTTTGAACTTGAATTATTGAACTTGAATATTTGATCGATCTTACTTTACACTAATTCGGTATGGTGCTACAGTACACTTTGCTTCAGGATCAGAATAAAGAAAAGTTTATAAAAAGTTTCTTTTGATGGTAAATAATAATACTGAAAAATACCCAGTTAGTGTATAGAATGAGAGAAAATTGTGTGAATGTGAAATTCATGATAATTTACAAATTTAAAAACCTGAAAATTGACTATACTGTGAAGATTACTGTAGAACAAAATCGGATTACTGTAGAATAAAAGCAGATTACTGTAGAACGAAACCGATATTTTTCCATTCAGGTACGTCAGGGAATGGCTAAATATCATGGTCGTGGCTGATCTGGTCGAAACCAACGAAAATGGAGATCTTTTTTGGATAGACGATCAACGCAGGCGCGTTTTCGCCTAAGATAGTCCGATCATGCTCAGGGCCAGTTTTTTGACCATGATCATTGACGTAAAAGATAAAATCAAGAATTGTTTCAAATTAGATGGTCCCATTGGTAATGAAGAAACAATTTTTTTTTCAAAAAAAACTGTAAAAGCTTTTTCTTAAGGTACTAAATATTCCGATTACGAAAAATTTTATCTGATCATGAACGAAATTAGCGCCAAAGCCTCCAGGGATAATTTGTATACGAAAATTTTGCCGGCTTTGCCCAAAAGTCTAAAGGAGAAATTGAGTAAGAAATGTGCAAAGTTGTTTCGCATTTTTTCTTCAGTTTACTGTAATGTCTTTTATTCAAATTAAAGATAGTACTTTTTGAGTTGAACGTATATTAGTACAGTAACCCGGTATTTGTGACAGTCACATTTTAATGCAAGAAATTTTGAGCTAATAATCAATAGCAAATAATTTAACCACATTCCTGATTTAGCATCATGAAAATTTCCTTGATAATTTTTCAGTGATCAAGTTTACCAAAATTGTATAACAAATCACAAAACTACTAATTCTATTTTTAGTTTGCTGAGTCTGAAATTGGACATCAGATTTCCAAAATGGAATCTGAACCTTGCTCTGGTTACTATTTGGACATTTGAATAGTTACTGTTACTGGAATCTTCATAGTTTTAGCTTCGTTACTGTATAATCTTCGCAGAAATAAGTGATTTTATTTTTAATCAGCTTGATTTGAACTTATCAAAAATGCGATACAGAATTGATTTGGGAATAAGATTTTCAAAAATAAAATCACAATTTTGTTCTGGTTACTGTATTGTGACATTATTTCCTAGTCAAAAACCCCAAGTCAGGGGTACTTCATGTGTCCCGTTTACTGTATTTTCACATCAGGTTCTCAAGATTGGAGTTTTCATATTTTGTCCAGGTTACTGTATAATCTTCCCAGGAATCAGTGATACTATTTTGAAACTGATTTTGAATTATCAACAAAGACGATACAGAAGTGATTTTGATATCAAAGTTCAAAAAATAGAACGGCATATCGTGTCCTAGTTACTGTACCTGGACGTAAAATTCCTAAAACTCTCTGGTTCTGTTTACTGCACAATTTTCACAAAAATTAGTAGTCGTATTGTCAAGTTGACAGGTCTCTTGGATTGGAAGACTTTGACATCAGATTTATAAAACTGTAAAACTTAAAGTTTTGTACATTTTTTACAAAAGTATTTTTAGTCAGGTTACTGTATCTTCAAAGTGTTAATTTTTTGATCATAAATAGAATAAATTAGCATACATTTTAGACCTGTCAATTCCAATAATAAAATTTGAAGAAGTTAAAAATTTTTCCACAGAAATCTCCCAAAAATTCCAATTTCAGAATTTTTCAGTCGAATGTTCAATCTGTTTCCGCAGCTCCCGGCTGCGCCTATTTGGACCTTGTATGGAACTAGGAAACTTTAAATTTTGTATATTTTTTACAGACAAATTTTTAGTCAAGTAAAAGTTACTGTGTTTTCAAATGTTAATTCTTTGACCATAAATTGGACAAATCTGCATATATTCCAGATTTGTCAATTTTACAAAGAATTTTGAGAAAGGTAAACATTTTTTCTACAGTAATCTACAAAATTTCCAATTTTAGAATTTTTTATTCCAATTTTCAATGTTTTTTCGCAGTTTCCGGGGGCGCCTATTTGGATATTGGCTGCGGAACAGGCGTTCAAACGTCGATGATAGCCAAATTTTACCCCAAAACGGCCTGTTTGGGTATCGATTTGCAATTGAAAGCGGTGGAAAAAGCGTCCGTCGATGGTCAAAATTTCGCTAATTTACGTTTTTTGCAAATGGACGCAGCCCATTTGCCTTATGAATGGTCGGAAAAATTCGATTACGTGACTACATTCGATGCAGTTCACGATCAAGCTTTCCCGCATCATTCCTTGAGAGAAATTTACAGGTGAATCTACATATCAAAGTTAACAAAAATTGCAGTTAACTATACTGTACGAACAAGTTATGAACTAAATTCTCCTCCTAGATGACACAGGACTGCATGATTATCTCTTGCTAACGTTAGATTTCAATATAATGCGAAAGTTAACCATTGGTTAGTTTCGGAACAAGTTAGAAACCTTCGTTATACCACATGCACAATATGGAACTGAAAAACTGCACGCATGAAATCAGACTGCTTGATACTGCTACTGATCAGTTCACGAGAAGATGCTGACTTGCTGACGTCAAATTTCGGAAAAATACTGCACTTAACTACTGATTAACTTTTTTCCGCCACCGCAAACGTGGCATAGAATTGCAAGACATCAGACTGTGTTATTATTTGGTTAACGTTAGATTCAATTAAAAAGCTGGAGTTAATTATTGGTTAACTTTAAGAACAAAGTAGAAACTCTACCTTTTACTGCCACTGAGTACATCACTGCAAAATTATATTGCTGACGTAAGATTTCGCAAAAAAACGGTTCAGTTTACTACAGTTAACAGGAAAAAGTTCTGAACTTTACAGTGTTCTGCCACCGCACGCAGAACTGCATGATCATGTTTCTGAAGTCGAATTTCAAGAAAATATTGCAGTTAGCTGCTGGTCAAGTTTTTTCCGCTACTCCAATCGTTGCATAGAATTGTATGTAAATTAGACTGCATGATCATCTGGTTAACAATAGATTTGAGTAAAATTCTGGAGTTAACTATTGGTCAACTTGAGAACAAGTTAGGAACTTTTACCTTCTTCTGCCACTGAGCACATGACTGAAAAATCCTATTACTGACGTCAGATTTTACAAAAACAGTGCAATGCAGGTTGATCCGAGAACTCTACATTATACTACCACTGCATGCATGTCATTTAAATGCATGACCCTCTTCAAATTTTACAAAAATAATGCTACTGGTTAACTTGGGAACAATTTATGAACTATATATTTTTCTGTCATTGCCTGTATAACATATGAATTTTTTATGGTCACGTGATCATTAAACATTTCCGTCGTTCAAAATCCTTACAGTAAAATTGTGAGCCAATCTCGGTCACGTGATCTTAAAGAAGTATTCTTCAGAGTATTGAAACCGGGCGGCGTCTATTCCATGGTGGACATCAACGCCCACACGAACGTCGTATTGAACAAGCCGTCTTTGAGCGCCCAAATTTTGTACACGGTCAGTCTATTCCATTGTATGCCCGTTTCGTTGGGCGTCGAGAACGGTTGCGGTTTGGGTACCATGTGGGGCAAAGAGAAAGCCGAACAAATGTTGAAAAAAGCCGGATTTTCCAACGTAAATTTTTGCCCGTTGGAGGGCGATGTGTTGGGCAATTACCATTGTACAAGTACGAAACAATGTTGACAGTATAATTAGTTACCGTAGTTATGTATTATGCGTTTAGAATAAAATTTGCGATTTTAATATGCAAATTTGGGGGAAAATGAGCTTCAGATTCGTAATCAATATGAGGCACCATGCCCGAAAATTCCGCACTGTACAAGTTCTCTCCAACAGACAATTCGTGAACAAATGTTTTAAAATCACGGTCTAGAGTAATGTCTTTAACTTCCACCTTCAATAAACGCAAAAGTTCAGATTGCAAACGTTTAAAAAATTCCAATCATCGAGAGAAAAAATTGATACTTGATGAAAAATCTCTATTTCCGGCGACATAATTGACTGTAAACGATTAGAAAATGAAACGAGCTAACTTGATTGATAGAAACTGTTGAGCATTAATTAGTAAGTCGAAGTAGATATGCTAACGGCCGCGCCTGATAGAATATAGTTATAATTATACCAATGACCGGCGCGTAGCGCCGGAAAATTTTGAGATTTCGACCTTTTAAAGTCCACCAAAACGCATCTTTTCGGTTTAGAGTTTCCCAAAATTTTTTCCACAATGAGAACCATACCCAAAATTTTTTTCCTCATTTCGAAATTTTTTTCCTCAAAAGACCCCATTTGAGGAAAAAAAACGGTGGTATACCCCCCAACTGGTCGGACGTCTTACAGGTATGATCGATCAGCATGTTTTGAGAAGCTTGAAAAACACCAAAATAAAGCGGCTATGAGCATTTTTAAGCGAAAACACGAATTTGGGAAATTGCGAAAAAAAATTTTGACCATTTCCTCCACTTGGTGAATGAAAAGGCCCGAGGAGGAAACGGTGTTTTGTAGAGGGCAGAACATAATTTGATAATCGCTTCTATCGACTTTCTATATTACAGTATATTACGATTTAGTCCTCACACGAAATTTGGCATGTGTTCTTTATTTCAGCTTTCCTCCGAAAAATAGCATTTGAAAAAAACTGACTATAGGATTCATCTTGAGGAAGGCGGCTTATTCCACAGTAACCTGCAAGGATCTGGGAATTCATGATTTCCACATTCAATATGAGGAATTTATGGTTTTTCAATTAATTCTTGCTTGCACTGGGGTTTGATCCCTGAACTTTAAGATTGTGACTCGAAAGCTGTAACCGTAACCACTGGTCCATCAGGGCCAATGTTTGCTTGGTTAGATCTTCCATTTAAGCTGGTGGGCCATTGCGCTCCTTAAGGAACTTCCTCAAGAAGGTTCTATTCCACATGTGGTCTACTTCCATTTTTTTCTTCCTTCTTCTATTTCTGTTGTCTCCCTAATTTTTCTCTTGAAGGTGTTGCTTTCATGGGCCAGCATACTGATGTTATCAAAGCTTGGCCTACACCTGCACTTTAGACAATGTTCTGCCACTCCACTTCTTTCTTCATTCACGTTCTTCAATGCATTTCTATGTTCTGAGACTCTAGTCTCGAGTATTTTACCTGTTTTTCCTATGTAGACTTTTCCTCTTGGTTCCATGGGGATGGAATAAACTACTCTTTGACTTTCCTGCTTGTCTCTTTTTGGGGCTACATTGCTCACATGTTTCCTCAGGATATCCCTAGATGTTGGAACTAGTCTGATCTTTTACTGCTTAAATATTCTCTTGTTTCTGTGTCACTTGACCACTGCATGGTACAATAGCAGCACACTTATGCTCAGTGTCTTCGGTATAAGACTTTTTCTCAGCCATGGCTTTTTTGATTAGGTTTTTGGGGTATCCATTCCTCTGAAAGGCAGTTTTAATGCCTTCTACCTCTTTTTTGTACTCCTGTTCATTGAAACATATACTTTTGGCCCTTATGAGCATACCTTTTATTATTCCTATCTTGGTGTTTATTGGATGGTTAGAGTTGAAGTTTAGGCCTTAGTCATTGTGTGTAGGTTTTCGTTATACTGTTGCTGTAAGGCCTTGTTCATTCCTAGTTACCAGTACATCGAGGAAGGGCAGCTTACCATTCTGTTCAACTCCCATTGTAAACTTTATGGCTGGATTCTTTTGCATTCAATGCGAAAGAGTTACTGTTCTGTCAATATGACTTACTCACTCAGCTCCTCCTGTGCCATTCGGCGCATTGGGCAGAAACTGTCCTCCACCTGGTTTGTTTGATGCCGCGATCTTGCTACTTCCCATGATATACAAAGCGCCCACAGATTTTCTATGAAGGTCTGTTCCCGTGAGGTTCGAGGCCGCCTTGTTTCCGTCTTCCTCGTAGCAGCATCCATGTGATGGCACTTTTTGGGGGTCATGAATCCTGTTGCCGTAAGATATGCCCAGCAAATCGTAGCAGGCATTCAGTCGCAATGTCATTGAGGGGGTCAGTTCTATGGTGGATTTCTTCATTAGTGATGCGGTCCTGGTAAGAAACTCGCAGGATTCGGTGCAGCTATCATTATTGAGCAATGTTAAGCCTTTTCGCCATGCTTGAGGACGTCTTCCACATTTCACAAGCGTATCGTTGCAGTTGGGAGGACAATGGTGTTGAGTAGACGAATTTTGGTTGCTATGTTGATCTTTGGGGTTAACCAAATTGGATTGAGTCGCTGAAAGACTGCTCCTGCTCTTCCAATGTGACTGTTCAGAGTTGCCTTCATTGGCCAAGATGCTGCCCGAGTAACTGAATCTATCAAGCTCCTCAATTTGCTGTCGGCCTATCATCATGGAATCCCTTGGATGAGCATATCCAATTCTTATGATCTTCGTTTTATTTCCACTTATCCAGAGTACCATCTTGACCGCTTCTTGTTCCAGACTTGTTGTCAAGTCTTGCATGCTCTTTGTGGTCCCGAGGGCTGTGATGTCATCGGCAAAATCAAGGTCTGTCAGGCAATTTGGTTATGACAAGACGTTATTGTCATATGACAGGAGGTTCTTTCAACTGATCAAAAGTAAAATTATTCTTGCAGCTTTTTTCACAGCTTCTACAACAAAAGACTTTCAAAGAAAGTGCCAACATCGTAGAGGTCGAAAATTTTGTTTAGAGTAGCAGGTGATGTAGTTTTATTATTGTATGTATACAATAAAAAGATTCTAATTTAGGCCAAATGTACCTGATCAGCAAAATTTAGATCAGTTATTCCATTCTGCGTGAGATAAAAAAGCCACAATATCAAAAACTTTGGATAATACAGTAGGACTCCAAATTAAAAGTAGAAAAAAATCACTTAGTCTTAGAAATGAATCCATTCTACAGTAGCTTGTAGTGATCTGAAGTTCCTTATTCGATTTTCAATACCAAAAAATTACTGTGCTGTCACATTTTCAAAAATGAAAATTGAGCAAAAAGACTAAAGTGATGTAATTTTTCTAACTGAACCACCCATGTACACTAATAATGTTATCAATGCAGCAAAACTGCAAATAACTATTTCAAATTGGTGTTTTCATGTCACATCTAAGTTCGAAATAACATCAGTAAATTTTTCCCTCCAGGATTTTTTTGTGTTGCATGATGGAATTTCATGAAACGTACTTCTCATTCAAAACGAGATAAAAACGTGATGACACGAAAAATATATAAAAAATTTTCATGATATTTGCAAGGAATATTTGGTGTATTATGTGATCTGTGTCCATTATTACATCAAATATCAACTTTTATGTAAATGACTATCAAATTCAGATATTCATTTATTGATTATGTGCACTATTTTTCAAATTCTCCGCATCATGGATCCAAGAATCGATTTCACGTGAAGCATGAAACGCCCAATTTTCAATTGGATGGCAAAGCAAAGATGTGAGTCGTTGATCGACCTTGACTGGAGATATTAAAATCTGGAAAATGTTCATCTAAATATGGCGTGCCCAGTTCAAAAAATTCAAGCAAATATGACGTTGAGTGAACTGATTTTGTCTCTCTAGATTCTAGTTTTCAAAACCTATATAAGTGAATTTTATACCGCAAAATGCATAACGCGTTTCACGCATGAATGTTTCCGTATACGGGCGTATATATATGCAAATGACCTTGGAGTTAAAAATAATTGAGAAAAAATTTATTGATCGTCAAATTTTGGAGAGAAGGAAAAAATCCTTTTTTTCGACGCAGAGTAAATAAAAAAGTGGGTTTTTTCACCCATATCGATCGGTCGTCGTTTAGATGGATTTTTATTGATGAAATTCGCTTCTCAATTTTGCGACCATATACCACAAATAGTAAGAATGAATTTGTCATTTTTCTTCACAGTATCCTGCTAGAACTTGCAATTTGGTTTCCAAAAAATCAAAATTTCACTAATGGTCGAAAAATTGTTTGATAATCTGTTTCTCCAGAAATGCTTTTGAATACGATAAAAGTTAAAAGCAAGTGCTATTCCACACTTTTACGATTTTGTGCTGAACCATATGTCACAACAGGCTTCAAAATTTTGGGTTTACTAAACTAACTGTTAGGAATTTTTGAGCAAGAAATCTTACTCCAAAGGCTTTGTATGAACGATTTTGACGATAGTACTAATTTTTGTCATTTTTCAATTCATCAATCTTTAATACTAAAATTTCGTATTTTAATTGCAGTAAGTATTAAATACAGTAAACTCATTGACGCAAAATCTGTCATTTTCTCGTCCTACCTTTTGGAAAATGTACAAGCAAATTTTTGTTGGTAATTCCATCTAAATTTTAAAAAATACTGTAATATGAACTCGCGTTCTCGCCAACTATGGTAAACAATCATGGAAATGTGGGATATAATTTCCACACGAACAAACCCTGAAATTAAACTTCCTGGTTTCTGTAACGCTTTTAGTCGATTCATAAAAATTGATCACTGTTCCATGTTTCAACGTATTGATCATGAGCCTAAATTTTGAAACGTCATCACAAAAAGCTTCAACGTTTTGAAATCAACTGAAGAAAGAATTTCTATTTGAACAACTTTTCCTAAAAGCATACATAAGATTCAATCACAGCATCCATAAGGACCAAAAGTTTACAGATATATAATACAGTATGATCCAAAAATATTGCAGGAATCACAAAAAAATTTTCGTCATGCATTTCATCTAAAAACTGTAAAAATCTGAACCTGGTTTTCTTAAAGACATACATAAGATTGAATCATAGCATTCATAGGGTCAAAAAACTCTCAGATACAGGGTTTGTATCCCTATTCCTCGAACGTCCCCTTTCCTCGAAAGTCCCGATTCCTTATAAAGTGGATAAAATTCTCGATTCCTCGAAACGTGCTTTAGTGCATCATGAATTTGCTTTCCCGATTCCTCGAAAAGAAGATAAAGTTCATGATTATTCATCGAACATTGGTGCATCACAAATCCCAGTTCATCGAAAGTGCGTATACAGACACATCGATTTTCTTGAAACGTCTGTAAATTTGATCGTTAGTATTATAATTCCAAAATTACCATATCTGATTATATGAAGACTGAACAGCATTAAGAGATTTTTTGTTTATGGCCGTTCATGCACATTTCTGATCACTTTTGGAGTGCTCTACTTTGATGCTTAGGCTTAGGCTTAGGCGACCGTGGGAACTTTATGTCGTGGGAACTTTCACCTTACAAGATGGTAAATTCAAACCAGCACATTTATTGTTTTCGAGGAAGCGGTATTTGTTGGAAAAAAATTACGAGGAATCGGGACTTTCGCTAAAACGGGACTTTGTAGATAAAATCTTAAGCAGTATTCGAAGAATCGGGACTTTCGATGAATCGACACACAATCTTTTCAGGCAATCCCAAAAACCATGTATGAATCCAGTCGAGAGAAAGCCTACCGTTTCGTCACCGCAACGTCTTTAACATTGAGTTTCATATCGATCATAGCAGCCTGCATTTCGCTTCCGATTTTGAATAGCCAGGTTGAAACGGTTTTGGAAAAAATGGCTCAACAATCGCAAAATTGTCACATGATCACCGAAGATCTTATATCCGAGTTGAAACATGAAAATTCCGCTCCAAAAGCAAATTCGACAATTATACAACGTTTACGCAAGCGACGACACATCGAAGGAGTCTGCGGCTGCTGCCTGCCCAGCCTCCCGGGACCCAAAGGGAGGCCAGGCCGCGACGGCCGGCCGGGACCCCGCGGCGCCCAAGGGCCGCCCGGCTTCCCGGGCCTACCGGCGCCCGAAGTTTGCCAACTGGTGACCATGAAGCCGTGCGAACCGTGCCCGCCTGGGCCGCCGGGACCCATCGGCCCGACGGGGCCGCGCGGCCAGCCCGGTGCTGCCGGGCGTCCGGGCGCCGACGGACGACGAGGCAAAGAAGGACCGGCCGGCGAACCCGGTCCACCGGGCACAGCGGGCGACCGTGGATCGGAAGGCGTTCGCGGCGATCCGGGCAAGTCGGCGCCTTTGTCGGCCCCGATTCCCGGGCCGCCGGGCCCTGAAGGTGACGCTGGACCGATGGGCGACGCCGGGCAACCCGGCCAGCCCGGACTAGATGGGAAGAACGGAGCGAACGGTTCACCAGGTAAACCGGGCCGAAAAGGTCGAGATGGCGCCGATGGTAAACCGGGCATTAAAGGACCGGCTGGTGAACCGGGCCGCGATGGCGAAAAGGGCGTTTGTCCGAAATATTGTAGTTTGGATGGCGGCGTTTTCTACATGGAAAATTGAAACGACGAATATGGACTAGAATTTGATCGGATGGAAATTATGGTCACACATTTTTTCTTTCGCAAAACAATGCTTTTCATGATTATTTATGAATTTTCAGCTATATTATTGTTGATTTTCAATCAATTCAAAAATTATCAAGAATCTTTGCCATCTGTTTTCTTGTGAAATATGTTATGAGAAGCTGCTTTGTACGGAATACGAGAAGGGTCACTTGAAAAAAATCTTCACAACTTGAAAAAATTTGTTATCACTTTAAAAAAATCTTTATCTTCGAACATCGTGCGCAACATTTTTTCAAGATGCATCGCAAAAAAGTCAATATGTGAAAGTTTTTCGATGTTCGGCTTCATGGCAATTTCTGCAAGTGCAACACATTTTTTCAAGATAATCTTGAAAAAAGTGAAGAAAAAAGAAAAGGAGTAAGTAAAAAATAAAATAAAAACTGACATATGGAGAAAGCAAAAACTAAAGCACTGAAAAATAGATAGTATAAAGATGCAGAGAGGTTTAAAAAAGTAGCAAAAAATAAAAACCAGAAGATAATAAAAAAGTAAAGTAAGGAAAAAGTAAAAAAGTGAAAAACAGTTAAGAAGTAACAAAAAGTAGGAAAAAATCTGAAAAAATGAAAAACTCAAACAAAAAACGAAAATAGTATAAAATAAAAGCAAAAATGGATGAGAGAAGTAACTAATAAAGAAGTTAAATTAAAAAGTAAAAAGTAGAAATAAGTGAAGTGAAAAAACGTAAAAAACAAGTAAAAAAGTGGAACATAAAGAAAAACTAGTAAAAGAGATATAAAAAATAGCATCAAGATAGAATCTTGAAAAAAATAAAGATCTCATTTTGGCAAAAAAACAACATAGCATCTTCGACACATCGAAGGATGCAAATTTCTGAAACTAGCCAATCAAAATCGCTTCCCCGACTCCTATATGGGAACCCCTCAAGGTGGACTTCTCAAGGTCACGGCTTGCTGGCGAAGGGCACCCTTGCTTTTAAGGGGAGTGCCAGAGGAAGTGGTTATTTTGTACGGGGTATCCGATGGACTTATTGGTTTTTAATAAAAAATTTTTACTGTCCGAAATTTTTTAGAAAAATGTCAAAAATGCTTGTTTTTCAACCAAAATGCAGTAATTTTGGACAAGGATCCAAATTTTCGTTTCTTTGTCGGGTTCCTGTGGAATTAGGGAAATGGTCTTAGAACAGCCGACAAAGTCAAAATTTTGATTATTTTCCAACATTACTGCATTTTAGGTGAAAAACAAGCATTTCTGACGTTTTTCTGAAAAATCCCGGAAAATAAAATTTTTTATGAAAAACTAATATGTCAGTCGGTTTTCCCATGCAAAACATACCCCCCTCTGCCACCGCCGTAGAAGCCAAGGGCGCCCTCTGTCAGCAAGTATATGTAAACATTGCAGGTTGAGCAATGATTTTGATTGGCTAGTTTCAGAAAATTTCATTCATCTTGACTTTTTGCAAGATGAGATCGTCATTTTTGAAGTCGATATCTTAATTTTTTTCAAGATTATCTCAAAATGTGCGATGCACTTAAAAAACTTGCGATGCACTTGAAAAGAAAGTCGAACATCGAAAACCTCTTACATCTTAATTTTTTGGGATGCATCTCTAAATTTTTGCGTAGCATTTTGAAATTTTTGCAATGCATCTTGAAAAAATGTTGTGCATCAAGATAACAATTTGTTTCAAGTGGCCCTTGTCGTATTCCGATTTTTTGTACAAAGTTTGCAGATGTCATATAGTCAATAAAATTTGCCACAGACTGTATGCACAACACACAAGTTTAGCGTGTTCCAAAACGTCACCATATTCAGTTTTTTCTAAACTCTGTCCTGAGTCGTTTTAAAATCATAAAAAATGAATTTTTGTATAGTCTCATTTTTGTCGTAGAGATTATATCATAATTTTTGTCAATTCTTGGTTGATGCATAACAAAGTATCTGACCCTTGGAATAACTTGGAACAATCTTCTTTTTTGGAGTAATGGTAACAATCTTAACATTTTTGTGTGGCTAGAATTTGTTATAAGGAAGTCTACTGCAGCACATACATTTTTGTTTGGTTTTTTTCTCGCGGAAAACAGTTTAAAAAGTTTGGTATGCTTGAGCAATTCGCTTTTAAACTTTTTATTTTTCGATGTTTGGCTGCGTATACCTATTTTACCCTCATTGTGAAGAAATTTGGGTTTTTTTGCCACAATATAAACTTATCCTCTGGGAAAAAATTACGTCTCAAATTAAACCTGCTTTTTTTGCTGTCATTATGAATACAGTCTGATTTTTTCACCAAAATGCAGAAAAATAAAGAAAGGTACAAAAAAAGAAAACAAGGATACAAAATGTATGACTTATATCCTCGGATATTTACCTGAAAAATATCCTTCAAAACTTAATGGGAAATCAAGTTCTGATGCTGTTCATGCATAGACCACTATTCACAAGTTTTTAGACACCAGCCAAGCTGCGTGTTCACTTTCTACATCATCCACATATAGAATATTTTTTAGAAAGGATCAAAAAAGATCAACAAGTTTGAAGGTGAGGTGGTATTTTTTGCAGTCGGTCTGTTTATGTTGGGAGCTTTTTAAATATTTTTCTTTTTTGTGGTTGTTTTGTGTTTGTAAATTTTTTATTCTTATATTTCTTTTGTCTTTTTCCTCTGTTGTTTTTTTGCGTTTGTTGTCTTTGGTATAAAACAATAGTAAAGGGAAAGGGAAAGGGAAAGGGAAAGGGAAAGGGAAAGGGAAAGGGAAAGGGAAAGGGAAAGGGAAAGGGAAAGGGAAAGGGAAAGGGAAAGGGAAAGGGAAAGGGAAAGGGAAAGGGAAAGGGAAAGGGAAAGGGAAAGGGAAAGGGAAAGGGAAAGGGAAAGGGAAAGGGAAAGGGAAAGGGAAAGGGAAAGGGAAAGGGAAAGGGAAAGGGAAAGGGAAAGGGAAAGGGAAAGGGAAAGGGAAAGGGAAAGGGAAAGGGAAAGGGAAAGGGAAAGGGAAAGGGAAAGGGAAAGGGAAAGGGAAAGGGAAAGGGAAAGGGAAAGGGAAAGGGAAAGGGAAAGGGAAAGGGAAAGGGAAAGGGAAAGGGAAAGGGAAAGGGAAAGGGAAAGAAACAAAGAACTCACTCATTAATGCGAAAATAGGGTATCTACTTTTGCAATTCCACGTTCCAAGAATAATTTGACGAAAATTCTTCCCGAAATTGATCTTTTGACGTATGCCACCTTGACATCGGAGAAAATTCACGAAATTTTTTGAACCGATTCAAAAAAAAGTAATTTTTCCGATGATTCTTGCTCCAATGATTCTCATCCAGGCGAGCAGTCCTCCACAAGTTTCGATTTCTGGAATTTCCTTATATACACACACATACACTAGATACATCATCCTTGTATATAGAAAATGATAAATTGTTTTTTGTCGATTAATTTAGAAAAGAACTTATTTAGGGTGAAACTTTGTATATAACTGGATTTTATATCACTTTTCAACGTCGAAAGTGAATTTTTTTGGTATTTGGCCAAGCAAAAAGTCGTATTTTTTGTGAGATTTCCAGATTTTTTCTAGACGTTTAAATGTATGAAGAATACCGTACAGAAAAAAAATTTTGAATCCGGTATATCAGGTATTATACATTGTCTGAAAGAAAAAGTAAGTTTCCTACCTTCTGCCTATTTTTTCTTTAATTTCCGTATCTGGGGCGTAAAAACAATTTTTTTCTCCTATATAAAAAGTCCTCCCCGATTTCATGGATTCATTGTCAATTTTCGAATACAATCATCATTACCATAATTATCGAGGGTCCCACAATCTAATAATACAGTAAACCATCTTATTTTCTTCCAATTATTGGCTTTCGGCCGAGAAAAAATTTTTTTTGTTTGTTTACTGTAGACCCATATATTTTACAAAAATGGAAGACACCGGACGGGAGAAGGCGTACAAATTCGTGGCCTACACGGCCGTCAGTTTCAGCGTTTTGGCCATTTGCTCCGTTTGTACTTTGTTGCCCATGGTCTACAATTATGTGCAGTCGGTACAGGATAGGGTGGACCAGGAGGCGGCGTTGTGCGCCGAATCGGCCAACCACGTTTTTCGGGCCGTGTCAGGCGTCCACGAGGACGTTTTGGGCGGACAGGTGAGATTTAAAGCTATATACAATAACTTTGTCTGACGAACTTCCGAGCTACAGTAAACAAATCTACAGTAAGACTTCCAGGGTGGCTGATGATAGAAAGTTGAGTTGCTGATTTCGGATATGGTTGATCTAGAATTCCTTATATTCTAAATGTTTTAAAATTTCATAGGAGCAGGTACAGTAAAATCTCATTGTCAAGTTTTCTCCAGACGTCGAATGAAAATTTCGAAATTTACCGTATTCTCACTTGCTGCAGGTGCCTCGAAATTTGTAGATTCTCATATTTTCTACAGTAAGAACATTACCCTTCATGGTAAATCATTATGTTTTGGTGTCAAGTTTTCCTACATCCATCAAACGACGGATTTTAGTAAAAATTGTCCAATTTACTGTGAGGGATTCTTTTATGGTAAAAATCTTGTAGATTTTTCCTAATTTCAAGGTATTTGTGTGTTCCATATCCTCTGAATAAAGTTAACCCTAAGACTAAAATCTGGTTTTATATTTTCACAACATGTCTTTGAATTCAGATGGGAGAAGTGGAACAAAAAATCAATAAAAATGAAACTTTGGAAGATAATTTTGAAAAATGGACGCAAGTTAAATTTTTTTGGTTTACTGTAATCGACCGATCTGTGTATAAAATTGAATCATCTCGAAAAAAATCAGGTTTTCAAGCTGCTTTTTTTTGTATTTTTAATTTAATTTTTGGATTCACAAAAAGAATTTCCGAACAATTTTGACACTTTGGCAGCTCTCACATCCGAACAACAAAACCGTCAGGACGTTGACCAAACGAGGCGGCAGTTGCGAAGGCTGCTGCTTGCCCGGCTTGGCCGGCCCGAAAGGCGCTCCCGGTAAGCCCGGCAGGCCCGGACGACCTGGAAACCCCGGCAACCCCGGATTCCCCGGCTTGCCGCCGCCCGAAACGTGCCAATTGCCGACCGAGAAACCGTGCGACCCGTGCCCGCCCGGTCCGCCCGGACCACCCGGCCCGCCAGGACCGAACGGCAATAACGGCCCAGTTGGACCCCAAGGTAAATTTTTGTGACTTGCAATGTTGCGAATGGCCAAACTTTGAAGGGTCATAATTCAGTCAAAAATAAATATACGACAACGAAAATAGTATTTTTGAATAGATCTTGTCGAGACCTATCGATCGGTACCAATTTTGTGTCACTGTAATTCGGCAAAATTATCGCCTTCCGAAAATTCAGCTTTGTCCTATATTTAGGAATGACCAAACTTTGAAAGGTCACAACTCAATGAAAAATGAAGATACAATGTTTAAAATACTATTTTTGAGTAGATCTCTTCAAAACCTATCGGCTAGTATCTATTTGAGGGTGTTTTTAAATATAAAACAGCCTTGCTTGCCTAACCTGCAACTCTCATGCTTTCTAGGTAATCCTGGCAAAGATGGCCAACCCGGCATTCCCGGACCCCAAGGACCACCCGGCAACAACGGCGACGCCGGTGCCGACGGACCACCAGGCGACGCCGGCGCCCCAGCCGAAAACACACCGGCCACTCCCGGCGACAAAGGACCCGATGGTGATACCGGACCAACGGGCGTGCCCGGCCCACCCGGCCCGCCCGGCAAAGACGGCGCTCCGGGCAAAGCCGGCGTCAAAGGACCGTCGGGCAAACCGGGCAACCCTGGTCCCGATGGTGAAGCCGGACCCAAAGGACCGGCCGGCAACAACGGACCGGCCGGCGAGAAGGGCATTTGTCCGAAATATTGCGCTTTGGACGGCGGCGTTTTCTTCGACGATGGTACCAGACGTTGAAAAAGAACAACGGCGATTTTGTGAACATTTGGTCGAAATCTCAATACTACTTTGGACAATTTTGACAAGAAAAATTTAGTTTTTTTTTGAAATTATGTGGTTAAATCGTGCAATTGTATGTCAATTTGCTGCTGTACTACTGTCATCTCGTTCGTGAAACCTTCCAGCACGATTCTCTTTTTTGTCTATACATAACTTTTGATTCTTATAGTTCACAAATGCACAATGAAAGCTGCCATTTTTATACGTGTTTTGTTTTTTGTCCCTTTTTCGGTTCTGACATTTTTTAATATTCATGCATTTTCACTACAGTAAGTATCAGTCAAGTGAATCACAATCTTGGAAATGAGCAAAGTTTGAAGAGCCATAACTCTATCAAAACTGGAGATAAAAAGCTGAAAAACTTATTTTTGGGTAGATCTTAGCAAGACCTATAGATTGGTATCCATTTTGATATAATAAAAGTATCGGCTTCTTAGCCTGCAACTTTGTCTCCCAATCTACTCACAGTAAAGATGGCCAGAACTGAAAATTCTTCAGGGATAAAAAACCTGCACTCCAGCTCTATAGGTGACAGAAAATATCCATTGACGATGGAACCCATTTTTTGTATGTCAGTAAAAAAATTATGTTTACTGTAGGTATACCAAGAAAAATTGTCAATTTTTTCTTAAAAAATGAGAACCAGATTGTTCATTTAACAGTTTTAGTGCAGGATTTTTAACTACTAAGAAGTTCCAGAGTTTTCTACAGGACACAGTTGCTCGAAATGGAGAAGTGGTTTATTGTAGCAAGTCTAATTTTTTTCCAAGAGCTCAAGTTACTACAGTAAACTCTCGGAACAACAACATCATCACGTACAAAACAAAGTAACCATTGAAGATACAGTAAGATGCGTTGAAAAAATCGCTATCCGTCCGATTATTGCACCTGCTTGTATTACAGCAAAAAGTACAAGTTTTGGTCGTAATACCGTATCCGTCGGTTATGCACAACGGGTGACATTTATCTTCGCAATCGCGGTTTATTTCGTAGGTCGCGTCGTTGACGAAAGATAAATCGACCTAGAAATTTCGCTGCGTATAAATTTTACTGTAGAAATGCAAATTTCCAGGAACTTTGAACGAATATCAAAATAGAAGATGATCAATTTTGAAAAACAGTATTTGGTAGGTCTTGAAGAGATCTATCGATTGATATCCTATTCTTATGTTTCAAAGATGAAAAACTTTTTGATGGATGATAAAACAGGGTCTGTAAAAATTATAACCAACAACCATGGATTCTGAATCATCATGAGTTCCCCAAAAAAGAAGATAAACATTTTTGAGAAACAGTTTTGAATATATCTTGAGAAGACCTATCGATTGATACGTTATTCGCTATGTTTTGGGAAAAAAATTTTTTGATCTAACATGTGAAACGAGGTCTCTGAAAATTCTACATACGTAACCTATCAGGAATTTAAACTAGCATAACTCCGTCAACAAAGAAGATAAACAATTTAAAAAGACAGGTTTCGATAGATCTCGACGAGACCTGTCGATTGACACCCTATTTATGACGTTTCAAAAAAAGAATTTTGATGAACGACAAAACAGGGTCTCTAAAAATTATTACAACACATCACCAAAAAGGAATTATAAACCAGCAGAACTCCGTCAAAAAAGAAGATAAACAATTCAAAAAGACAGTTTTCGATGGATCTTGACGAGATCTATCTATTGATACCTTATTCGTTATGTTTCAAAAATAAAAAAAAATTAATGAACTATAAAACAGGGTTTGTCTAAAAATTATAACCTCATACGTCACCAACCATAAATTGTGAATCATCATAAAATCATCAAAAAAAGATAAACATTTTTAAAAACAGTTTCAAATAGATTTTGAGGAGACCTATCGGTTGGTACCTTACTTGCTATGTTTTGAAAAGAAAACATTTTTGATCGACGATGAAACGGGGTCTCTAAAAATTATTACTACGTACGTTACCTATCAGGAACTCTAAACTAAGATAACTCCGTCAAAAAAGAAGATAAACAATTCAAAAAGACAGTTTCCGATAGATTTTGACGAGGTCTATCGATTGATAATCTATTAACTATGTTTTCAAAATCAAAAACTTGAAATTGCCGATACAGAACAGGGTCTCTCCAAAAACTATTACCTTACATACGTCGCCTAATGCACATAGTTTGATGTTGGCTTCGTAGGAGAAATTGCGGAAACAATTCAAATCTCGTTGCTCGGGCAAAGCAACCCTCGATTCGGTATGTTCGCAAAAATAGCATTCAATTCTTCCATTATCACAATTGGCAATTTCTAAAATAAGCGTAAAGTATTAAAAAAAGAAAAAATCATTATGCCAACAACTTCTTACCGATGATAAAAGCCGAAAGACATACTAAAAGCGTAATCATTCTTGGAAGCTATTCCAGAAAAATGATTTTTTTCCTCGAGTCCATATCAAGACAAATTATGCCGGATATCATGCTGATACTTTTTTTCATGAGAATTTGAATGCTTGATATCGTTCAATAGATCATGATTGAAAAAAGTGGATGAAAAGACCACATTGGCTCTTCTTGATTTTGTCACCTAACTCGGGATGATACATGGAAAAAATCATGCATACATCAACTATTTTTTCACTTTGGAATTCTTGAAACTAAAAACATCTCACATATCGTGGCTTTCACAATCTTATCTAGAAACTATATTTTGTACAATGGAATTGCCTTCTCAGGTCTTAATTTGCTCAAGTTTTCTAAAAAGTTTAACATTCAACTTTTAAAAATGAGCATTTTGAGTTGATCAAGAAAGACATTCCACTTCCAAAAGCCGTCCAGAGTAGCTCGATTTTGGTCCACACACTTTTTTCAGTCCTTATCCTTAAATAACTGTGTATTACACAATTTTGATTAGTGTCTTAATCCATTCAGTGGCTGAAATTCAAAAAGAAAACGGTGTTCACATCGCTCATACTCCATCTAAAAGAACAGTGATTGGATCAATTCAGTGGTTCAATCGACTCCCAACATGTGGAAAAACGGTGGCCCGATCGATTCAATAGCCGAAACAATACGGTGGCCGAATCGACACGCAATGGTGATACTCGCTTTAATAAGAATTTTTCTAGGGTGAGGTGGAAGATTTGGATATGTTCGTAAAATCAAGAGTAGCGATTGGAATCTGACTCCATTGTATTACATTATACTCGACAGTATACTAAAGTGCTGAATTGATTTAGTGGCTGAAACGATACAGCTTGCTGAAAGACGGTGGCTGAAATGATACTCCATGTGAAAAAAGATAGCTGCATTGATTCAGCGGTGGCTGAAACGACACAATGGCTAAAATGCTCCGATTAGCTATATGTTTACCTGCAGTATTTTAAACTTTTGCCTCCATTACATTTTTCACTGGGCTGTAGTCCATGTGGTAAAAAATTTCGGGCACGATCATGGAGTTGAAGAAGAAAATTTGAATCAAGCCGTCTGTAATTCGGTGAAATATGCAATTTTTGGCACATCTCAACGAGATCTATCGATCGGTACGCAATATGGTGTTTTCGAATGGGACAAAAACCTTGCTCACCTTCGGGAGGAATCGGGGAGTCTCATGTCAACTTTAAACATCCATAAGTCCGTTCAAAATTATGTTAAACATTTTAAAATCATTTTCTTTGAATAGATCTCAACAAGATCTACCAATTGATATCCAACACGTTGTGTTTTTAAACAGCACGAAAATACAACTCAGTGCATGACCATGGAATCGGGTAAAATTAACCACGTCAGGTTAACTTCTAAATGTCTCATCCATAACTCCGTCAAAAACGTAATTGAACTATTTTAAATAATATTGTTGAACTGCTCAACTAAATCTATCGATTGGTGCCCAATACCTTGTGCTAACGAACAACACGAAATCGTGTCCATCCTTGGGCACGACCATGGGATCGGAGAAAATTTAGTTCATGAACACATTTTAGATGTTTCATTTCAACTTTAACAATTTTAAGTCGTTTTTAATAGATCTCAACGAGATTTAACGATTGATATCCAGAACGTTGTGTCTATAAACAAAATGAAAATTTTGTAAATTTTCGGACATGACCACGGAATGGGGCAAAATTTGGTTCATGAACATTTTTACATATCTCATGACAACTTTAAACATCCATAACCCCGTCAAAAATGAAGTTAAACAAATTTAGATAATATGTTTCAATAGATCTCAACGAGATCTATCGTTTCATACCCCAAGACGTTCGCTTCGGACCGAAAGATTTCTTTCAACAAAACAAAAAATGGCACAATCAACTCCTTTACGAACCGTTGAAAAATTCATTATCAAAATCCGATTTCGATATTTTGCCTTTTTTCAATCGTTTAATAAGTTTATAATCTTGCTTCATTTCTTCATTTTCGTCCAATTTTCGTTTTTTATCATCTTTCGCATTATTTTCTGATAAAGGCGTCGCATTGGCGTCCGTTCCTTGTTCTACCGACGTAGTAGTAGAAATTTTATTACTCTTTTTAGATTTCCTCTCCTGGAAAGTACGGCGCGATTCCTGCTGTTTTTCTAAACGTTTTTTCTCCATTATTTTATCTTTAAATTTTATATCCGACGTGTTAATCGTCGAACGTTTAAAATTGCTCAGATCTCGATCGCATAACTCGGGCATTTTTGGTAAACGATGTAAACCGAAACAATGAGCGACTTGGACGACGTCGAGATCTACAAAAAAAAAATTTTTGCATAGTTTAGATGTAAACAGGTTTAGGAAAATCAATTTGCCCTCACATGCGAATGCAAATTTACTCCGATCTGCAAAAAATCTATAATTTCGATGTAACCAGGTTTAGGAAAATCAATTTACACTCAGCTGCAGAAAGTGTAAACATATTCAGAAAACTAAACGTTCACCCTGATCTACAAAAATGCATACTTTTGATGTAAACAGATTTAGAAAAATCAATTTATATTCATCTGCTGAAAGTGTAAATAGATTCGAAAAAGTAAACTTTTACTCTGATCTGCATAAAACTCATAATTTCGATGTAAACTGGTATAGGAAAATTAATTAACACTCACCTGCAGAAAGAGTAAACCGATTCAGAAAAGCCAGTTTTTAGTCTGATCTGCAAAAAACGCATAGTTCCGAGACTAAACACATTTAGTAAAGTCAATTTACACTGAATTTTGAAAATTTACACTTGGAATCGCTTTTGTAGAGCTAACTGTAGAGCTAACCAAATGGGCCAAAACCGGAAGTGGGATCCAAAGAATAACAAAAACACAAAAGAACAAACAAAAAATAATGAAAAACACAACATAAAACAGAAATAAAATGCAAACGATAATGAAATTAGAGATCAAAACATCCAAAAAACAATGCGAAAAACGGAAAACATGTATATAAGTTATGAGTCTCAAAAAATAAAGAAATAATGAAGCTAAAACAAAAACAAAATCTGATGTAAAAAACAACAGAAAAAAAGAAGCAAAACACAAAAAATTGAAAAGATAAAAAGTAAATTAAATAGTCAACCAAGAACAAATACAGAATAATGGAATTAACAATACATAACAAAAGCAAAACAAACAACAAGCAAGAAATGCGAAAACATAAAAATAAAAATAACTATATTAGTGACGCAAAAACAAACAATGAAATGTAAAAACAAGTAACAATAAGCAAAATGAAATACGAACAAAACTAACTGGTCAAGCGAAAACACGCAAAAATGTAAAAGCAACAGAAAAAGAAAACAAAAAACAAATTGTTAAAAAATAAAGGAGAAAAAATGAAAAGAAACCTGGATAATATAGTAAAAACAAGTAAAAATAATGCAAAGAACAACGTAAAACGAAAAAACAAGAAATGTAAAAGCGAACAGAAGCAAAAAATAAAACTACCAAAAAAGTGAAAGACAAAAAAATTAAGTGATGAAGAACAAACGAAGAAAAATGATAAAAAACAACAGAAAATACAAACAATGGTAACAGGAAAAAACAAAAACAAAAATTGTGGAGCGAGAACAAACATAAGACGTAAAGAAACAGAAAACATACATAATAAAAGAAAACAGGGAAAACATCGAATAGTGAAGCGAAAGCAGAACATAATGTGAAAAACGGCATAAAACAGAAGCATAACAGAAAAAGAAGAAAAAATGGAAACAAAACTAAAAAGTGGGGCTAGAACAATGAAATAATAGTGTGAAAAACAAAAGAAAAGCATAACAATAAAAGAAAAAATGAAAAAACGAAATAGTGAAGCAAAAACATTTAAAAACAAAAAAAACTAAAACAGAGCTAATTAGTGAAGCAAAATCAAACAAAAACAATGCAAAGAAAACCAAAAAACGAGCAAAATGCAAACAATAAAAAAAACACGAAAGAATTCTTAAAATTGAAAAAAAAATTACCTTTCAACTGGCATACAATACTGCAATCGTGTTTAGCGTAGGATTGAATAAACGACACAAATGCAGTTGTACCTTTCAAAAGGAGATTTCTGTAAAATGAAAAAAATAAAATTCAAAACTAACATACATCAAGAAAATTCAAATTCTAGCACCTATCGTTACTAGAAGCTTTTCTAATTTCAGAAAACGTCGATTCGACCAATTCCTTTTCAACAACGGGAAACGAATCGAACTTTTCCAAACGGACTTGTTGATTTTTTTCCAAAAATTCTAAATAACTCAATTCCGAAGGCGTCAAAAATAGCAGGGCGTTTCCCGCTTGACCGCAACGCGCTGTTCGTCCGCATCGGTGAAGGAAAAAGCTATTTGAAGAAAAAAATTAGAATGATCATTTGCGATTTTGGAAACCACTTCCGCAAAAAGTTTCAGTTTTCAGTTTTTGACGAATTATGAGGTTAGGAGTTACGACCTTGAAGTTTGGATTTCCCACACCCTGTTTGAAGCCTAGTGAGATTATGCAAAAATTGAAATTGTTGGACACCAATAGATGAACCTTTCCGACGTCAATCCAAACAGACCGCTAAAAATACAGTGCTATCATTTTTAAGACATAACAAGGGTTCAATTCAAAGTTTGGATCTCAGGGTTCGAATTTGAGACACCCTGTTGTTCTACATCAGCTGAAAGAAACGTTTCGGTTAACAACAAAGTAATTAGAGCACCAGTTAATAGATATCGCTGCGACCTATTTGAAAATACTGTTCAAAATATTGAACTGTCATCTTTGATGGAGTAATCAAAACTCAAAGTTTGGATATCAAAGTCGGCATTTGAGACACCCAGTTTCAGGTCTACCTTGAAAAGCTTTTACCCGAAAGATAGGCCTTACCCAGAAAAAATGTCATCCAAAATGTTGTCTTTTCAGTTTTGACAGTTAAGGAAGCTCAAAGTTTAGATATCTAAATCTGCATTTAATTTCCATTTCACATCAGCACTGGAAGGAGTTTTTAGCGAAAAATACAGCAAATTTAGAAGCAATTCAGTGGATCTTACAGGGGGTGACATGGTGACATGTCACCAACCTGAAGGAGTGAAATTTTTTTTGGATTTTTAACAACAGCTTAAACCATTGTTTTTTCGCAGAGACCCTTTCGCTTAAAAATGCCCCCATAGCTTTATTATAAAGAAATCAAAATTTTTTTCTTCAATTTCACCATTTGGCGAAAGAGGTCAAATTTTTTTCGTCAATTTCGCCATATCGTTTTTTTCGCTTAAAAATGCCCCCATTAGCTTTATTTATGCATTTTGAGCTTTTCTGAACATATTGATGCTTCTACAGTCAGCAATTCATCAGAAATAGAGAAAAAACGAAAAATTTTGTTTTTTAGATCAGATTATGATAAGATTTCATCAAAATTCTCGACTGGCAGATGAATCTTTTCAGCACTGCTTTCATGATTTAAAATTTGATTCTCAGGAACCAGCAAAAAAATCAGCTTGAAGTCAATGATGTTCCATAAATTTGGACACAAAACAACAAAATCGGCAAATAGACTTCCGGCACGGAGCGCCGGAAATCCTTTTTTTTAATTTTGATACTAGAACGCTGGAAAATAAGTCTTTTCGACATTCATTTCCTCGATAAGTGATCTAATTTTTTATTCCATTCAATCATTTTTCATAGTCGGACAAAATGCAAAATATCATATTGAAAGAATGCCACTGAATTTGTAAAATCTGAAAAGCAACAAAAAATTTGGATTATTCGACCAGCAGTATCTGCCTCTGTCGCAGCTGATGATGTTTCAATCATTTGTCGAATGCAAAAAACTTATGTTCACAAAGTTCGAAAATGTGTAAAGACCGTTGAGAAAAATCGAAAAAATCACCATTCTCATCAAATACCAACACGTAATATCAAAAATAGACTAATTAAACCACGAGGTTTGACATGCACCAGAGCGCACCTTTCTGACTTAAAAATCCCACATTTTTTCGCCATTTGGCGAAAGAGCCCAATTTTTTCGAATATATAGATTTTTTTCGCCAAAAACACCGATTTGGCGAAAAAACAGTGGCTTTAACTAGTCTACCTTAAACAATTTTTTTGCAAAAAGCAGCGCAATTCGGGGCAGTGCGATTAGGTTATAAGGTTTCCTGTCTGGAGATGCATTTTTATGCGTCATAAAATGGAAAATAGTGAAAATTTTCCGGCGCTTTGCTTTCGCAACAATCGATTTGCTGATCTGTATCAAAAAAAAAACTTTCCTGCCAATTCCGATCAAGTTGTGAGTGTTCCGAAGTTGGACAGCAGGCATCAAGTTTAAGACACCCCGTTTTGGGCGAACTCAATGAGTTTTAACGGAAAATGCAGCAAATTTGCAAAAAAAATAGTTTTGAATACGATGCATATAAGTTTGAACATCAAAAACTACATTTAGAGACACTCTGTTCCAAGCCAACTCGAAGAGCTTTAAGGGGAAATTCAGCAAATTTGCAACAATAAGCCAAAACTTTCTATTTTTACTTAGCATCACGACGCCTCAAAGTTTTGATATCAAAGACGAAATCTAGAGACACCATGTTTTAGGCTCACTGAGAGGAAGTTTTCAGCTTAAGAAAAAAAACAATTAATCACCAATCGTTAGAAGTGGTCGAGTTCCAAACAGTGTTTTTTGCACGACTCCATTTGCAGCGTGCAAAAAAATGCCAAAAATGTTCTGCACGCCACTTTTTGCACGTCAGGTAAACCCAAAAAGTAAAAAAAATCCTGCAGAAAAACCTGAAATTTTTTTTACATTGGAATCGAGACATATATTAAAAACACCATCTCAAAGTTTTTAGAACAGTTTTTTTTTTAATTTTAGGCGGTTCAGAATTTGAAGATGACAATTTTTCGATGTAACAGCATAAACTTTCAGTTTTTAGAAAAGCATGATCACAAAGAACACCTACTTTACTGATCTCGGTACGTCATACTGAATGACCCAATCGATATCAGGCACGTCTAAACCGCGAGCCATGACGTCCGTACAAACCAATACAGTACCCGTTTTACTATTACGAAATCGTTCGAAAATATGACTCCGTTTCTTCTTCTTTTTCCCATGTAATACTAGAATTTTGTTATACGAAGCGGATTTCTTCGTCGCCCCCGTTTTTTTCTTTCGCCGTCGAGGCGGCTTTTGTAGAAAAAGCGACAAAAGTTGACCGATATAGTCGGCCATAGCGCACGTACTAACGAAAAGTAGAATTTTGGAATTTTTCATGTGTTGCTTGACGAATTCACGTAGCGAAGCAAATTTGTCCGCCGGTTCAACGATCTACAGTAACAAAATTATGGTTTTAGATTCCCTGTTTGTTTCAAATCTTGACCAATTGTATAACAGTCAATAGAAATTTTTGAGATTAAGTCAAAATCGTCATCTGAAAATTTTTAGCTTCATTGTTGATTGAGATAATGGGAAGAATGCGAAAATGTCACACATTTAGGACATTTTTAAAAAAATAGACACCCTTTTTTTAAATTTAAAAATTTTCGGTTCAAAATCCGATATATTTTACATCAGACGAAGCATCTCCTTTGAGATCTACCTAAAAACAGTCTAAAATTTTGTAGCTTCATTTTTGACTGAGATAATGGGAAAATACCAAGAATAGTCAAATTTTTAGAACGGTTACTAGCAACAGTCACCGTGTTTCATACCATAGCTCTAATTGGGGGGCATACATGTAACGGAGCTCCGAGGTCTGGGCGGGGGGGGAGTTGGAGCACTTTTTTGGGGCCGGGGGTCAGTAATTCCCAAAATTTTGGGGGGAGGGGTCCCTGAAGGAAAAAATTCGATTTTTTCCATGAAAAATGTCCGAAAAACGGTTTAAAAAGTAGTAATTTTTGTCTAAAAAATGATAAAATATGTACTTATGGCGCGAAGCGCCGAGAAAATTGACGTTTTTGACCATTTTCTGTTCAAAAATTGACATTTTTCATGAAAAAAATGACATTTTTCAGTATTTTTCCGACTAAAACTATGGGGGTCCCTAGGGCTACCATATGGTTAGCCATAGGATTGGAAAATCCTGGGGGGGGTCGCCCAATGGCTAGCCATATGGTCGACGATTTCTGGGGGGGGGGGGTTCCCATAGCACTTCCCCCCCCCAATTACATGTATGTTGGGGGGGGGTGGGGTTGGGGGATCCCCAACTTGGAAGAACCCTATACTCAAATTTCGGAACCCCCAACTCGAAAAAATTTGGAGAAAAGTAGCTTTTTTGGCCTTTTTGGTAAAAATGTTCGAACTTTTAGGCTTTTTCGACCTTTTTTGGGAACCCCCATCCCAAAATTTTCGGTTTACCGACCCGCCAACTGGTCGGACATCCTACAGGTATGTTTCATACACGTTGGAGAAATTGTTACCTCAAGACGGGGTACATTTGATGCAGACATGCACGGCAAGAATTTTCCACGAGGGAGGGTCCTTGGACTCTTTATCCAAGGATTAGGGGGGGTGCGCGAGCAAAAAAAACAAAAAAAGTTCTGCAAGCTTGTTTTTCATACAAAATATGCACAAAAATCATCAAAAAAGCTATCTTGGAAAAAGTTCAGGGGGCTGTTTGACGATTTTTTTGGGCCAGGAGAGTGGCCAGGGTCTCAGGTAAGGCGATTTACCCCACCTACGTGCATGCATTATAGGATGTCTATTGTCAATCTACGCATATTTTTGCGATATACCCAAAAACGTTATTTAAAGTATCGTAGCCTCATTATTGATTGAGATAATAAGAAAAAGACGAAAGTTGTCACAACCTTAGAACCATTTTTCAGAACAGACACCCTGTTTCATACATTCGAGAAAATTTCGATTCAAAATGCGGTAAATTGGAAGTCAGTCGATACATTTCGTTATGGTCTATCGAAAAACGTAATCTGAAACTTTGTAATTGAAGTTTTGACTGAATTATTGAGAAAATGACAAAAAATCGCAATTTCGGAATCATTTTTTTCGGAAAAGACATACTGATTCATACATTGAAGGACATTTTGATTCAAAATGCGGTAAATTGGATATCAATCGAAACTTCTCTATTGCGATATATCCAAAAACGTAATCTAAAACTTCCTATCATTATTATTGACTGAGATAATGAGCAACACTTGTTATACATTTAATTGGGGGCGAGTGTTATAGGAACCCCCCACAGAAATCGTCGACCATATGGCTGGCCATTGGGCGACCCCCTCCACAGGATTTTTCAATCATATGGCTAGCCTATGGCAGCCGTAGGGACCCCCATATTTTTGGTCGGAAAACCCTGAAAATGTCATTTTTTTAATGAAAAATGTTAATTTTTGAACAAAAAACGATCAAAAACGTCATTCTTCTAGGCGCTTCGCGTCGTTGATACATATTTTACCATTTTTTAGACAAAAATAAATATATTCTGAACCGCTTTTCCGACTTTTTTGATAAAAAAAAATCGAATTTTTTTTCTTTCAGGGACCTCTCCCCCTAAATTTTGGGGAAGTGACCCCCGGCCGGTCCCAAAAAAGTCGTCCGACCTCACCCCAGACGTCGTGACCCCGTCACATGTATGCTTGTTACATATGTATAAGAACTTTTTCTGCCAACAAACACCATGTTCTCCATACAACTGAAACGTTTTTCGCCTCAAATGCGTTAAATTTGATATCAATCGATACATGTTTCTGTGATCTATTCAAAAATGTAATATTAAATTTTACAGCTCTGTTCTTGACCGAGTTGAAAGCTAATATTAGTCATGTTTTGCCTCAAAACATGGTAAATTGGGTAGCAATAGACAGATCTACTTTAAATCTACTCAAAAACACTATTTTAAACTTTCTATCCCCATCTTTGAGTGTACTAACGGCAAAAATGAAAAAAATCAACTCTATTAGCACTTTTTAAGCGCAAATCTTTTAACGTACGGTGTAATAATTTTTTAATGTCGTCGGAACTCTCAATTCTTCGCCGTTGGAAAGTTTTTCGTCAGCTTTAACCACAATACGGATAGGATTTCTGAGGGTAACTTTCTTCAATTCGTCTTCGTAACTCGTTTGCGTAGCCGAAAATAAACCTGTAAGTCGTTGCTTGGGTAATTTTTCCAAAATTGTCGATAAACTTAAAACAAAAACTTTAATTTCTGTTTCAAAAAATAACGTTATATTATTACTTGACTTGGAATGTAACTTCGAAAAGTCGATCAGCTTCGTCTAGAATTAAAATTTCTAACGATTTTAAACATTGTACGAAATTAATTTTTTGGTTGTCGTTTTCGAAAACGCATTTCGAATCGTCTAAAATTTCGGCCAATCTGCCAGGCGAAGCGACGACGACGTTTCCGCTGCAAAAAGATGAAAATTTTGAAAAACTCGATTTTCACTTTACAATACTATTATGTATTTACCCGTTTTTGCAGAAATTTTCAACGTCGACAGTCAATTTATTACCGCCGACGAAACTGGAACTGGTGAATTTGACAACGGACGAAAATTTCTTCAAAACGTCGAACACTTGAACGGCCAATTCACGATTCGGCACGAGAATCAACGCGCCAACCTGGGGAATGGGACAGGAATAAAAAAAATCAGAAAATTTGGCAGTCGCTAAATATTGACCAGACAGCACAGCCGCGCGTTGGAAGAACTAAAATACTGTCCCGCTAAATAGCCGTATTTTAAGGGTGAGGTTTCAAAGCTGGGCAATTTCTGTGGTAACGGAGGTATAGGCAGTGCTCATGAGTCATGAGCAGTGTCAGTGAGCAATACACAGCATTGCTTGTAACTGCTAAGGTTTTTATAATACCTACTGTTCACAGTCATTAGCAGCTCGTGAATTGACTTGAGCAGCCCTAAAATTTTTAGGAAGTCGGCAGACCTACTGGAGAGAGGCAGCTGGCAGCCTTTTGGGTCTAAAAATGGGCTGAAAATAGGCCCCTAAGTATGCTGGTTCAGTGGCCGTAAGCAGTATGAATGTTGAAGAAACATCAAACTGTTTTCAGCCTGCAAAGTAACAATTTACAAACAATTCCCAGAATATATAATCTCGGCAAGTGAAGATACAGAAAAAATATGTTTTGTTACAAAATGCTGGAGAGCGGCCAATAAACTGCTATGCAATATTGGTTGACGGAAAGCAAAACGTGGCCGTCGTTCCAAAAAATTGCATTGAAAGTACGTTTTTAAGACTAATAATGACAAACAAGCGAAATTAATTTTGTCATGTTATAATCAGGTGTTTTCCACGGTGGTGTCCACTGCGTCATCGGAGCGTAATTTTTCAGCTTTTGGGGTTTTTCACACCAAGTTGCATAATCGTTTGACATCTGCGTCGGTGGAAAAAACTAGACTGCATAAAATTCAATGTCAAAATTTTTTTGGCGGTGCAGAAGTGGATGATTTTTTTATTTGTTACGATAAGGAATTTATGATGATCTGAAAATGTTTTGCTTGATGAAGAATAAAACTTTAGTGATGTTGCAATTTGCTTTTCTTTTATTTGGTTCAGATCCGCAAATGTGAAAATTGAGAAAATCCTGATAAAACCCAGAAAAAGCCATAAAACCCCAAAAAATCCCTGAAAAACCCAAATTCGGAATTTTGAAAATGGGTTTCTTCCCAACCCTGATTAAATTTAGTTAAAAATACACATTTCAGTATATTTTTAACGAGAGAAATTTTGTTGTGCCATTGACACAAATTTTTTGGCCTCTTGTGCTAATCTGCACAAATGTCTGTGCCATACCTGTAAGACCTCCGACCAGTTGGGGGGGGGGGGGTAAATCCGAAATTTTGGGGGGGGGGGTAGGAAAAAGTCGAAATTTTTCCCAAAAAAGGCCAAAAAACATACATTTTTTTGAAAATTTTTTCAATTTTTTTCCAAACTGGGGGGGGGGGGGGGTTGGGGGGAAATGATTTTGGGTACAGGGTTGGCCGAGTTGGGGGGGGGGTCCCCCCCAAGTACAGGTATGGTCTGTGCACAAAAACAACGCCGGCATCCAGCTCACCGTTTTTTTTTCCTCGAAGATTTTTTCCACATGAGAACCGGACCCAAAATTTTTTTCCTCATTTTTAAAAACGCTTATAATGTGGCTACGGATGCTTTTTTATGCATTTTAACAGCATACCCAAGCATTTTGTTGTATTCGGAGTCAGAAACCTGCAAAAATGAGGAAAAAATTGAGAAAATTCGGCACTACTTAAAAGAACGGGACAGCACTAAAATTTTCAAAATTTCATTTAAATTTTTATGTTTTTATACTAAATCGACCATGCTGAATCCAAATTTCGCATTTGTTTTTAATGAAAATCATTCTTTTCAATTTTTCCAGATTTTATTATTATGTTGCTAGTAGAGCTTGCAACGATAAACGTAGTGTGATAACTTTTTTACAACAACATCACGTTTTGAAAACGCAAGTCCTAAGCCTAAGCCTAAGCCTAAGCCTAAGCCTAAGCCCAAGCCTAAGCCTAAGCCTAATAATAAAGTTTGGAAACATTGAAAAGAATGATTTTCATTAAAAACAAAAGCGAAGTGCTGTCCCGTTCTTTTAAGTAGTGCCGAAAATTCTGGTTATGTTTTTAAAAATGAGCTCATGAAGAATATATTGGTGTTCTACAGGAGCAGGTGAAGCATGTTAACGATAGAGTTCTCAGGAATTTATCCGCTCTATCGACATTTTGGTGGTTCCGATTAGAATCATCTAATTTTATTTAGCTCTTGGTCCGGCGCAGAGCGCCGAAAATTTTTTTGGATTTTCACTTTCTAAAACGCTGGAAAATGAACCTTCACAACGTTGAGAAATAAACTAAAATCAAACTGATGAACTGTAATTTGTTCCCCATTCCGGCGCGAAGCGCCGGAAGAATTTACGGGTTTTTTTATATTCTAAAACGCTAGAAAATAAATCTCTCCAACAGATATTTATGAATAGGAGTTCTAAAATCGCAGTCTAGAATGATGTCTTCAATTTCCATCTTCAATAAACGCAAAAGTCCAGGTTGCAAACGTTTAAAAACTTCCAAGCATCGAGAGGAAAAATTGAGAGAATTGATGAAAAATCTCAATTTTGGGCGACATAATGGACTGTTAACGATTAGAAAATGAAACGAGCTAAGTTGATTGATGGAAACTGTTGAGCATTAATTAGTTAGTCGGAATAGATATGCTAACGGCCGCGCCTGATAGAAAATAGTTAAGATTATACCCATGACCGGCGCGAAGCGCCGGAAAATTTTGAGATTTTGACCCTTTTAAGTCCGCCAAAACGCATCTTTTCGGTTTTGAATTCCCCAAAATTTTTTCCTCAATGAGAACCATACCCAAAATTTTTTTCCTCATTTCGAAATTTTTTTCCTCAAAACACCCCATTTGAGGAAAAAAAACGGTGATCCAGCACCGTTTTTTTTTTTTCCTCGAAGATTTTTTCCACATGAGAACCGGACCCAAAATTTTTTTCCTCATTTTCCAAAAATTTTCCTCATTTTCAAAAACGCTTATAATGTGGCTACGGATGCTTTTTTATGCATTTTAAGAGCATACCCAAGCACTTCGATGTATTCGGAGTCAGAAATCTACAAAAATGAGGAAAAAATTGAGAAAATTCTGGTTATGTTTGTTAAAAATGAGCTCATGAAGAATATATTGGTGTTCTACAGGAGCAGGTGAAGCATGTTAACGATAGAGTTCTCGAGAATTTATCCACTCTATTGACATTTTAATGGTTCCGATTAGAATCATCTAATTTTATTTAGCTCTTGGTCCGGCGCAGAGCGCCGAAAAATTTTATGGATTTTCACTTTCTAAAACGCTGGAAAATGAACCTTCACAACGTTGAGAAATAGATAAAAATCAAACTGATGAACTGTAATTTGTTCCCCATTCCGGCGCGAAGCGCCGGGAAAATTTTCGGGTTTTTATATTCTAAAACGCTAGAAAATAAATCTCTCCAACAGATATTTATGAATAGAAGTTCTAAAATCGCAGTCTAGAATGATGTCTTCAATTTCCATCTTCAATAAACGCAAAAGTCCAGGTTGCAAACGTTTAAAAACTTCCAAGCATCGAGAGGAAAAATCAGCGATTTTTTTTGTGCACGGACATTTGTGCCAATTGGCACAAGAGGCCAAAAAAATTTGTGCCAATGGCACAAAAATTTTTTTTTGCTAGTGACATGAATGAAAACTGCGGAAAAGTTTTAGGCCAAAAGTTTGATAAAAATTTAACGTTTAACGCATTAATTTTTCTGTAAAAATCGTGCCCAACCTATTTTTCATCTGACCATGTCAGTGAGAAAAAAAAACTGTGCAACAAAATAGTTCACGAAATCCCAAAAAGAAATGGAATGCTGAGACAATTTAAATAGCTCTAGAATTGTTCAGGAAGTTCAAATTGATTCAATTTTCGACTACGAACGAATATCATTGTTATGTATATTTAACAACCATGTAAAGAATAGAGAAAATAAAGTCGAAAATAGTATTAATTTTCGATCGAAACATTGAACCATCATCACCGATATCGATTTTTCTATTTGAATCAATCAAACACAAAAAGTAAGAATTTCAGTTTTAAATCCGAATCTGACTGAATGAAGAGAGAATATTCAGAATTTTTTTCACTCATCAGTCTTGACAGCCTATAAAGTTTGCTGCAACGATACTAATACACTGTTCGAAAAGAAATCGTTTGCGTTCGGGTCAAATATACGAATAGGAAATATTATATTCATTGATTCGGCGCGAAGCGCCGAAAATTTTTTGCATTTTCAGCCCCTAAAACGTCTAAAAATCAAGGAAATTCAATGTTTGACCAGCCAAAAAATTTGTGCCAATTGGCACAAACGCTCAAAATTTTTTGTGCCATTCCAAATTTTTTTGTGCCATTCCAAATTTTCTTGTGCCAAAAACCATGTTCTGGCACAAAAAAAAACACTGGGAAAAATTGAGAGAATTGATGAAAAATCTCAATTTTGGGCGACATAATGGACTGTTAACGATTAGAAAATGAAACGAGCTAATTTGATTGATGGAAACTGTTGAACATTATTTAGTAAGTCGAAGTAGATATGCTAACGGCCGCGCCTGATAGAAAATAGCTAAGATTATACCCATGACCGGCGCGAAGCGCCGGAAAATTTTGAGATTTTTACCCTTTTAAGTCCACCAAAACGCATCTTTTCGGTTTTGAATTCCCCAAAATTTTTTCCTCAATGAGAACCATACCCAAAATTTTTTTCCTCATTTCGAAATTTTTTTCCTCAAAACACCCCATTTGAGGAAAAAAAAAAAACGGTGTGATCCAGCTGCTGCCACATCAGTCGGCTGCTTAACCGCTTCTTCAAAAATCCTTTATATTACTTCGTGTTTCTTAAGCGTTTTCGACGATAAAGATTGTAAAATCGGTAGAACGTACGATAGAGTTTTACCGCTACCCGTCGGGGCTTCAACAATAACGTCTTTTCGACTCAAAAACTCGGGAATGCATTTTATCTAAAAAAAACCATTGTGGAAGTAGTTGAGAACGCTGAACCTGGTTTTTAATTGTCGAGCTAACCTGAACTGGAGTAGGAACTTTGAAACCTTGATTTTTTAAAGTTTCGATCAAATCTGGATTCAAGTTCAACTTTTTCCACTTCATTCTTACTAGAAAAATAACTAGGATTGGGATTTCAGTCCTGAACTTCTACAGTAAAATACGATTGACAGTAGAATAAATACATTAGCGCAAGACCTTCTTCACACATAATAGCGATGCGACAAGCATCTACATCCAAATACTGATAAAAGAATTCAAAACGGTTCAACAAATCGCAGTTTGACAACGGGAAAATATGCAACAGAAAAACAATAAACACGAAAAAGCATCAAAAACAAGAGCATTAACGAAGTAAATCAGATTTTTTCATTCATCATCGGCGTCCATCGACTTGGGATTCCTCGGTTTCGGACCACCGGCTGGTTTGGCTACGATAATCTGCAAAAAATCGAGTTTACACTAAATCCGATGATTTACTGTGAGGAAAAATTTTTTCGTTGCTCACGTGATCGATCCTCAAAACCGTGCTAGCGGCGTTGGTAGCCAATTTTATGGCCCACCATTTCGTCAAGTAAAGGTCGAAAATTCCGGCTATAACGACGTCTTTCACATCGCCATTTTCGACCTAGAAAAATGAATTTCACATAAAAGAAGAAAAAATAGAAACGCAGGAAAAAACAAACGAAGCCACAAAATGCAAGAAAAACAAAAACAACGAAAAAAAACTGAACATTAGAAATATGAAAAAATGCAACGTAAAATTAATACAAAGAACTAGAACAATGAACAATAACGAAACATAAAAAATACAAACAAAACTGCAAAAACGACAAAAACCAGACAAAACAAAGAAAAAATGAATAATACAAAGAAGGACGGAGGTAAAATAAAAACACTAACAACGAAAAATACATATAAAAAAGTGAAGAAATAAGCGAAAGAATGAAATGAATAAACAATACAAACAAAACTAAAATAAAAACTGGAAAAAGAATGGTACGAAAAAACTATAAAAAATGATAAAACAAAAAAGGAAGAACATCGATAATACAAATAGTGATACAAACAATAAACAAACAGAAAACAACAAATAAACAAGCAAAACTATAAAAGACATAACAAAAACAGCAAATAATAAATAATAAAAATAAAACTACAACGGAAATAAAAAACACGAACAAGGAAAAAATGAATAATACAAACAATACGACAGAAAACGAAAAATAGACAAGAACAGCGAAAAAATTTAATAGAAACAGAGCCAAAAAATAGAAAAGGTGAAAAAATTGGATAATACAAATATAGTTTGTTTTTTTATAAAATGCTTCTGAATTCAAAAATGACAAAAATCATTACTGTTGTCAAAATTGTTTACAGAAAGTTTTTATAACAAAATTTTCCATTTGAAGAATTGTTGAAGATTTTAAGCCCTACGTGACGCGTTGTTTAGTCATAAATCGTAGAAGTATGAAACAGTACTTGATTTCCACTTCTATAGTTTAGAAGCATTTTAAGAAAAATAGACTATAAATTATAAAAAACGAAAAATGAAGAAATAAATTAATAAAAACAAAACTACAGGAACGAAAAAATAAATAATACAAAAAACTAAAGAAAAACAACGAATAAATAAATAATAAAAGTAGGGGTATAAAACAATTCATAATAAACCGAAACAGTGAAAAATAGATTATACATAAAAACAAAAATTCGAAAAATAAACAGTAACAATCAAAAAAAAAAGCTTAAAAACAACTCACGTCTATATCCAAACCGACGTTTTGCTTTCCAGCTTGATGTTCAGCGTATAATTTCGAAAGTACTTCCGTAGTCTATAGAATAAAAATCAAACCAATCGATAATAAATAAAACGTAACTTCAAACTAATGCTGTAAAACCAATTTTTTTACTTTCAAGCCGGCATTGTCCGCCAATTGTTTCGCCAAAGATTCCAAGGCTAAACCAAATTTTTGAATGGCGTACTGTTCGAGGCCCGGGCAAAGCTAAAAAATACAAAAAACACCAATAAAACAAAAAATAGAAAAATAAAGAAATTATCAAAATTTCATCATTCATTAAAATTTTTTTTTACTTCGCCGTAAGATTCTATTTGACGAGCTAATTCGATTTCGCAAGCGCCAGCGCCCGGGACCAAACGACTATCCTAAAAAGTGCAAAAAATTGCAAATTTGTACCAAAATTTCGAATTTTTTACCTTAGTTAAAGCCTTGAAAGTATTGATTCCATCGTCGATGGCTCGTTCGATGTCGTCCATCAAGTTTTCGGATGAACCGCGAACAATAATGGTCGATATGCGGCCTTGTTCGTTTTCTTAAAAATTGAAAATAAATATTCTAAATTTTTTGCCAGAAAATCACATTATATTTATTGTTTTTAATTATAGAGTTCTTTTTTATATTTTTAGAAATTGATCATGCTGATTTTTTGCTTTTTAGTTTTTTAACGTGTATTTTTTCTTTTTTTTGTTGTTTTAATAATTTTTGCTTGCGTTTATTATGTTTATATTCCGTCTACTTTCTTCAGAAACTATTGATATTTCTAATTTTCTTCTGTTTTCTCAATTTTTAATAAATTCTTGTTTATCAATATTTTTCACCAATCTCTGAGACGCTTGTGTTGTTTTATAATTTTTTTGTCGTTTAAGAAATTCGTCCGCTTCTAGTCTTTTAGAGATCCCTGTATATAAGTTTATTCATTTTTATTTTTTTTGTTTAAAAAATTGTTTAATTTTCCTGACTTGTAGATGCTGTTACTTGGGTCTTTTTCCTCAATAATTTCCAGACTTTAGAGAAATTACCCATTGCATTTATTTGTCTATACATTTTAAGACATATCCATCATGTTCATTTTTTCCAGAAATTGTTTCTGTTTTTTAGTACGACTGCTTCTTTTATCAATCGTTGATTGTTTTAATTTTTGCTATTTTTCGTTTTATAAATTCTTGTTTTTTTTCGTTCTTTCTTGTTTGAGTATATGCTTTTATTTTTTCTAGCTTTTTTTGCGAATCGTGTCAATTTTTTTAATTTTTTAGAAACTTTTGTTAGTGTTGCAATGCTTTTCTATATAGTTCTTTCAGAAAGTCTGTTTTGTGCCCGCTCACTCATTTTGTTTTTAAATGTCTGTTTGTGTTTCTCCTTGTTATCTTATCCTTTCTTAGACAAAATTATACTTTCTTCATTTTTTACTACACTTTTTCTGGTACAATTTCAAAATTGTTTTTGGAAATGTTTTACCTTTTTAAAAATTTCCACTCTTTTGAGCTTATTTTTTCCCACTTTTCCAATTTTATATTTTTCCTTTTATTCTTCAGAAATTGTTTGTGTTTATTCCTTATTCCTATTAGTACATTTTCATAAAATTTTCCTTGTTTTTTCTGGACATTCGTTGTTCTTCGCTACGAATAGTCCTGTGTTTCAACTCACTTTCTTTTTTAAACTTTTTTAAAACTTTTTTCTTTTTTTTGTTTTTGTTTTTTTTTGAACATTTTTCGACATCTCTTTTTTAAATAATTTTGTTTACATATAGGTTATTTTTTCCATTTTTTTTGTTTGTGCTTATTTCAATCCAGTTCGTCAATTTTTTGAAGAAAATTTTGTGTGTTTTTCACATTTCTCTTTCTGCCTTTTCAAAACTTTTGGTCATTTGTACTATTTTAGTCCGAAATTTCAATAAAAAAACTGTTACCGAGTTTAAAAACAACAACGTCTGTATCGCCAACTTCGTCCAAATAAACGTGATCGCAATGACCGATTTCCTCAACGTTCGGAGTATGCTTAAAAATACAAAATACAAAAAAGTAAAACTATAGAAAAAGTAAAGAACAATAAAAGAAATTGAAAATAAAAATAGAAAGAAAAAGCAGAAAAAATAAATGAAATAAGAATAGGAAAGAAAAAAAGAAGAAAAAAATGGAGTGGAAAACGAAAATAGAAGAAATGAAAAACCGCAGTGAAAAATTAAAAAACTAAATATAGAGAAAATAAAGATAAGAGTAAAAAAGAAAAACATAAAAATATAAAAAGATGAAAGAATAGTAAAGAGGAAATCAGAAAAAATCAAAATAATAATAGATGAGTAAAAACTAAAGAAAAATGGCAGTAAGGCAAATAAAAATTGGAACTAAAAAAATAAGAAAGAGAAAAAAGAATCGAGAAATGTTATAGAATTCAGAAGTAAGAAAAAAGACAAATAAATTAATTTAAAAAACAGTAAAAAAATGGAGAAACAAACTTACGATTTTAGGCTGAGGCGTAGCGCCGATAGTCTTACATAAACGACGAATATCGAATTTAGACGTCAAGCGTATGGCCATCATATTGTATTTATTCAGAAAATGTAAATACAAATCGCCGAATTTACCGCCCGAAACGACACAATTTACGCCCGATTCATGTAAACTTTTGACTTGCTGAAATTTTTAAAATTACTGTATAATTTTCAGGGCAAAATATCACAAAATTACAACTCACATTTTCTACAATTTCTTCTTCGCCTTTACCATAATTTAAAAGTTCTTGGGCACTATTAATTAAAACGGTGCCCTAAATGTTTGAAAAGTTCACATATTTCGAGAATGTTTAAATTTGACGAAAAAATATGTACATTAGAAGGGAAAAGACAAAGAAAAAGCAAAATCAAGTCGTAAAAAAGACCAGAAAAAAGATAAAAAAGAAAAAATGACAGCAATAGAAAAGAGAAGAAACTGAACAGAAAAAGGGAATATCAAACTGAAGATTAAGAAAAGGAAAAAGGCAGAACACAAATGGGAAGAAAACAGAAAAGTAAAAGGAGAAAAAATAGAGTGGAGATGAAAACAATAACGATACAAGAATACAACAAGATGAAAAGGAAAGAAAAATAATAAGACGAGAAAGAAGAAGAAAACAATAAAGAAAATGACGAAGATAAAAGAAGAAAATGCACATAAGAGATGGAAAGAAAAAAGAAGCTAAAAACAACGCGAAAGAAAAGATCAAAAACAAATGCAAGAAACAAGAATAGGAAAGGAAAATGAAAGAAAGAGGAGAAACATTTTTTTAAAAATCGATAGAGAACAGGAAAAAACAAAAAAGAAATGAGAAATAGTAGTAAAACGAGGAAACAGAGAAACGAAAGGAAAAAAAGAGAAAATAAACGAAGAGAAAATAAAAATGTCGAACAGAAAAGCTAGAAAATGAAGAGAATGAACGAAAAAAACACGAGTGAAAAAGACAAGAAAAATAGAAGAAAATATAAAAGAGAAAGGGAAACTGATACATTATGAAAGAGGCAGAAGGAAAAAAGACAAGATAGAAAGGGAGGAAAAAAAGGAAAAAAACAAGAGAAAATGAGGAAAAAAGAGAACAAACGAAAAAAACCAGAAAAAACAAAAAAATAGAAAACGGGAAAGGAAGATTTAGAAAAGAAAGGGAAAAAGAAAAAAGATACGAAAGAACAAAAAAGGAATAAGGAACGAGGAAAAGAAAGGATAATAGGAAGCCTAAATGAGACGAACCATAAAAAAGAGAAAAAAATGACGAACAGAAAAGAAAACGCGCAAAATAAAAAATACGAAAATAAATGAAACAATCACAAGGAAAGTGAGGAAAATAAAAAAAATCAAAGAGAGATAAAGGAAAGCGAAAAGAAAAAATAAGAAAAAAATAGAAAAAAGAAGAAACATGAAAAGAGAAAAGAATTAAGTACAGAAAAGAAAAAACACTGATAAATAAAGAGAAGATAAGGAAGGGAAAGAGGTTCGAAGAATACGGTTGGAAAAAAGAAGAAACATGACAAAAAGGGAAAGAAAAACGACGATAGGTGCAGAGAAAAGGTAATAAAGGAAAGATAACATCGTTAACTGCGCTTCCGTAAGAATATGTTGATAGGCGTCGTAGTTAAGAGGCAATGTTAGACACGTATGACGGAACAAGAGAAAAAAAATTAAAAACACAAGAGAAAAAAATTAAAATGAGAAGATACAACAAGAAAAAGAATGAGCAGGAGAAAGGGAAGAAAAGGAAAAAAGAAGAGAAAATGACGAACATAAACGATAAGAAACAAAAAAAAATATAAAAACTATAGATAGATTGAGAGAAAATATAGAGAAAAAATATAGAGATAGAGAATGAAGAACAACAAAAAAATCATGGGGGATGTATAACGGAACAGACGAAAAAAGAGAAGACGAAAATAAGAAAGAATGAAAAAATAAAAGACAAAACAAAAACGACGAGGGAAAAGAAATGAAAATGGGGAAATATAAAGAACAACCCAAGAGATGAGGAAAAGAAAAATGAAAAATTTGAGAGAAAAATGAGAGGAGAAACGGAAAAAGAGAAGAGATGAAAAATGAGAGAAAAGAAGGAGAATGAAACAGAAAAAAAACAAAAAAGAAGAACGACGAAAAAGAAGGATAGCAAGGCGAGAAAAATTGAAACATGGAATAAGAAAAAATGGATGAAAATGTATACTTTTGTTTCAGTTTGAGTTAAATCGAACGGGCAAGTAAAAACCGCGATATTGGCTTTTTCAATTTTCCTAACCGATCCTTCGACTCCTTTTTTAAACACCATTCCCAACATAACTTTCGACGACATAACGCCGGCGCCCTGAATTGTAAAAAATTTTCATCTTTTAAATTTCCTTTCGAAAACTTTAAAAAAATACCAGAATTTTACAAATTCGGACGTTATCGACGTTAAAGTAGCGTTCACCGGCTGGCAAAACTTTGCCTAAAAATGAGGGAAAATAGAAAAAAATTTACGCAAAAAAAATAATTATAAACTTACAACATGCTTCGGTAACCAATTCGGCTATAAAATCTTCTTCACCGTAATGTTTACTGGCTACCGTAGCTTTGATGGCCCGTTTTACGGTTTCTTTGTTGCGAATATCGTCGACTTTACCGCAAGTTATTTCTAACAAAATATTTTCATCCTTATTCAAAACTGTATTCTAGATTTTCATTCTCAAGTACAATAATATGTAAAAAATTAACTTTAGAAAATGTTCACTCACTCTCTAAAATTTCGAACGCTTTTTTGGCCGCTAAATCGTAGCCGTCGGCGATTTCCGTAGGATTTAAACCCTAAAAATGCAAATTGAGAGGAGAAAATGATTTTTTACCGATGAATATGTAAGCATTTAATTACCATTCTAATTAATTCTTCAGCGTGCTCCAAGAGAGCAGCTCCCAAAATGAGCACCGTATTCGTACCGTCGCCGACTTCTTGATCTTGCATTTGACTGGCAAAAATGAGCATTTTGGCGGCCGGATGTTCGACCTGGGAGAGAAGAAAGGTTAGAAATTAAAAATAAACAAAAAAACAAAAGAGTAAAAATATATAGAAAAATAATTTCTGAAAGAAAATAGAAAAGATAAGCATGAACAAAAATTTCTGAAACAGCAGGGAAAATATATAGTAAACAATTAACATAAACAAAAATTTTGAGAAAATGAAAAAACAAAACATAAACACAAACGAGAGTGTCTAAAAAACGGAAAAATTAATAAAATAAAGAACACAAAAATAATTTGCTAAAAGGTATAAAAAAGGTCACTAAAACAAACAGAAACAATGAAGTGAAATAACTAAAATAAACACACAGACAAACTAAAAAATTAGAAAATAAATAACACAATTATTAGAAGACAGAAAAAAACGGACAAGATTTTAAAAAAGAACCAGAAAGACAACAAAAATGATCACAAATAAAAATTCATGGAAAAGGAGAAAGTACAAAAAAACTAAGAAGAAATAAAGAAGCACAAAAGCGACAAAAATGAAACAGAGTAAATTCTAAAACAACGGAAGAAATTTAAATAAAGACGAGATATTCTAAAATGATGCAAAAAATAAGCACAAAAGAATGTTTCTAAAAAATAGGAAAAATAGGACGGTTAAAAAAATAAAAGATTTTAAAAGAACACAAAGATTTTAAAAAGCGGAAAAATAATTATTAACAAGGAGTTCTAAAAAACTAAAACTAAAAACGCAGAAAAATAGCAAAGTTAAACTAAAGCAACAACTAAACAAATCAAATAAACAAGTCAACAAGAAATAAACAACATAAACAAGAACTTTTGAAACAACATGAAAAATACAAAAACGAGAAGTTTTGAAAAATGGAAAAAAATAATCATAAACGAGAAATTCCAAAGATACTTGAAACTAGACAAACAAAAAAGTAACATAAAGAAAAAGATGACTTCTGAAAAACCATAAAAAAGTTAAATTTAACAAATATTTCAAAAAGAACCAACAAAAGGCATAAACAGTAACTTTTGAAACAACGGGAAAATACAAAGAACACGATCATTAGAAAGGAGTTGAAAAATAATTATAAACAACAAATTCTAATAACAATCAAAAAAAAGACAAAAATGAAACCAAAACAAGAATTCAAAAAAGGACAAGAATTTTCGAAAAAAAATCATTGAAAATAAAAAAACACAAGGACTTTTAAAGAAGAGGAGAATCAAGAAAAAAGTCAACATGTTCTTTTAGAGAAGCAGGAAAACAAACAAAAATCATACTCAAGAATAAAGAAACAACAAAAAATACACGATAAGAACGTTCAAAAAATAAAAAAAAATTGAAAAAACACAACTATTTGTGAAAAAGCGAAAAAAACATCATAAACGAAAATTTCTAAAAAACGAAAAATGAACAAAAAAATAAACGACAATAAACACTTATGGAAAAGCAGATACATAAGTCGCGAGAGTTAAACTCGAGCAAGAATTTAAAAAAAAGAACAGAATAAGCAAAATAAACTTAAGCAAAAACTTTCAAAACAAGAGAAAAATTATAAAACAAAGATTTTAAAAGAATACAAGGAAAAATAATCCTAAACGAAAATTTCTAAAAACGCAATTTAAAAAGCCGAAAAATAAACCATAAAAAAGGACACAAAAAAAACTATACTTCGAGTTGAGACAAAATCGTAGCCGCGTCGCTTGTAACGAACAACTTTTGCAAATGATTGATGACAATTTTGTTCATACCGCGCGGACCGTAAGCGGATTTGACTGTGGCGGCCAATTCAGTACATGCTTCGATATTTCGTAAAACCGATTCTTCGACGCCTTTGTAGCTCTAAAAATGAGACATTTGCGATTTTAAACGGTCTGAAATAATATATAAGCTAAAAATTTTACTTTAGTGCCCTCTTTCAACATAGTAGACAAACCGTGTCTCGGGATAGCTAAAGCCATTGTAAAGTGATAAATATTAGGAAGAATTGGATAATTTGTCCTAAAAACGAAAATTCATCGAAAAGTTTTTGAAAATGTTTGTTTGTAAAAATAACTTTGTATGTCCAAAAACGGATCAAAAAATTGTAATTCTTGTCTGGAAACCCGTTTAAAATTTATTCATGACGCGTAGCGCCGAGAAAATGAACATTTTTGACTATTTTTTGTTTAAAAATTGACAGTTTTCAATATTTTCCGACCAAACGCATGGGGTTAGCCAAAGGACTGAAAAATAATGTAAGGAATCACCCGATGGGCAGCTATATGGCCGTCTATTTCTTGTGGGTCCGATATCACTTCCTCAAATTATATGTACGCTTTATACAACTGTAATTTGAAGGATGCCGGGATATAGCAAAAAATACGTAATCTCAACACGCGGCGATTCAACAGCTTTCGAATCTTTCTTGGTGTTAAACACCCAAAAATTTGCTCCCTCCCTCATTCATTGCGATTGGGAGCCAAGCTCAAAAGTTTTTTCATGCCAAAAAGTCGAAACCAAAAAAAAAAGAATCAAATCTTATTGATTTTCTGAATGTGAAAAAATTTAATGTTCAAAAAATTCGAAAATATTCAAAGCTTGGAAAAGAATTTATTGGGAATTAATCGCAAGAAGCCTTAATTTTTATGAAATATTCTAACAAAATATCGATGTTCATTCATTGAAATGTGAGCATGAGCAAGAAGAGGCCATAAACCAGGGTTTTTTTGCACACAGCAATCAAATTTCGGGCCGTGCAACCAAACTTTTTCTGCCAAGTTGCACAGTGCAACTTGAGGCCTGACTGCTCTTTTGATTAGGTGATTGGGTTTTCTGTCCGGAGATGCATTTTTATGCGTTCCAAATGGGAAAAAAAATATTCCGGCGCGTTTCAATTCATTTATGACTTTTTATATTATTCTAGTGCGCGGTTACGAAAGGTCATTCTATTTAGTGCTTATAGATTCTAATTATCAACATATTATGGATAAATGTTTGATCCTGTGTTGTTTGTTGACGAATTTGAAGAAAACTAACATTTTTCACGGTCATTTTCCCAAAAATTTATTGCCATCTTCATTAAAATTTCGACTATCATGTTATTAAAACATTTTGAGTGTAGAAATTTTTGCCTGTTGAAAGATCCAAATTCTTAGTCGCATGCCTAATTTTTGAATTTCAGTTTGTCTGACTGAAAATTCATTAAATTCACTGAGAAATCGAACCTTCTGTGTGAGAAATAAAAGGTAAGAAAAGATTGATTTTCCAGCGTTCTAGAATATTGAAATCCAGAAAAAATTTTCGGCGCTTCGCGACGAACACATAACTCTAAACTAGTCATATTCATACCTGTACTTGGAGAGGTTGGGGGACCCCCCCCCCCCAACTTGGCCAACCATGTACCCAAATCCATCGAACCCCCCTCCCCAGTTTGGAAAAAGTTGAAAAAAATTTGAAAAAAAGTGTATGTTTTTTGGCTTTTTTTGGAAAAAATTTCGACTTTTTTCTACCCCCCCAAGTGGTCGGAGGTCTTACAGGTATGGTCATATTAATACCTGTACTTGGGGGGGGGGGGGGGATTGGGGGCCCCACCCCAACTTGGCCAACCATATACCCAACCCCCCAGTCATACCTGTACTTGGGGGGGGGTTGGGGACTTGGCCAACCATATACCCAACACGACCCAACCCCATACCTGTAAGACCTCCGAACAGTTGGGGGGGGGGGGTAAATCCGCAATTTTGGGAGGGGGGTAGAAAAAAGTCGAAATTTTTCCCAAAAAAGGCCAAAAAACATAAGGTAAAGTGGGGTAACTTTGGCCACGGGGTAACTTTGGTCAATTTCACTTGAAACATCGCCGAATTTTTTCTCTGTAAGATATGCAGATACAACTTGGCACACTAATGTCTAAGTAATCAGTGCATGTTACTGTGGAAGGAAATTGAAATCCAAATAAAATTGAGAAATTTGTGGGTCGACAAAGTTGCCATTTTTTTATGAAAATTTTCAAATTGAAAAAATTTGGGTTTCACTCATCCACTGCACTCAAAACTTTCACTAACAATTAAGTGTCTTTAAAGAGTTTCTCTTTTCTGTTTTGTATAAAAAAATAACTACCCATTTTCGAGCAGAAACATCCGTCAAAAAGCGGGAAACTTTGGCCAGTTGGCGGGAAACTTTGGTCAGGGCGGGTAACTTTGGTCACATTATATTTTGGCGGGTAACTTTGATCAAATTAAATTTTTTTGGGCCACACATTTTTCTACTTATAAATAATTCGATCTTACTTCTTTTTCAAACGAATTATTTTATCCTGTATATAATTTTCATCGATTATGTGCGTCACAATATGGTCAAGCATTACAACAGAAAGCCTGATGCGCGCAAATATCTGACTAATTACTTAACAGAAGATCTCGAAAAGGCCATCGAGGCCGTTCGAAACGAGTCAAAAATGCGAACAGCAGCTCGTGCTTACAATATCCCACATGGAACATTACAAAACAAAGTAAATGCACGGCATTCGGGAATGATTGGTCGTAAAACGTACCTAACAGCAGCTGAAGAATCGTTACTCGTGAAACTGGTCAAATCTGTCGCTGTTGTGGGCGTGCCATTCACAAAAGATTGCCTTATCACAATAATCAACAGTTACCTACATGAAAACAAGCCGGAACTGTTCAAGGAAAAGAAGACTGTAGGACGTGAGTGGTTTCGTTCATTCTTGAAACGTCATGGAAATGCATTATCTGAAAGAATTCCACAAAATTTGCCAACTGTCCGGGCAAAAGCATTGACACAATCTGTCGCCAGTAAATGGTTTGACTTATTTGAATCTACCGTAAAAAATTGGCGTTGGATTTAAAACCCGAATGTATATGGAATGTTGATGAGACCGGATTGAGCACGGATGTTGGCCGCAGCAAAGTTTTGTGTGCCAAAGGCATGCAAGACCCTCATCGAATCCTACCTGATGAAGGAAAATCAGTGTTTACCGTCATTGGCTGTGGTATTGCTGCTGGCGATATTGTACCACTTCTGGTAGTCTATGATGGCAAACGATTGGTGCTTAGGTGGATTGGATTCGTTTCGCTATGCTGTTACAGAGAATAGATGGATGGAAACTAATTTACTGATTTTTTTTTGTTATATCTCTTTCATACATACATGTAAGGGAGCCCCGAGGTCTGGGGTGGGGGGTTGGGCAATTTTTTTAGGGCTGGGGGTCAGTAATTCCCAAAATTTTGGGAGGAGGGGTCTCTCAAGGGTGCTCAACTCTTGCTCAACTGAAAGAATTGAAAGAAGCGAAAAAAGCTAGAAGCACTAATATGTGTCGCATTTCCCATATTCAATGGAGAATTTACAAGGAAAAGTACAAAAAAGACTGGGCATGCTGTGATAGATCTAATAGGTGGATACGAGGTAACTGTTTGGCCGATGATTTTGATCCCACTGGTGATTTTGTTTGTCAAGTTTGTGTTACTGATAACAATTTATCTTCCTTCAAATTTGGTTAATCTCATGTATTTTGATCTTAAAAACGCGCATTTATCATTGTTTTAGTGCACCTTATGTTTTTGTGTGTCGACCAATGTTACCCATGGGTAACATTGGTCGACACGTTAATTTTTTTTCGTTGATAAATTTTGACCGATTGATATTTTTATTTTCATTCATATTGATATTTTCATGTACCTCTTAACTTGCTGTATCTGAATAACACAATATTTTTCACGTCAGGCACTTTTTTAGGTCAATTGACCAAAGTTACCCACCATAGGGACAGCTGGGAGTAGATTTACGAAAACTTTTTTGCTGTTGATGATATTCATCATTTTCAGCTGAAATAGGCCGATAGTTACGTTACCTTATATCCAAAATTTATTTTGTTACGTTCTATCTGTGGTGAGATATAACGACTTTACTAGTCGAAAATGTAACTTGAACAGTAATTATAATGGCGACCAAAGTTAACGACCATGGTGGGTAACATTGGTCAAAAAGTGAGCTCTTTTCAACGATCAATGGTAGGTTAAATCTGCATGCTACTTATGAGATGATGTGTTTAATCGATTTGTCTGACATTTTTGACAAATGAGTTCCATGAACATACCTGTAAGACCTCCGACCAGTTGGGGGGGGGGGGGGTGAATCCGAAATTTTGGGGGGGGGGGGGGTAGGAAAAAGTCGAAATTTTTCCCAAAAAAGGCCAAAAAACATACACTTTTTTGAAATTTTTTTTATTTTTTCCAGACTGGGGGGGTTGGGGGGGGGGAAATGATTTTGGGTACAGGGTTGGCCGAGTTGGGGGGTCCCCGTCCCCCCCCCCCCCCCCAAGTACAGGTATGTCCATGAAACATTTTTACGAATTCCCCATGTATAACAAGTTATATGTTGGAGAAGTCAAATTGACTCGATTTTGACCAAAGTTACCCCACTTCACCTTACACTTTTTTTCCGATTTACCCCCCCCCCCAACTGGTCGGAGGTCTTACAGGTATGCTGACGCGGATCGAATGAAATACAAGAAAACTAGTTTGCGATGGCTTTTTCGATAAATTTAAACAAATTAATCGATTTAAGAGCAAGCAACCAAAAATTTATCTGTGCAACCAAAATTTATCCCCGAGTTGCACATTGCAACCTGGCCTGTGCAAAAAAAACCCTGCCATAAACTATAAAGTGCATCATCGTCGCGCAGCACAGAGCCGGAGAATCGTGGGGTTAAGCCTTCTGGAAAGTTTTTCGCCATTTAACGAAAGAGCCAGAAGATTTTTCGCATTTCCAGAATTTTGATACGTCAAGAGAGCACAGGATACATTTGACGAAAAACAAAAACGAAGCACGCCGCGCCGCACGCAGGGTTGGCAAAAACCCAGTTTTTGAAATCTTCATTTTTGGGTTTTTGGGTTTTTGGGTGGGTTTTTCTGGGTTTTTCTGGGTTTTTGGTGGGTTTTTCTGGGTTTTTGGTGGGTTTTTCTAGGGTTTTTGTTCCAGTTCTGTACTAATGAATGATCATTTTACTTAAAATATATATGAGAATGTTATTTTTAACGTATAAAGTGTATTAAATTGCTGAACAGTGTTCAAGACTGACTATACATTTGGTTGTAACATATTTACACGAGTCACGCGACTGCACATTGCACAACGATTTTATCGATTTGGCTCATTGAAACGACTGGCTGTTTATTGAATTTTTTATTGCATGATCTAAACACTAAAAATTGAAATGTCACTTTAAAAAATTGAAAATTACGGAAATCAAATTTCACGCTTCGGCTTCGCTCACTTCATCAGATTCACAGTCACGGGAACTTTCTAGCAGCCCAAAGTTTGTCTTAACGAATACCAGTTTGCGCACTGTTTCCGTCGACAATTGATTTCGCAGCTTGGAATGTATGAAGCCAACGGTAGAGAAGTTTCTTTCCGAAGATGCGGTAGAGACAACGAGCGACAAAACCTCAATTTTTTATACATGTAATACATTGAAACAAATAACATGTTATCTATGTGTACCTTCAGAGCGATTCGTTGCACCAGCGGCCAGTCAGCTCCATCTGTGAGCCAATACTCAAGGACAGACTTTTTCTTTTTGACGAGCATCTGGTCTGGTAGCGAAATGAGTTATTTTGTTTTTGTAATTTTGCCTCAATCATGTATTGCGTCAATTCTTGATACACAGCACTTATTTGGTCAGCTAGTTCTGGATTTGCCACAGGGAAATTAACGATGAAATCCTCAATCTCGTTCTGGATTTGCCACAGGGAAATTAACGATGAAATCCTCAAATTAACGATGAAATCCTCATTTTAAAAGAATTAAGAAAAACCCAAAAACCCAAAAACCCAAATTTTGTCAAAAAAATGCACCCAGAAAAACCCAGAAAAACCCAAAAACCCAAAAACCCAAAAACCCAGGTCTTGCCAACCCTGGCCGCACGCGACGCGAGGAAAAAACGATGATCAATTAGAAGTACAGTAACTAACATCGGATGAGACTTTTCCAATATATCCATTTTCACTTATCGATTACTTCTATTCCTAGCGTATTTCGCATTTCCGAACCAGATTCTATTAAGTTATTCAGAAATTCACCTCCTTTCAAAAATATTCGTCGTTGAGATATCAGAAGTTTTCACATTTTGCGATCGATGGCATATTTCACAAAATTATACACCATTTATTTTGTGTCCATTTTTGAGTGATTTTAAATTTTTTCTTGAATAATTTTCGCGAATTCAATTTGCGTTGAAAAGTTTTACGAAAAATCTGATCGAAAAATGTACGTACATTCTACAACAATTAAGAAAATTATGACACCAGAAAAATGATTTGTGGAAAAAATTTGCAGATATTTTATCAAGCAAAACGTTTTCTTGCTTCAAACTTTTTTACAAAATGTTTTGTCAAGATCGTTTTCAGAAAGGAACTGATGTTTACAAAGAAACCCCCGAACAAGAATGATTCTTTCACAAAATTCCAGACAATTGAATTTTTTAATTTTTTATAGTTTTACGTAATATTCAATATTTCATTTTGAAATGATTCAAAAAATTGCTTTCACAACTTTTATATCTTTTTTTGTGTATTCAGCCTATTTTTACTTTGAATTCTTTCTTTATCTTCTGTTTTTAGTTTTCATATCCGTTGATTTGAAATATTAATCGAGAAGACCGGTTTTACAAAATGATTTACGTTATCGGAATGTTATTATGTTGTTCTAAAAAACATTTAATTAATCCGAAAAACGACAAAAATGACAAAAACACGGCAGTAAAATGCAAAAAAGAAAATTTTATCAAAAATTTTCTAAATTTATCGAATTTATCAAAATGCTAAATGTCTACACAACACTGCTAAACAACCAATACTGAAATAATTTTTTTGCAGCAAAAAAACAAAGCAACGCACCACACAAAAAGATAAAAAAAGGAATAAAAGATTAGATAGAAAGAAAGGAAAAAGAAAAGGTAATAGGAGAGGTGTAAAAAACAAAAGGGTGGTAAACAGAGCATAGCAGATGCAAATGTATTTTGTACACAATCATTTAAAGAATCCACAATCATTGAAAAAATTCACTCAGCCCTCCATAGTTGATGCTGCATCATGAACTAAAGTCCAGGAGCCGGTTTCATCAAAGAGACTTAAGCTCCAGCTGAGCTGTAGCTTAAGCTGTAACCTAGCTCTATATGTTATAACATTGCCGTTGAGCTCTCTCAGCTGCAGCTTAACTCGTGCACGGTTTCATCGAAGGGACTTAAGCTCCTTCGATGAAACCGGCCCTAGGCCATTGTTCCATGTATAGTAATGTACAGCAAATTATTGGACAGTAATAACAAAAGTGCCCGAGGGGCTACAAAAAATTTTCAAATGGAATACAGTTGAGCTAAAGTTCAATTGGGAATGTTTATCTACCCATTTATCAAGTATCAAAACTTTCTCTAATTTATTTTATTGCAGAAGTTAATAAATATAAGGTAACTATTTCTTTCTGGATACAATAGTGGCACGATTGATGATCGCTATTGAAGCTAGATTTGAGCAGCATTCAGGGCAATGCTGGCCGGATCATCCTTAGGCAGTGTATGGTTATAAGCAGAAACATGAAATTAATTGTCATCTAGTTTCCATACGATTTTATTCGCCTTAATAATAAATGGGATGAATCTATAAGAGGAGTTTCATGAATATAAAGTTACATCGGAATCAAATAAATAATGACATAATAATTTTGTAAATACAGGAAAATACATATTTCAAATTTCGGATGAACAGATTTTTGATTTCCTTTCAAATTTTTGCCCATAAATGTTGATCATTTTTTACATATCGCTTACTCCATATTCTGCCCATTCCCGGTCGAACTCAGACAATAACTGCTGATTTCTCATTCAATTTAGTGATCTAATGGGTGTTTTCCGCCACGTGCCACATTCTCAAATAATTTTCCATCTACAGTTATTCAAGAACTCGCGTCGAAAACTTTTTCAGAAAAATGGCATTTGAAAAAAAAACAGACTCTACTATAACATTGGGAAGTTGTTTAAACATTAATTAACACTACCAATAGGGGGAAACAGAAGGCCAAGTTAATTAACTAAAATTCTAAAACCTTGCTGCCGGAAAGATCCATCATTGATAGTAGAAGGAATGACGTTTCATCACCCTGAATAAGGAAATTTTCATGCTGAAACTATTCCTTTTTTCCTGTCAACAGACAAATTAGACGTTTTGATAAAAGTTCAAGATTAGAACTTTCTAGCAGCAAACAAAAGTTGCTGGAACGGCTTCCTAGAGGGTGCCAGAGGTGTTTCACTGCTGGCCTGTGTTGATTATTTTGTTACCATCTCAATCAGGGTTCGATGAAAATTACCAGTTTCAGAATTTGCAGACTGGATGAAACACATGTCATATGGGAGAAATTTTGCATCATCCCTCTGCCTCTTCAGCGACAGGATACGCCGGGTATAGTCACCTGTAGTTTGGGGACTGCTATAAATCTTCTCACTTATGTCAGTGTGTACTATTGTTCTTGGGGAGTTTTCAACTTGTAGGTCAATAGGTCGTCGGCAATATAACTAAAGATGAACTTTTTTTGCAGAATTACAACTACGACGTAATTGACGCACATATTGGTCGTGTCTTAGGCTTAGGCTTAGGCTTAGTGTTTATGATGGAAAATTTAGAAAAATCTTGTTGTTGTAATATTGTAGTAGAGGTCCTTAAAGGCTATTGTTTGTACACTGATTAGTGTAGGTCACTCAAACGAGCTTCGTATAACTAAAGGTCAGCGCAGTGCGACGGCTCTCTAGTAAACTATAATCTGTTTTTTTAATGCTTGTAACCGAAAAAAGATGAAATAAAGTACACATTGTTTGTTCGAATACCCTTGCGTGCGCATACAATACTGTATTACGGAAAAATCGGGGCAATTGAAATTTGACGAAGTTGGAAATGAGAAAACAAATTTTGAACATAGTTCTCATTTAATGGAAAAAATGTGGGATTCAAGTTCGTGATACAATCGGTGTGCTTTGGAAAGTTAAAATCTCAAAATCCAGCGCATCGCACCTCAGCGCTGGTGATTTGCTGAGCTTATTCTGCGCAGAGCGAATATTTTTTTATCTGTGCGAAATTTTTTTTTGTACATTTCTTGCCCGAAAATTATCGTTAAAAGAGTTATCGAGTTTAGTTAAGAGTCTAGTCGCAGTTTACCGCCGCCGACGGTTAATCGACAGTCAACAACGATATTATCTCGGCACGAAATTCTGTATGCGTGCTTACTTTTAGCATTTTCGCCTTACAAGCATTTTGAAAAAAAACAGACTATAATTAAAACCTTCAGCTACTACATAGCTCAGCTACAGTAAGTGGAACCCAACAGCTTGCACCTGAACAACCGCCAGGGTACGCCAGAGAGCCTTAGTCAATAGTCCTCTTAAAGGTCGGAAATATGAGACCATATCACGACCAAATATAAATCTGTGTCACCAATAAGTAAACAAAGCCTCTGATGCCTGTATTCACCAACACGAATTAGTTAATGTTAATCCGTATTCATTAAAGCAAATTAGGATTCAGTAAGGTTAGCGGCTTTATTTGAGTAGAATTAGAAGGCGAGTTAGCTATTGCTAGTGAAATACTGTGTTGCGAATTGTTATGGAAGTTCTATACATAATTGACGAAGATGAAGAAAATGCCAACTTATCGAGACAAATTTTGCACCAGTTTGCCCCTAGGCCACCTTTCGTCATTCAACCTTATGCCAGTGAGTTTTTTTTGTCATAAAAAAAGTAGTGCGATAACCCATTCTCTGAAAATTGATAGAAGTACTTGGAAATGTTTCTTTCAACCCTCTAGCCAACACATTCAAACCAAAATTTCAACTCGTCTGTATTACTACTAGCCTTATCTAAGAATTTAGTGGCTTTGCTTCCTTTTTTAGTCCAACTCGTTTTCCTTTTAAAACATATGTTTGCAAGGTCCTCAATGAGCAAAGCTAAAAATAGAGTTAATCTTTGCTTCAGGCTTTTTGTTACGAAACCGGTGACCTCTGACAAATTTTTATGGTACAATTAACTACCGCTAGCTTCAAGCTTCCTCATGACGCCTGCCTATTGGCTCTTTCCAATTTTTTCTCTCCTGTTCTATTCACTGGAACTTTTTCAAGAGGTATAACAATTTTTTCCAAACAATAGCTCTTCTCAATGTTATTTTTCTTGCAGCTGCGTGCACTACTATGACATGAGGACAAAAGTATAGAAATGAATTTTTCGAGTGTTAAGCTATCACTAGGAATCTTTCATGCTAATTTTATTCCCAAAAAAAGAAAACGAAAAAATTACATCCCATTCTAGCACAAGACTAAATATATGAAAAACACATTTAAAATCAGCAGTTAAATCAGTAATCGCACTACTTCAACTTTCCACATTTGCTATCTCATTCTGGTCGCAATGATAAAAGATCCTCTAGAAAATCCATTTGCTTCCTGTATTCTGCCCAAGCTTTCTCTTCCTCTTCATCTTCCTCAATGACGTCCAATCTTTCGTCCATTCTTTCCCACACGTTCGATATATCAATGGCAGTTTTCACAACATCGCTGGATGGGTCTAAATTGATTTTTCTGTTTATGAATATTAGAAGTAAGGTTTGGTATTTTTGTTTAAAGACGTAATAATCAATAAATGTCAAAATGACCGGGTTTTTTTTCTGGATTTTCTAATAATGCAATATCTGTCATTACTAGACTATTGTTTACGGAGTAAGCTTCTAAATTGCCGATTTTAATATGGAAATAAATCGTAGAATAGAACTCGAACTGGTCTGGATGGATAGAATAAATGTTTTTATCCGCCTGTATTGTGATTGGTTGGATGACCAACTCATTGCTGGAATTGATGATTTGACTCTCACTCCACAGGTGAATTCTTATCTGATTGATGTAGGTCATACCATCAATAATCGTTATTGTTGCCATTTCAGCTTCATTCAAGCCATCTGCATTATTAAGTGGGACAGATAAAACTTTTATTATAATGTTTTGCAGTCATTTCAACATCAAAGTCAGAGTTTTCTTCTCGATCAGCACAAAAATATTTCAAATCTAGATAGCTCATGAAATTTTTTGCAGATGTGGCATCAATCGTTATATTCAGTGAGCCATCGACGGATTCACTGACTCCATTTGCTAGCTTTTTCTGTATCAAGAAATAGTTTTGCGCATCCGGTTGGGCAATGAGCTTTTGGGTATTTTTCGTATCATCAAAGGAGATGATTTTCAGGTTGCTGAGTACACCATATTTCTGAATAGTCGAATGATCACGGCTGAGTTTGATGTTTCCGTGGCTGATTCTAGCCATCAGATGCATGAGTGGATTTTCGTCCAAATAGGTGGCATAGTTTTCAACTGTTTCATAAATGGAAGCGACATTACTAAAATGACCAATGAGCTCACGTTGATTTAATGACATGGTAATTTTCTCTGTATCAAAAGTAAACTTCAAGTCAGCACCGTCACTTGTTTCGATGTCCAGTTGGCCAGATGAACCAATCAATAGTCTCAGCAGAGTGCCATTCATTGTTGCACGTACTTCAGTAAGGGTCACTAGATTAAACATAAAGTGGTGGCTACCCTCTGGTATATCAACAAAGTTTGATGTGTCTCTTGTCACCATATAGACGACTGTAGCATTTTCTACATCACAAACTACGTGTGTGTTGTTATTCAAGTGAACTGTCAAATTTGTGATTGGGAGACATTGTACAGAATTTGATATCATCACCACATCTGGATCAGAAGAGCTTTCAGTACCACGAAGATCGATGCTTGTGTGATTACAAACTTTTATTTGATCCGTCAAGTTTGGACGGCCGACAAAATTCTCAAAGTTCCTCACAATTAGTGGAACAAAATTTTGTTTTCTGGATAATAATGAAATCATCGAGTTATTAAACTTCATGACTATAGAAGGATCATTGGCATATCCACTGAAATCTATCACATCATCCCCTGTACCTCCATCCAAAAAGCCATGAGCATGATTGCCAATCATCACAAAATGATCATCTTTCTGACCACCCTTAATTTCTTTCTTGCCATTACCTAAAATCATTACATTTGGTGAATCTTGGAAGCCAACAACCTTGTCCGTTCCATTATACAACAGGAAAATGGTTTTATCAGAAGAGCTACTATTTACTCTGTTGACACCAAAAGCATTGATACAGCGATAGTCATCTATTTCAGGTCTTTTCTCCATTGTTAAGTGGTTAACTACAGCCATTACTATTTCTGGAAGGCCGACAGTAGCGACACTGGACTAGCTCATTTTCTGTTTTAGCTCTTCTTTCCCAACCACATGTTTTTCATCCATTGCGCAAAACAAGCTGTAATCAGTTCCGATTTGTTCTTGCACTTGGACTTCGTGTTTTCTTATTGTCATATCCATTGTGTTATCTTCATGATAAGACACTTGACCAGTTTCGCCATCCACTCTGGTAGCTGCAGCCAACAAAAACCTATTTGCCCCTGGAAACATATGGAAAGCTGTAGCAACCGCCTGCTCATTGGCTATTACCTGGTCAGCCATGCTTTTCAACGTTGGATCAGCATCTAACCATGGTATAACAGATCGTTTGAATGAGTAATACTTTTCTGACAAAGTTAATGGAATGACTTCTCCAATTTTTTGTGTTTGTCGGAAGACATTGTATACATTTTGAGCTATTGCCAAAGCAGTGGACACAATCAGTCCTATCTTAACAATGATGGGACTTATAGCCAACAGCTCCACAGCAGCAGCTGCTTCGAAACCGCAACCAATTAGATCAATGGCCAAAGAAGCTCCAGTTATGGCTGCACTCACCGTATCATTATTTTTAATTTCTTGATGGAGTTGGTAGGCTGAAAAAGCTGTAAAGCCCAAAGTAGGCAGGCAACGTCCGACTGTGGCTATTCTCCAACCTATTTTCTTTATAACAGTTTGAATAATGCCTTTACTGTTTGATCCTTTTTCAACAAGTTCTATCACTTTTTTCTCACCCCATTTTGCAATACGTTCTGCAGCATAAGGGGAAGCTACTGCTGCTCCCAAGAAAGCGACGTCAATTCCAAAAGCTTTGAAATCCCCTTGCAATAAATGGGACAGCATACTACCCCCTATTATGGACGTTTGAATTCTGGTAGCTATTTTATAAATTTTTTCTACTCGTCTATGGAAGCGGGGATGTTTCTTTGCAAACCGCTTTTCCAATTCCTGATAAGTTGTTCTTTTATCTTCTGGTTGGCTCTTCTTTCTTTTGGGGCAGATAATGGATGTTGCAGAAACGCGTTTCCTCCTTCGCTGCAATCCTTCGCAATGTCTGACCACTTTTTTCGATGAATAGGGTTCAATTATTTGTCGATCATTGCCATGGGCGGCTACAGCAGCAACCGCGATATGATTTTTCTGGTAATCTACTAGCCCTTGAAAAGTACTTTCTCGAAAGTTGTACTATAGAATGAATTCCAATCACTGACCTTTCTCCTTGCGATGTCCATTACTGCAGAAAAAGATTGCTTATTTATATCAGTTAGCAACAATAGACGGAGATGGTAGCGCAAGTTTTTCGCAGTTTCTATACCAATGTTAGTAAGAATCCCTCCATTTTCCACCTCAATTGACCACCTACGTAACATAAATCTTGAAAAAACGCCGACAAGGTAAGCATTCACAGCATGAGTAGTTCTAGCAAACTCTGTTGTACGTCTCAGCATTTTGTCCATGGCTAATTGGAATAAGATTGAATGATGTTGGGCTTTCTCTACTGTCTCAGTGAGAGATATTTCACCAAAAACTTGACTCAATTTTACTGGTAAAACCGTTTGAAAGCCATCATATATTCTTGTAGCATCATTCAATGACAGCGAGAACATTATTGGACCTGTTTCTCCAAAGTTTATGCCAATGACATTATGATGAGGTCGATCAATGATGCCACTTAACCCTTGATGCATTGCTATGGGACCTCTTGAGTGGAAAGTTAAAAGGACTTTTTTTGTTCCATCATGATCTATCAGAATTGCATTGAGACCATCCTGACGAGGATCCCCTGAGCCGGTCCGCACGCTGATATGGAAATTTCCATCTAGTGATGTTCTCAAGTCGCCCATAAAAAAATATTTATGCATACCACTTCTTGAAGATAAAATTTGCTGGTAATTCTTTAGTCTCGTCATTAACAAATCAAGATGTGTATTTGTATCGGCCGACAATACTTTCAACTTATGATTTCGATCAATTCCATCTTCATTCGATCGGAAATTTACAATATCTTTCACTAGGTTCGATATCAGGTTTGCTGAATCATATTTTACTACCTCTTTCTGAAGTGGTGGTGATCTACCAGCCATTTGAACTGAAAGCTTCAATAGATGTAGTTCAATGTCCAATCCTATTCTGGAAGCTATTGTGTTGTAACGTACCTGCTAAAGCAGTACTGTAAATATGTAGCATACTGTATGTGATATTCATTTATTAGATATATTTTCATTTATTAATCTATCGTCTCAAGGGTGTCTGGAATTCACACCCAAACATTCTTATAAATTTATGTGAAGCACTTTATTTTGATCTTCCCACACCCCATCGACCCAATTAAAGACACACATAATTATTTCCACATTGGCACCTGGCCCTCGTAATGCACATGAAGATACACATTTTGTAGGTACAATAATCCCCTCCAAAACGCGTAAACACACCTGCCCATGTAGAAAGTACAGAAATCCCAACCCAGACAAAAGATTTAGGAGGAATGCATGAAAAACCGAAAAACGTATGAAAAACTAAAAACATAGAGGCGGCAAAGCATACTGTAGGTCAAAAGGCATGCAAGCGTAGAAATTAGGAGAAAATTAAAAGCAAGAGGCGTGGCCAAAGAAGCATACAGTAGGCAGAAACAGGTAAGCGAAGCAGCGATTGGTTAGGCGAGCCGATAGAAGCGGACCTCCCATGGCGCGAAGGCGTGGATCAAAGAGGCGGTATAAAAGACAGGAAAACGCCGAAAAAGACAGATTTTTATGCAGATTTTGTTGGCGATTCGATATATTTTTTATGCGAGCCTAAATCGTGGTTTTATTGTGACGCTTTTGTATATTTATCGACGAGGGAAGCAATCGTCGATTTTGTGTTTATTTTATTGTGGCCGCAGTCATATCTCGTCCCATTTGTCCGCCAAACCCTTCTTTAGGATCAAGTAAAGTACAGTAGTGAAACTGGTCGTTACATATTTTTGGTGACCGTACCGTACCGTTAACCACTGGAACTCCCTGCCCCATTAAGGTGCATCCTATATCCGGGCATCCCTAAGCAGTAATCGCATACAGTCATAATCATTTCCTACAGTAGGACAGACATTCGTAAAAGCACAAACTGAAAATGACCCACCATACAAGAGACCACTTAGGAGAAATTGTAAGAGAGCAAATCAACGAACTTTTTGCAGAAAATTTTCGAACTTTACACACACAATTGAGCAAAAACACTATGAATCCCACCCTGATAGACGATTTGAGAACGGCCAACATCCGTAACAGTATGACAAACAATTTTTATGCAAAACCTACAGTATTTACAGGAGGAGTAACCCAACATTTCGGCCAATGGAGCAAGCGACTAGAACAGTTCATGATACTACAAGGCATGAAAGATACTGACGAGCAACTCAAATTAGCATGTTTTGAAATTCATTTGGGTGGTGCAGCATTAGCAAAATTCAAAAGTTTAGAAAATTCTGAAAACCCACCCCAAACGTATGAACAGTATAAAACTGCATTACAAGCATGTTTCCCCGACCACAGAGACACAGATTTACACCAACATTTTTTGCATGAACGGAAACAAAAAAGTTCGGAAACTGTCATTGAATTTTTGTTTGACCTCGAGCATCTAGCGACCCTCGCCTACCCCAATTTCAATTCAGAGGCACGAGAAATGATAGTCAAACCCCTTTTCATGGAAGGCATGCAGACAGAAATTAGAGAGGCACTTAAGTACAAACGATTCACCTCCCTAGCAGACATGTCTGATGAAGCAGCTTATGTTGAACAACAAATTTTCAGAAACAGATTGAAATCTAGCCCCATACCCCTCATATCCCCTGAATCGCAACCCATTCTTTCATTAGGCAATTACACTGAACAGCAGGGAATCCTACATAAATTGGAACAAGTCATGGAGTTGCAATTGCAAATACTGCGAAATTCCCAAACTCAACCCCAGCATGATAACAGTAATTTGAGACAGATCACATGTTTTCAATGCAATCAAGTCGGGCATTTCGCCAGAAATTGTAATTCACCAGGTACTCAAAAGTCATGCCAAATTTGCTTTAGGAATAATCACATGACTCGAGACTGTAAAAGCAGATGCATTCACTGTTCTCAGACTGGTCACAGATCCAGCCATTGCATATCAAAAAGCTACTCAAATGCAGAATGTTTTCTTTGTAAGCAAAAAGGTCACACGAGTAGATATTGCCCCAACCAAATGACCCCTAACGTCCAAAATCGCATTGAAGAGAGACTACCCCCACCACAAATGAACATTGATGTCCCAGTCATGTACTCCACATTGCCCACTGTCCAGCATCAACCTCAACATGCTTTAAATACAGTTCTGCCCAGCAGTCATAAGCAGTTTGACCCCCAGTATAACCTTGACATACCCCTTCCTGATACAAGCAGCACTTCAAAAATTACATCACCAAAAAGCAGTGACATGTTGAAATCCACACTCCCCCAGCCAAAAATTGCACAGAAACATAAACATCCTGAAACCAGTGAGACGTCCAAACCTGAACCAGCATACAAAAAGGAACGCCCAATGTTTTCACAATTGCAGGGCCTCCCCACAGACCCCAACACATTCCCCAGGCGAAAAACTTCTCTTCCTACCCCCAAAGCACGGAAAAATCGTAAAATTCACTTTGCAGCTAGCATTTTCCAAAGTAAAAATAGTGGTATCTGCAGTCTTGTCTCAAACGACGTCAGCAAGCCCCAAATCCCCCATCCTGATACATGCATCGACCCTGTTTCTAGTCCCCTCCCAGCAACCGACCCCAACACATTCCCCAGGCGAAAAACTTCTCTTCCTACCCCCAAAGCACAAGAAAATCGTAAAATTCATTTTGTAGCTAGCATTTCAAAGAGTAAAAGTAGTGGTATCTGCAGTTCTAGCTCAAACGACGTCAGCAAGCCCCAAATCTCCCATCCTGATACATGCATCGCCCCTGTTTCTTGTCCCTTCCCAGCAAAAAATTCACCCGCCCAATCTCATTTTCCCATCCAAGACAAACAGAAATGTCTTCATACATTCCCATGGCTAAAAGGCAAAATAGAATCGGCCAAGAGTGACAGGATTGAAACGGAAAAAGCTGAGTTAATCAATTTCTTATCCAAATATCAGCCCCTTCACACTGAGTCGAAAACACATGTGAGTCACAGGCCACTTGTCTCCCACAGCATTGGTACAAGTAATTATAAACACAGACACAGACCCCTTTTTCGAAAAGCACCAAAAACAAAACAAAGCAACAAACAAAAAGTTGAGCAACTTAAGAAAGCTGATGTTATCAATCAAAGCACATCCCCTTCATGTAAACCTGGCGGGTCAATCCTTCAGACAAAATCCCTTATCCCTCCAAGTCTGCCACCCCAAAACCCTCTCTCCCTCGACCCCTTTGAACGAGGACGTTCAACTCCGGAAGGAGGGAAATGTAACGTACCTGCTAAAGCAGTACTGTAAATATGTAGCATACTGTATGTGATATTCATTTATTAGATATATTTTCATTTATTAATCTATCGTCTCAAGGGTGTCTGGAATTCACACCCAAACATTCTTATAAATTTATGTGAAGCACTTTATTTTGATCTTCCCACACCCCATCGACCCAATTAAAGACACACATAATTATTTCCACATTGGCACCTGGCCCTCATAATGCACATGAAGATACACATTTTGTAGGTACAATAATCCCCTCCAAAACGCGTAAACACACCTGCCCATGTAGAAAGTACAGAAATCCCAACCCAGACAAAAGATTTAGGAGGAATGCATGAAAAACCGAAAAACGTATGAAAAACTAAAAACATAGAGGCGGCAAAGCATACTGTAGGTCAAAAGGCATGCAAGCGTAGAAATTAGGAGAAAATTAAAAGCAAGAGGCGTGGCCAAAGAAGCATACAGTAGGCAGAAACAGGTAAGCGAAGCAGCGATTGGTTAGGCGAGCCGATAGAAGCGGGGACCTCCCATGGCGCGAAGGCGTGGATCAAAGAGGCGGTATAAAAGACAGGAAAACGCCGAAAAAGACAGATTTTTATGCAGATTTTGTTGGCGATTCGATATATTTTTTATGCGAGCCTAAATCGTGGTTTTATTGTGACGCTTTTGTATATTTATCGACGAGGGAAGCAATCGTCGATTTTGTGTTTATTTTATTGTGGCCGCAGTCATATCTCGTCCCATTTGTCCGCCGAACCCTTCTTTAGGATCAAGTAAAGTACAGTAGTGAAACTGGTCGTTACAGTGTAATCTTCATAAATGTTTCTAATATCTCGAAAGTCTATCATGATGCGTTTGGGATCAGCTGGATTTATTGGGGGAATCGAGATCAGTGTGAATGGAATTCGTGGGAGAAATTCTTTCCATTTGGACGTGAATTGCAAAGCTTCGTTATAATAATGATCGGGCAAAGATGCGCTAAGCAGACTGTGCACAAAAGAAGCTTTAGCTCCTGGCTCAATTAACGAACCATGGTGATTATTCAAACGTTGGAATATACTGTTAGCTTCTGTGATACCTTGCTCGAGCATATAAAAAGGAGATGCATTCTTCTTATAGTTTGATCTGTAGGCATCCAAAAACGAGCTGTGTTCATCAAGTTCAATGAATTTTGCAGCAGATTCTCTTGAAATCAATGAGGAAATTTTTGCCTCATCCAGAAGCTCATGCGCTAATCGCGTTTTGATTTTTCCATCGAATGTACCATCCCGAACCTGCACATCTATTTCATGTTTGATGCTCATTTGCAATAACCAATCTTTATATTCTGTCATACCTGCTCCATACTGTTTATATTTTATGTCCATTTCATCAATGGCTAGACCATGTTTGTCTTTTATCAAATCTTTCAACAATGAATATTCCTGCTTGGTCATCATTAGTCTTTCCGGACCCCATTTGGATAATTCACTCTGTATTTCATGTAGAACAATCAAATCGTCAAAAATGGTAAAAATGCGGAGAGTATATTCATCATTATCAGTTGAATATGGTCGCAAATAGACGTCTTTCAGGCCTGAATTGGTTGAACCTCGAATCGAAATGAAAACCCCCAGAAGGAATTGATAAAAGAAATCCAAGTCATATCTAGGGAAAAGGTCGAATGCAAAAAAACCACGGTTGAGATCAGCATGTTCATTTATGGAATGATGGAACGCCTGTCGAAGATCCACACGCAGCAAAGGATTGTTGACGCCTGCAGCCGAATCCATTTCTTGTGCACCAAGCTGTGACTCCATATCTGAAATAAAAATTCCGATTCCAAATGTACAAAAATTTTGCTATTTGGAGCTTAAGACCAAACTTGATCAAGAACTTGCTTTCTACCTCTAATTCTCAGGTTCGACTAAGCTTGATATTAATGATTTGTATACCCTGCATATGAACTCATGAGAGATGAAATTTGACTCTACATTATAAATAAAGTGCAGATATAAGGAAGTTTGTAACAGTTGGGAAAGAAACTGAGGACATAAAACCTATGGTTGAAGTTCTAAGATGTAAAAAGTCTACATCACAGTAGAAAGTAGACTGGGACAAGTAAATGTCAAACCCCAAGGTTTCGGCATGCAAATGTCCAATTTGATGTAATAAGTTCTGGTTGAACATGCGCAAGAACAACCTGGTAGAAAATTACATACAAATTCGATAAAACGAGTTGGAAATTTCAAAAATGTATACAAATTAGAAGAAAGAAGATGAGATGTATCCTGAAAATTACACTATTTAAAAGTAACAAAATCACGGGATCACTTAGAGAAATTTAGGTATTTTTGCTAATAATGATTGATTATCTACATAATAGCGAGTTTCAATGATATAATCAATATTTTATCAACATTTATAGAATTTTATTGATTTTACAGTTATAAATTTTTGCTGCATTAGCTCAAGTTTGCCAACTTTTTCACCAACTTCCGAAGTATGTATATGTATGGGTGGACCACTATAGCCATCAATCATAAACATGTAAATGCCCTACTATAGCTGCTGTCTCACCACAGCCAGCAAGGTTATTTGAAAAAGGGCCAATATTTGGGTTTTCAATATTTTTATCAATGCTAATTTTTTAATTGGGGATACTGCTTAATTGGTAATAGTAATTGTACGAATATGTAATCATTTTTATTGCTTGTCTTTGTTAAGACTTTACGTGTTTACAAGTTTCTAGATCATCCTCTTGTTGAAATATCCCCGACTTTTGTGTTAGTTTTTATTAAAAGCTTCAAATACAGGCATTACAGTATTCAAGAATTCACACTCTTCTTCCACCTGAATGAAATGCCTCCGTTTTAACAATGAAACGAACTTAAAATAGCACACAAAGGCCCGGTTGTTCGTTAATTAATAATGTGCTTTTTGTGTCAGCTCGTGGTACAAAGCATCATAATGAAGAGCGTAGGCAGCTTCAGAAATCTGGAGATATCGGGGGGGAGGGAGTGTAAAAACACAAAATGTACTAGCTCTGAAATATCGTTTTTAAGCATTCTTATGGGTCTGCTTCATTTTGGAAGCAAACAGAGACTTCCTTCAAAAGTTGTCCGAAATTCCTGTGTGGGATCTCTGGTCAAATTTACTGGTGGTCTATTCATACCGCATCCTGTGACGTATAAACACCTGTAAAATCGTTGGCGGCTTTTGCGAGACACGGGCTATAGAGATACAGTCGCTGAGTGACAGTTGGCTGGACGCCTGTTGATAGTTTGGTGGCTGTAGTGAGACAGTTGCTGTAGTAGAACGGTGGCTGTAGCGAGACGGGCCGCACTGACAGGTAGCTACTTTTTCTTACAGAATCAACTGCTAGTGTTAATCAGTCTTAGGATTAGTGTTGATTTTAAACCAGTGCTACTAAAGTGATAGCATTCAGTGCAGTAGTAAACCCATAATGATGAATTCACATTTGGATGCATTGAGAGAACAGGCTTTCACACACAGGCAAGCTTCCTCGACATAAAGGGATGTGGAACCTGGAGATCACGGAATCTTACATTCTATGGAAAGGTTATTGCTTGAAACTATTTAATAGCATTTAAACTAGTCTACAGTATGATCAACCTAGTAGTAGGCACAGTTATGTAATATTAAAGAAATGGAGGCAATACTTTTGAAATTTATGTGGAATAACTCTACACCAAAAATCATGACAAATGTAATGATTCAAGATAACTGCAGTGATGGGTTAATGCCAATTATTGAAATTATGTCAGGGTCTCTAAAAGCAAAATGGCTTCTCCGGCTACTCAAAAATCCTGGAAAATGGAGTATGATTGGAACTAGAGAAATTGAAAAAGTTGGTGGCCTGCAAACGCTGATATAATCAAACTTTTGTATGAGACGAATTTAAATTAATTTGTCACTTTTTTATAGTCAAGTACTGGAGGCATGGCAACACATTTCAACTAGCAACATATATGATATAAGTACACTTATGCAAGTTATGTTACAGCAGATAAATAACAACAGATATAAGTTTTCAAGATACAAACTTTAACCAGTTGTATCATTGGTTCACCAATGAATGGAATATATAAACATACGCACAAATACGGAGTGAAGGATGTTCTGTCACTCGGTTAGACAATGCCAAAATTGTGTATTCAATACCGAAACAATGGAAGCTACTGATCAAAACGTTTCAAATGCAGAAAAATAACTGTGATTTCAATCCACAGACCCTTGAAATAAAATATATCTCCAAAATTAAAAAGTATATGAATGAAGCAAGATTAAGTACCCTGAAAAGGGAGCTAGCTTGGTGGAGAAATTTTAGTCTTTCGTTGGGAACGGAATTTCAACAAGCTTGGAAAAGATTTAAAAAGAAATAAACAATTCCAATTTAAAATCTTACATAACATATTGATAACTCCCAAGCTACTAACCAAATATAAAATCAGAGACTTAGCAGTATGCCAGTTCTGTGAACATGCAGAGGGTAATATTTTACGTACATTCTGTGACTGCCCAACAGTTCAATTTTTTGGAAAGAATTACAAGAAACTATAACAAACAGACTGGATCCAACTATGAAATTAACCAGTAAAAATGTCACTCTGGGCTTTACTGAGAATAACACGAATCCAAAGATTCAGGTTTTAATTATAGTCTTAATTTTTGCTTAATTCCATATACACAAAATTCGAAGGGGTGAAAAAGTACCAAATTATGTTGCCTTTACTAATCTATTACAATGCCAATTGAGAATTTTAAAGAACCCTGACGAAGTATGCAATATATTTATGAATTTATGTTTCTAGCGTGGGTTGCTTCCCTAAACCTCGTAAAACATAAGTGGGCCATTAGTGCCTTTGGCTCTTTTTAGTTTGCCAGCGCGTTGTTTTTGTTTTTTGCCTGTGTGTGACTAAATAATATCATGTATTGTTATTCTAATTAATCAGAAACTAGCTGGAAAAAAGCTTTCTTGACATTTTCCAGTCGTTGGCCATGCTGAGCTTGTGTCCTGAGCGACCTGAGTGGTCTTGCTGCTGGCAGTTTAGGCCAAAAAATTACAGTTGCAGATTTCACAAGTTCGACTCTTACAATTTTCAGCTCTGAAAAATTTTGAAACAGTTTCAGTAGTTGAATATATCCAAGAGTTTTAAGACTGTATCTGTCACTTTTGTAATAATGAAGATTATGACTTAAATTTTTTTCTGTTCTGTAAAGTAACATCTTCGTTTCGTCTTTCTGCGTCAAGTTTCTTTTGTGTGGCTTTCTGTTTTCAAAACCCTACTTTTTGAACGATGGAAAATTCCAAATTTAAAGTTCGGACCAACATCAAGTTTTTAGTGAAACTTGGTTGGAATTCAACCGCCATCATCGAAGCTTTGCAGAAAGTTTAGGGGAACAAGGTCCCTTCCAGAGTCACAGCGTTTTTTTGGATCAATAAATTTAACGCCAGTCTGTTCAGGCTGTGATTGAACAATATCGTACGGCATCCTTTCAGACAATAGCCAGAGAAGTCACCCTTCCATACACCTCAGTTTAAGGAATTCTTGATTGGTCAGCTGGGACTTGACAAATTTTCGGCTAATTGGGTGCCAAAAGCGTCAGCACCCATTCATCACACAATGAGCCTGGATCGGTCCATTGACTTTTCGAACCGAATCAATGCAGATGGAAGCAGTTTGATCCACAAATTGTAATTGGCAATGAAACCTGGATTTTCCAATACGATTTGGAAGCTAAACAACAGTCCAAACAATGGCTCCCATCTCGATCAAGTGGCCCAAGCAAATTCAAGGCCAAGAAGGTCGTGGCCACAATTTTTGGGATCCAGAGGGGGTCATTACGGTTGATTCTGTCGAGAGTCAGAGGACAGGAGCAGGAAGCTCTCATGAAGAAATGCTCCAAAAGTTACACTCCGCTTTGGTCAAAAAACGACCTTGAAGGATGCATCATCGAATCTTGTTTCATCATGACAATGCACCAGCTTATTTAAGAAAGATTGTCAGAGCTGTCCTCCGGGAATTTAATTGGGAATTGCTTGCTCATGCACCCTACAGTCCAAATCTTGCTCCGTCAGACTTTTTCCTGTTCACAAAGTTGAAATAACACTGAAAATTGCCGGGAATCAATTTCTGATGTGAAACAAGCTATTTTGGTGTGCTTTTCTGAAAACGAGCCTCTATTTTACAGAAATGACTTGGAGCATTGGAAACATCGCATACATAAGTGCTTTCAGTTGGATGGTAACTACGTTGAGAAATAAAAGTTTGTCCGTTGCTTTTTAGTTTTTATAGGACCAGTCTAAAAAATTTTTGATATACACTCGTATTATTCTACCTTGGTCAAGGATGCTAAGAGGGATACAAAAATGAATTTTCAGAGTTTCAGGTGATAATTTCATTCTGAATATTTTAATTTCATTTTGTCTGCGTGTTCGGTAGTGTTTTTTATCGGCATTATCATTTATTTTTTAATAAAATTCTTTAATATCGGGTATAGTTACTGTAGAAGCCATAAAAGACTTGTATCAATTATTTTTTTTCAAACCAGTCCTTTTGCTGTAGAAACCTACCACCATATGCTATTGTTTCACAAGTCTTCGTGCTGAATGCCTGTGTTGGAAAGTGATGGGTCAATGCAGCATCAATTTTGATTTTTTTTTAAAAAAGTGTACAAAAGAAAAAAGTTGAAAATTTCACTTTGATGAACGAAAATCGATGACTTTCTATGCTGATTGTGAGAAATTATTGCGCTGATGGCTTCCTTCATCGAACAACTTCCGTGAACTTGTTTTTGATTAGAACTTGTTTGATTTACTATTCAAACATTATGATGCTTTCGATGAAAGTTTTTTCCAAAAACAAGAAAAAGGCTCGTTTTTGTTCCGCTTCACCCACGTCATAGTAAATGGCGCATTTTCGAGCAATTTTTTCCATAAAAATAAATCCGTAAAAAAGAAAAATAAAAAAAATTGACGAAATTGACTGTACAGTTTTCCGGTTGATCCGTGACTATGACCAAGTCCGCTTCGAAAACAAGGGAACTTTCACCAGGGTTGTCAAAAGAAACAGGTAAAAAAAAGTGAACAGAAATTTTGTAATCGGAATCTAAATCTGAGTCAGTGTTGCATATTTATTTTAGTGAAAGATCACAAAATGCTTCCTGAAAATCAGTAAAAAATGCGACGAAAACTGCAAAAAAACTAAATCCATAAAAAAGAAAAATAAAAAAAATTGATGAAATTGACTTTATAGTTTTGCTGTTGGTACCTGCTGACCCTGATCCAGGTCCACTTGGTGAACAAGGAGTATTTTATCAAGGTGCATGTAGCTGTCAAAACAAAGAGGTAAAAAGTGAAGAGCAGAATCTGAATCTGAGTCAGTGTTGTATGCTTGTAATTTTATACTTTTTTGTTGAGATTGTATTGTTTTGGACAAGAGTCCACCATTTTTACAACTTTGTCCATCCTTTTTTCTGCATCAAAATTTTCCACCAAGTATATTCCCCTTTTTTTCTCTGCCCGATCGGACGCATTGTCCACTCATTTTTGATAGGCACCTTCGCTGTCAAAATCTAGCTGTTTTTTTCACTTTTTGCGACGTCAAACAGATTTTCCTTGATTTGAAAAGACCTTTCTTGGAAAGAGTGAAAGATCCCCGATATGATCAAACATACACGGCAAGAACCCTTTGAACACAAAAAGGGTCACTTTTCGTATGTCTCTGCAGAACCATGTGCATGTAAGGCCCCATGACTTGACGCAACCTCATGCCTGCTTTTATGCAGGAGGCTATTCAAAACCCCCCATCCTAAAGTGGTCAATCACCTGTTTGATTTCTGGAGAGTTTTTGAGTAAAATTGCTGTTTCCGGCCATATTTTACTAGAATCGAAATTTCTTCGATTTTTCGACGAATTATTTTCATTGGTATTGATATTTAATAATGATAACGATCCAAGATTTAAAGACACATATGATTAGCATGTCAGAGGGTCAATTCCTCTGACCTTTGGTCCTCTAATTACCTCACTTTCATTTTCTAAAGTTCCTTTGTTGTTAAAGTGATTTCATTTATTCTTGGGTAAACAAACCAGTAAAACGGTTTGTGTCATATACATTTTTGGTTCAAAAACACATAAATGGCGACGTGAATGTTTTGCATGCAACTGGCAAGTCGATGTTAGACGCGTTGCAGTTTGTTTCATTATTATTATTATTACGTCTTGTTGTGATCTGGTCGCGTCTCTTTTGCGTCTTCGAAGAAGACCTGTGGCGACTGTGGAAGGATAGCGGACGCATTTATTGTACGTATTAGTGTGTGTGTCAATTTCGCATCGCGGACTCGTCTAGAGGATTCCCCGTGACCTGAGAAGATCTCCGACGTTCCAATTTTGATCGAGGAGAGTAGTGAGTGGTGGTTCAGCAGTTAGGTAGATATTTTTGTCAGGCTTTCAGCTTAGGTCGTGGATTAAGACACCCGAAGGTCCCTGGGACTCTGTGTACAGGGACAGAAAGAAGGGTCAGCGACTTAGGGAGGAAATCAGTGTTGTGTTCGCGTTTTGGCACTTAGTATTCCGTTTATTACTTGCTCACAGTGTTGTATTCTCACTTTTGTCATTTCCCAAAATAAATATCGTTGTTTCTCACGTCTCTGTGACCTGCAGTAGGACCGTGTCTAGTACCGGGTTAGCGTCAGGGGCCGTACCAGGTTGGATCTCCCAAGAACCGCAGCTAGGTAGCCGAGGGCATACGACCGCTTATACGACATTGGTGACTTGTACAGCTACGAAGGCAAAGGATGAAGAAAGCATCGAAACCGAAATTAACGGTACGGAAACAACCTGGAAGACGACCAAAGGTAGCATTATTACAAACCGAAGTAAATAAAGAGGATCACACCGAACGAATGGCAAATATGGAGGCGACTATCGAGCAAGTAGCGAAGAAATTTGCGAATTTACCCGAGGATAGTGATAAAGATCAAACTATTGATGCGGAAACGTATGATTATGCGGTTCACCGGATACAGATGTCCTCTGATTCAGTATCATCTTTTGAGAAAATTAGTTTACCCCCCGAAACGAATGCAGTATCATTTTATAACTCAAGATATACGCCTACAGTACCGAAAGCTGACGCGAAGGTCGACATTGAAGCGAAACCGAAAAACGAAATGGAAAGGATAACGAGTGGAAATATACAGGATGTGGCCACTTTAGCCATCCTGGAATCCATGCAAAGAGCCGTTGACAAATCAGCTAATGCCGTTAATGTAGAAAGAACGAAAGCAGCGCTCCGGGAACAAGAAATATTGGATCAACTCATGCGAGAAAGAGCGGAACGCAAGTTATGGGAAGAAAAATTTCGGGAACAAGAACAACAAAATTCAAGAAAGATAATGGAAGAAGTTGAAAAGCAAATGCGGGAACTGATGAAGAAAATGGACAAAAGACCTGACGAAAGAATATTGAATACTGGAGATATGGAGATACTTCCGTCTGAAACGGTCAAAGACCATTTAGACAGGAGTTTGGAAAGAAAATTGAACTGGTTCGAAAACCACTTGGCTCAGGCTCAAGCTCAAGGTGCCCAACATCGAATGATGGAAGAAGATATACCAACCACGTCATGGAATCAAGGAAGAGAGCAACCCATATCTGGAGGAAGTCCTCGAAATCGGCAAGAGTATGGAAGATATTGTGAAGATCCTGAAAAAAGAATGAAGATAATTTTAAGCTGAATGAAAAATAAAGAAATATCCGATAAAATGGAGGCTGCAGAAATACTCAATTTTTTCGCCTGTTTGGAAGGCACATTCAAGCCCGAAGACACAGAAGACCTGAGAATTGAAGTACTTTGGCGTTGTTGCAATTTTGAAACGTCGACTTATGTAGACAAAAATGGCAGCTATGAAGAAGGAAAAGCAAGCGTAATCAGAATGATCGCCCCCAAAATGGATACTCCTGCACTTAGAAGGGAATTACATGATATGAAAAAACGAAAAGGGGAAACTACAAAGGATTTTTTGCGACGAATAAAGACGTATGTACATTTATTGAATTACGAAAAAACAGAAAACGAAAGAAATCGAATTGTTATCGAAACATATTTTCACAAGGCTCCAATACGTCCAAACTCGAATGGAAGGTCGGCTCCACGAATTCAAAAATATCCCCTCCTTGGCAGAATTTGTAAATAAATTGAAAGCCGATACGACGGCCTGGAAGGAATTCAGCGAAGAACAAGAGGACGGCGAAGACGATCAGCTGAATCGAGTCTATGAAAACCGAAGATTTAATAATTTGCAGATTCGTCAGCAGGATAGTAGTATAGGTCAACAACAACAAATTGCAAGGCCTCAGCAAATTTTTCCACCTCCACCAGCATTTCAAAACCCCGTATCTCAACAAGATATTATGAAGATGGTCAATGATGCAATCAGGAATCAGGGCCCTCCAGCTCTTAATCGTTGGGGAGTCAATAATAATTCTAATAATGCTCAATATAATAATCTACCTGATCGAGTTTTGGGAAATCCATATCGTCGACCGTATTGTTCATACCATAAGTCCAATAGCCACTCGTCCGAAAACTGTTTTATTCTTCACCCAGAACTGATTCAACCAATGGATCAAGGAAGGCCGTGGAATCGTGGTAACAATTTCTATAATCGAAATTTCGACCATTGCGGTGGTTTCGTGAATCGTGGACGAGCCGGTTTTGCAAATTTTGGTCAAGGGATGCCATACCATAATAATATGGAACAGAATCCAAATGGGGCATATTACTATCGTCAAAATAGTGTCCTGCAGCCACCACCGAATATCGCACCACCAACAACATCGCAACGGATCAATAACCCTCCGAATAATTCCATAAATGTTATAAATTCACAAGAGGCTAAAAAACAAGACAAACCAGAAATTATAGCCCTAGATGGAGTACTTATAGAAAATTATGAGTTAAGTTTGGCGAATGTTATCAGCTCTACTTCAGAAGCAAAGCCTAGACTCCCCAATGATAACGAACATTTATTTTTGGAAAATTTTCGCAAATGTCAACCACTGTTAATACCCATCAAAATACGTGGAGAAGAATTTAAAGCTCTAATCGATACGGGAGCACAATCTAGCTTTATGAGGACAGATACAGCGTCGAGATTACTGAATATATCAAAGACAAAATTTCCGATTTTGAATTCAGTAGTAACAGCGGTTGGAAAACGCGTAACAACATATGGTCCTACATTCATATACATTGGAACTGGTTTTGGAAATTTTCTCGCTAGATTCGCATTGCTAGATAACCTAAATGAAGGTATTATATTGGGTCTAGATTTTCTAACCCATCCTAGTATACAGGCGTCTATTGATTTTCGAAACGGCCACATACGCCTAGCGAATGTAGAAAGACAGATAATTAGTGAAACGCTATTTGACGATACGCAAATACCGCCGCGGTTGCCAATTCCTGCGAATCCGATGGTTTTGGATTATATACCCATAAAGGAGGAAATTAAGGAAGAAGATTTGCCGGGGTTAGAAAGTGATGATGATCAAGAACAAGTAATGCGAATTACCGAAATGAACGAGGAACTCTTTATTTGGACAAAAAATGGGACGTATATCCCCCCGAATACCACTTCCTTTGTACAAGCTGTGGTTTGGCCACAGAAAGATTGGACAAAGGGTCCCATAGTGATAGAAGAAACGGGGAAGAATACTTTGTTCGATGTTGATGCCTCAATTGTGGATGCCAGGGATAATAATTTCCAAATTCTACTAATAAACGAAACGAACAAGGGGATAAAATTGCGTAGTAACGAGCTAATAGCTAAATCCAAAACGAAATTTGTGGGGCCAGAATTTGATGAAAAGATACATCAACTTCAGTCAGAACCGCAAATTCAACAACAGAGCGAACCAGAATTTATCAAAATCATAATGCAGTTAGTGAAAGAATCAAGTATTGATCGACAAGGGCAACAACAGCTTATGAACGTCCTACTTAAACATAGGCATGCATTTAGTATGAAGAACGACCCTCTGACGATGACTCATGAGGCACAACACAGAATCGACACAGGAGACGCGTTGCCAGTCCAAAAGCACTACTGGAGAGCCCCTATAATGCAAAGAGATATTATCCGTGAGCACGTAAAGGATATGATGGAAAAAGGGGTCATTGAGCCCTCTAGAAGCCCTTGGGCCGCACCATTGTTTTTAGTGGGCAAGAAAGATGGCACGTGGAGACCAGTAGTCGACTACAGAGGAATCAATCAAGTGACAAAGGACGACAAATTCCCGATACCTCGAATTGACGATTATTTAGATGCGTTAGGAGGTGCACCCTATTTTTCGACTTTGGATCTAAAGTCCGGATACTGGCAGGTACCCATGCATTCAGAATCGAAGGAAAAGACAGCATTTATATGCCAAGACGGTCTTTTCCAGTTTAAAGTAATGCCATTTGGGCTTAAAAATGCTCCCGCAGAATTTCAGCGTCTCATGGAGCGAATTCTTTATCCTTATGTGTGGAAAATATGTTTAGTATATATCGACGACGTGATAATCTTTTCAAAAACGATCGAGGAGCATTTACAAAATATAGAGACCATTTTTTGATGTCTGACAAACGCAAATCTTACATTGAAACCTGACAAATGTTCCTTTATGCCAGCCAGCGTAAAATTTTTAGGCCACATATTGGACAAAAATGGAATGTCAGTTGACCCCCAGAAAATAGAAGCGGTAAAAAATTTTGAAGTACCCAAGTCCATCAAGCAGCTGCAAAAATTTTTAGGATTAGTACAATGGTCCAAACGATTCATACATAACTTAGCTTTTATCGCCCAGCCTTTATTTAAAGCCCTCGTAAAAAAGAATAGGAAAGAGAAGTTTGAACTTTCGGAAGAACAGTTAACGGCTTTTAAAGGGGTAAAAAACGCCCTAATGATGGCACCCTTTCTGCGGTACCCAGTATTCGATGGATCGGCGAATTTTGTAATTCAAACAGATGCGTCGGGGACAGCGATAGGTGCGATTCTGTACCAGGAAACACAGAATGACCAATGGACAATAGCTTACTCGAGTAGAGTTTTAAACGATGCCGAAACAAGGTATTCCACAATGGAGAGAGAGTGTTTAGCCGTAGTTTATGGATTCAAACAATACCGACATTACGTTATGGGGTTTAGGGTCACAATCAGAACAGATCATAAACCACTTACGTGGCTCTCCGCAGAAAAACAACAAAATCAAAGGCTATTGAAATGGGCTTTATATATTGGACAGTTCAACTACACATTTGAATACGTAGCCGGACGCGAAAATGCCTTTGCAGATTTTTTGTCAAGATCCAAGGAGAAAGAAAAGGTCCGAAACAAGAAACGAGAAGGTAACGAAGAAATCGAGGACAAAAATGTGGATACGGAACCCGAATGCATGGCGGTAACAAGAGCCATGACAAGACAGATGCTTGAACCAGAGACACAAGAAGTATTTACTGATCCTCCACCACCAACTCAACAAGAAATAGACCAAACGCCAGAGGAAGCAAAAAAGGAGTCTGACTTATTCTCTCTGGAATTGATCAAGAAACAACAGCGACTAGATCCGAAGTTGGTGGATATTTTTCGGAATATCGGTGAAAACAGCTCAAAAAAATACTTCAATAGTTTTCACTTGGAAAACGAAGTATTATACCGGGAAAGTATCCACGGAAGAAATCAATTAGTAATTCCTACCAAGCTTAGGCATCTTGTTTTACACCAATACCACGGGGATACCTTGATGGGACATCAAGGGATAGATAGAATTATTGCCGCAATTGGGAATAAATTTTGGTGGTCAAATATGGAAGACGACATCATTAAGTGGATAAAATCCTGCGTCGTATGCCAATTATGTCGCCCAATAGCGAACCCAATTCAACCACTCAACCCCATACCCATTTCCTACCCTTGGGAAATAGTAGCCACCGATGTGGTTAGTATTTCGCCCTTACGAGAAAAGAGGCCATATGTTATCATATTTATGGATTATTTCACGAAATGGGTAGAGGCCAAGTGCATTCCTGATCAAAAAGCCGATACTATAGTAAAGGCGTTCATGGAAAAAGTAATTTATACCCACGGGATGCCAAAACACTTGCTGAGCGACCAGGGCTCAGCGTACATGTCTGAATTAATGCGCAACGTGTGCGACCTCCTCAAAATAAAGAAAATAAATACGACACCATACCACCCGCAATGTAATGGTATGGTGGAAAGATTTAATAGAACGCTAATTGAGCAGATTAGGAGAGTGGCAATTACCGACCCGGATGATTGGCCCCATTATTTGGAACAGATTTTATTTGCGTATCGGATTACGCCTCACAAAACTACGAAAAATTCCCCCCATAGCCTATTATACGGACACGAGGCAAGGTTCCAGATAGATAACGAGATAGCAAGGCCAATAATTATTCAGAATAATTATGACACCTATAGATACATGTTAACTTAGCACCTCCTTAAAACGTATAAAATTATAAACGAAAATCATAAAAAAGCAGCGGCTGAGAGAAAACTACAGTATGATAGGAAGGCTCGCGAAAAGACGTTCCAAACGGGAGAACTTGTTCTCTACCAGAAAGGAATTATAAAAGGGAAAGCCGACACTACAAATGACGGCCCCTATGAAGTAATTGAAACACAAAATTTAGATGAAAATGTCATAAAAATACGCCGCGCTGGGAAACCAGATTCGCATGTACAAATAGTTTCCGTAAATCGCGTAATGCCTTTTGTTATGCGGACACCCGATTTTTACTGTAGCCCATAATTCATTTTATCGTTTTATTTGTGCGTTGTGTTCAAATTTTGTTTTATGTGTCCTTTTTTAATATTCCCTGTATCATAATTTTCCCCATTTCTTCCCTTTTTTCTCCCTTCGAATTTTTATCGTTCTAACCTATTTTTGGCAATTTTATGGCAGTTTTAGGCAGTTATAAAAAAAAAAAAAAAAAAAAAAAAACTACGACGCCGGAAAACCTTTTAATGGGCAAAATTACATTTTTTCACGCGCTCGGTGTGAAGAAATTATTATGTTTATAAGTCCCGAAAAAACCCTTCCCGAGTTATAGATCCCATAAAAATCGAAGGCGTTATAGAGCTACTTTTTAGATTTCATTTGCAAAGTATTATAATATTCATTATTATCGTCGACTGGAGGATTTTTGAAGTTCAAGTTCGAACGCGATATGGCCACGTCCAGTTTCGTCGAAGTAGACAATAGTTTCGGGCAGCCGCAAGATCGCCAAGATAATACAAATTTCCAACTCAGTAGTAAGTGTGAAAGGGTAAAATATGTGGTAGAAATTTTTTATTCGGAATGAGACTCTAAATTGACCGCGCGGCAATTTATATGCCGAGGATTTTGGGTATTTGAGAGACTGATCAACTCACCTATGTCCAAATTTATTCTTGTGCATTTGAGTCGTTTTGTTTCGAAATTATCACAAAAATTGTAGTTAAAAAATTGTATGAAAATTTTAAGATTACAATGTTCGAAGATTGGTACGCTCAACAGATATTTTTAATTATTTTATGTCGTTGTTTGGTGTGCCTCATGCGGCCATCGAGGAACCGTTATTTCTTGCGCCCGAGAACATGAAAGTGTTTATTAAGGCGATAAATCAGTCAAAATTCAGAGGACGAGTAGTCATCGCGCTAGATACCGAAAGTGAAGGGAAACCCAAAATGGCGGGTTCAAAACCAAGCAACGCCTTGCGGCTCTTGACAATTTCGACCATATGTGGGAAAAACTTTATAATAGATCTAAAGTTTTGGGACAGAGAACATTTTCACAAGGTATATAACACAATTTTTCGCGAAGAAAATATCATCGTCGGTTTTCACATCCGAGAAGACATCACGCTAGTCTTGACTAGATTCGGGTATTTAGATCAAGAAAAAGAATTAGCCCGAAAAAAGCGTGACAATATTGATTACATCCTGTCGTGCTGCGTTTATGATCTAGAAATCGTGTTAGCCGAGATGAAAGATAAAGCAAAGACAAGGATGGTAGGAATTAGTCCGGAAGCCCTGAACTTAAAGGCCTTTATGACGGAAATTTTGTTTTTGTGGGCTGATGCTTTTAAGATTTCGTGGGGCCAATTGAGCTCTCTAGAATTTCGGCAGTTAATGGAAGCGGACAAATTAAACATAGAAGTTTTACGATACGCGACGCTCGATGCGCGCGGGTCCCTTCTATGTTTCTTGGCATTGTTACGGTACGGGTTCGCTACTGACGTGCAAAATTGTTTCAAATTATATCCTCACGATACGATGGAGCCAGAGTTGGTGGCCGATTTAGCCCGAAGGTTTCGAGAAACGTTTGAAGACAAATACACGGACCCGCAGTGGAAAGGCGCGTACGGAGTAGAAGAGATGATGGGCAATATCAATGCATTATATTTCATGATGCGCGGGGAAGCAATCGCAACTTATAAATTATCGGAAGAGCAAGCGTCTGGAAGTTTCTATTGTCCTCCGCATTTCTCAAATAGCGAAAAAGACCCGCAACCAGTACCCCGCGGTTGGTACCCGTGGGTAGAAAGAAAGGTAAAAGCATCACGGAAAAGAAAAGATACGGAAGAATCAGAAGGAGGGCCCACCAACGATTGGGATCTAGAAGATATACTAGCTGCACGGCAGTTCGGACGACCAATAGAGCCACGAGAAATGGAAATGAAACAAGGAAGGTGGCCTAGTAAAGTGATTCACTTTACGAATAACGTGCGGGAACAGGTATCGTCGCTTAGGGACTATTACCATAAAAAAATCAATCGATCGATTGTCCCTGTGGTCAAGGAGTTGTATGAGAAGAATATAAATCCTCTCATTTATTTCTTGTGGCCTCATTCGGCGCAAGAATGGAGATCTTGGGTGCCTGGGTTTACTTCGGGTATGTGGTCCACCATATGGAGAAACGAACAAGAGCGAATCGAATTTATGAAATGGATGGGCTAAGATCTTGTGAATAACAAAATGACTGAACAAACAGAACGAATGATGGAACGATATCCGAAGGTACGCACGCAGAAGTCGGTCCAAAATATTTTCTGTGTACTACCTATAAAATGGATACCGCGTTCCTTGAAAGAACCCGAAGAAGAAATAGAAACGGATCTACGTGAAAACTCTTTATTTTTTGAATCATAACTTTTATAATGTGTTTCATTTTTTGCATGTTCACGCGGCTAGCAAAAATCTCATTTATTGGAATGTTTCCGCGTCTATATTCGAGGCTAAGGACCTATGGGTCCCCAGCACTTCTGCAACTTTCAAGTCTGTAACTAAGTGGGACGATTCGGATCTGTTTCCCCAAGTAGAAGTTGTGGTCCCGGCTAGCCAGGGTCCTACAGAAGAAACTTCGAAGGAGCAGACAGAAAATGTACCCTCTAAAATCGAGAATTTGAATGTTTCAGGTATCGAAATGGAACAGGAAAAGCCCGTGGAAGTGATCATCGCGGATCCCCCCATGGCCAATGCACCCGTTGACGATAGCAAAAATGTCGTAGAAGAAGAGAAATTGATGGAAATAGTCGAGCCCGAACGCGAAATACAACCCGATGTGGAAAAATTGACAGAGCAGATAAAGGAGATGCAAGAAAAAATAGAAACGTTAGAAAAAGAGAAGTATGGGAAAGCCGCGATTGAGCTGGCAAAGCAATTGGAAAGTGTCAACGCCGAAGAAGAGGAGACAAGCGAAGAACCATATGTGGAAGTCGTTTCCAAAATCGGAAGTGAGGACGAAGCTCCCGAAACTAACGTTTTGCCCGCACCGCCGGTTTATGCCAAGGCTGGTGGGCAGAGTGTAGAAAATATAACCAACCCTGGAAAATTTGCAAGAGTGATGCACAATAAAAGACAGGAAAAAGAAAATCGAATATCGAAGGAGGAGAATAAAGCTGAATTGGACCAAGTAAAAAGCGGAAAATTCCATCAACCGCCTGGAAACCCGAATGACAAAATCAAGTACCGACGAGGCCTCGGGAAACGTGGGCAACTCTTAAAGAAAGCTTTGAAAGAGGGAAAGTACGTCGTCGATTTTCAATATGGTAGAGTATCTCTGTCAAATCCGTGTGTTCAGAAGTATCTCGCACATATGGATCCCGTTTTGGATGAAGAGGTAGCTCTTATGACCACGGACTTGATAAATCGTATTTACGACGAAGCGGGAGTCGAAATCGAAACAACACGTTACTATGAACTGCAATTTCACGTATTGCAGGCCAATTTACCAGAAAAACTGTGGAACATATTCGAGAATCAATTGACAGAATGGGCCACAACTCGGGCCCCGGAGAAAGCCTATGAAGCCACAGTGTGGGCTTGCGCCTGTCTATTTATGAAACTGTCGCGGTTGGGCAGGATTCCACAGAATTTTGCTGGATTCCATTATCAGGCTCATGCCTACGTTACCATGAAACTGCGCCACGAATTCAATGCCAGGCAAGAAGGAGCAGCTAGTAATTTTCATACGTTATATGCCTCTTGCCAGTCCAAGGTGTCAGGGTTAGTGTATACAATTGCTAAAGCCGTTCTGCAGGATAAAAGAGACCCGGAACCAAATTATACGAATATTCAAGTTTGGAAGAAGGAAACTGATAATACGGACCCGCAAATACGCTTTTGGGAAGTTATCGATAAAAAGAAGGCTCATGATCTAGTGGAAGTCGAGAAAAGATTAAAGAAGAAAATCGGGTACCGAGTCAAGCACCCCTACAGCAGGCTAAGATATCCAAACATTGGACGAGGAAAGATGATGATAAGCAGAAAAGAGGGAAATCGGCGACGCCAGAAAAAGAAAGGAAAAGGAGATATGAAAGTCGGCATCGGGACGAAAGTCGACAGGAAAAATCGATGTCGAGAGAGAAAAGACGAAGAGAAAATGAGGAAGAGAGCTGGCGTAAAGAAATCGAAGAATACGAAGGAAAATTCGAGCGAAAGGAGAAAGAGAAAGGAGAAATGGAAGAAAGGAAAGGGAGCCGAAAACCTCGAAGCCGAAAAAGGACACCGGGATACTATCAACACGATGATCGATTGGACGTTTCCTATTCCAGTCGAACGGCTTCACTGGATAGGCCTAGGGCCAATGAAGCAAGTCAACAGGGAGTATCGATGGCTGACCCGAAGGCAATGATGATAGCGCAACATCAGCAATTACCGTATATGCCGCCGAATTATCCGGGATTGCCCATGGTAGGAGTTGACTGTATGAATCGCCCTCTCTTTCCAGGCCAAGTATTGCCCAACACAATGATACCCCCGCCACCGCAATTTCAAGTATCGCAATTTCCGGTTTTACAATTCCAGCCCGGGCAACAGCAATATTATCACCAATTCTTGGTTCCGCCTGGACTACAAATGCCGCCGCCGACAGTAATTCCGCCGATACGTAACGTACAAGGCGAAGAAAGGATGGAAATTCCGGGGACGTCGACGGGAATGCAACTGCCGCAAGGACCGCCGCCGATAGGGAACCCCGAATATATATCGCCGCTGAAGAGGGATCAAGGTATCGGTCAGCCGGGGCAGGACCACAGTGGTCATTGACAAAAGTAAATTATTTGTTAACAATGACCCCGCTCTTTGTGAGGTCACTATAAACATAATCATTTCACGTTGTAAATTTTTTGGATATTGCATAGGTCACTTATTTTTTTTTCCGAGCGTTAACATTACAAAATGAAAAACCGGTTGTGCCACTTTAAAAATTGCCTTAAAATTGCCTCTCGTACTAATCTCAGTAGTTTGTTTCGTTTATTTTTTCTTTTCGTCTGTGTTTTGTTTTATTCGAATCTGCACAAGCATATTTTGTACCTCCTTTTCGGTGAATTTGTAAATGATAATCCGAATCTCGTATTCGCGTAAATTTTGGCCATTCTTTTCCTTCCAAAGCAGTTGCCAACTAGCATCGTGCAGTGTGTAGGCAGCTTTCGCGCAACCATTTTTACATTTTTCTTTACCTTTTTTCAAAAACATATTTTCATTTCAAATTCTTTTTTTTGTGGCACCGACCCTGTTATTGGTTTAAGTTTACCTTTTAATAAGGCAAAATCACTTTAACAACAAATACCATAAATATTTTTGGTTCAAAATCTAGACAGCCAAAGGGTCAGAGGATTTGGTTTTCGGGCATCCTTTCCCCCTGGGGGCAGATAATACCAAAGGCGTTGGGGGGGCCAGTGTCCGGCCAAGGGGCTAGAGGAGCAACGGCGGCGGAAATTGCGAAAGTCTTGCGGGCTCTCCACAGTCAATAACCCCCCCTCCGGAGAGGACGGAGACGAACGCCAAAATCGATGAAGGAGGAGCCGCCGATAACAAACACATCGACGGCAGTGGGGAGCGGCCCACAACTTAACCCGGGCACCGCGGGGGTCGCCGCCGGTCAAACGATTTTATTTTTTATTTGGTCAAATTGGGCTCGAACGCCACGAACGCTATTCGTTCGAACATTTTATTCTTTGTTTTATTATTCGGGAACAACCGGCCCATGGGGCATTTTTATTCGTGAACTTTTTAGCGTCGGGGGTAGCACCCGGCGCCATCGGCCCCATAGTGTAGCGATACCGTTCGATACGGACATTTTATTTTTTATTGTTTACAATTGCGTCAACGGCGCGTAGCGTCGTTTTTTGGAACATTTGGAGGCGTCGATCATCGGCGTCGAGGGTCTGGGGCCCTTGGGGGACCTCCTGACTTTTCCCTTCGCTGGCGGGAAAAGTCTTGCCTTTGGGGGGGAGGGATGTCAGAGGGTCAATTCCTCTGACCTTTGGTCCTCTAATTACCTCACTTTCATTTTCTAAAGTTCCTTTGTTGTTAAAGTGATTTCATTTATTCTTGGGTAAACAAACCGGTAAAACGGTTTGTGTCATATACATTTTTGGTTCAAAAACACATAAATGGCGACGTGAATGTTTTGCATGCAACTGGCAAGTCGATGTTAGACGCGTTGCAGTTTGTTTCATTATTATTATTATTACGTCTTGTTGTGATCTGGTCGCGTCTCTTTTGCGTCTTCGAAGAAGACCTGTGGCGACTGTGGAAGGATAGCGGACGCATTTATTGTACGTATTAGTGTGTGTGTCGATTTCGCGTCGCGGACTCGTCTAGAGGATTCCCCACGACCTGAGAAGATCTCCGACGTTCCAATTTTGATCGAGGAGAGTAGTGAGTGGTGGTTCAGCAGTTAGGTAGATATTTTTGTCAGGCTTTCAGCTTAGGTCGTGGATTAAGACACCCGAAGGTCCCTGGGACTCTGTGTACAGGGACAGAAAGAAGGGTCAGTGACTTAGGGAGGAAATCAGTGTTGTGTTCGCGTTTTGGCACTTAGTATTCGGTTTATTACTTGCTCACAGTTGTATTCTCACTTTTGTCATTTCCCAAAATAAATATCGTTGTTTCTCACGTCTCTGTGACCTGCAGTAGGACCGTGTCTAGTACCGGGTTAGCGTCAGGGGCCGTACCAGGTTGGATCTCCCAAGAACCGCAGCTAGGTAGCCGAGGGCATACGACCGCTTATACGACAAGCAAGAATTTCGATCATTACCATTAAGCCATTGTAGACGTGAGGACATTGAAGTTTTAAGCTTGGCCATCTTCACGTCAGAGAAAAAAATAAAAGAACATCTTAAAAGCCGTACGAATTCTCACACTTTCGGTAAAAATAGTAGATGTCTAAACTGCATGGTACTTATAGCCGGTTTTTCTTAAAATGCTTCTAAATAATAAATGTGGAAAGCAAGTAGTATTTCAGATTTTCACGATTTGCTGATGAACAATATACCGTATACGACTGGAAACTTGTGAGCGTACTGAACTAACCTTTTACAATTTTCAGAGCAAAAGATTTTACAGAAAGAGCTTTATGTAAACGATTTTGAAGGACAGTACTGATTTGTGTCACTTTTCTATTTGGAAGCATTTTATTAAAAACACACTATAGAACACTTTAATAACAGTGAACTATGGTCGAAAACTGCATTTAGTTTTCGTTGCACATCTATAATATTTTACTTTTGTGCATTTTACTCATACTTTTTGAAACTCTATATTATTTATGAATCATCAAAAAAGTCGATAGCCATCACGGAACATGAGTGATATGAATATGTAAAAAAATTCGACTAATTAAGCGAGTTCATATTCCGATTCGGAAGAATTTGATTTTGCCCAGCCAGGATAGAGCTTATCCTCAGAAATATTCACATTCATCTTCACCAGATAACACGAAAAATCCTGATATCAATCCAATCCCTGCGGTTAATTAAGACCTTTACATGTCCACGTTTAAAGGTAGACTTGATGATGATTTAGTGATTACATTTTCTGATCAACATGTATGTCAGTATCTACTCAAAAGTTGCAGCAGCTCATGTTCTGAAACTGATTTCAGGTAAACACCTGAGAAAATGAGAAATTTCTTTTTTTCTAAGCATAAGTTTTACGTATATGGAAGCTCATTTGAGAACGAATGAACTGTAAGGCTGTTTTTTTTTTATAAAATGCTTCCAAATTGAAAATTAAAAAAATCAGTATTGTCGTTAAAATCGCTAAAACTCGAGAAATTGTCAAAGTTTGGTTCAGTATGCCCCGCAAATTTCCAGTCCTATATGATATACTGTTTATCGAAAAATCATAAAAATATGATATAGCTGAGTGGCTGCTCGTGAGTCAACACACATTTCCGAATGTAAATTCCGAAATAGTTAATGCTGTAGTGCATTCAGTTGCTCACAACAAATGGAGCGGTACATTACAGTAACCCTGGCCACTATCTATATGGAAGGGTATGGTGCACGAGCGCTACCTAGTGCATGAGCGCTACCTAGTGCACGAGCGCTACCATACAAGCGCTACCAAATTGGAAAAAAACATCCTATATACTTTGTGTGTTGAAAGATAAATTTTCGCACTCGTTTTGCGTCTGCATTCGTTAGGAAAATAGGGACGATTATGAATCAATTTTTTTCATATTATATCTTGCAAGTTATCATCGTGAAAAACAACACGTGATTTTTTACCCACTAAATGACGCATATAACGCAAAAAATGATGGATTTCGCGGATCAAAAAATTTAAAACACCAATTTGTAAAGCATTGGCATCAAAATTGTTGACCTGCCAAAGATTACCCGTAATTTGAATAAAATTCAAGCGTGCATTGACAACTTTTTTCATTCTTTTTTTTGACAACCTTTTTCATTCTGATTTCGCTCGCCATTTTTCAAAAGTCGCTCACATTCTAAACAGATCCAATATTCTGTAACTTGGCCATTCCGAAGGATCTTCGTCGTTTTTTTCGAAATCCGTAAATTCTTCCTGGATTCGTGTTAGATTTGCATTGAACTATCGATTTTTTAAATTTAATGCTTAAGACAGGATTGCATTCACCGAAGTCCATTGTGTACGATGGGAGTAAAAGAATACTGTCTGGTATGTTGTTTTTTTCTGATTCATAGACTTCTGTCTCTAATTTGATGATTTTATTACTATCGCCATCTTCATTAGGTCATTGTCCAGATTTTTTTGCATACAACCTTGTTTTATACTGGAATACTATGTCAAAGTGTGCCGCATTTTGTTAGTGTAACAGGGTGGTCGCATTGATGACCATTTCTGTCAATTTTATGTTTTTGTCTGATTTTTTGTTGGACACAACCATTTCGTTTTTGGACCACAAAGTATTTTGACTGTCCCTCATTGTTTTATAAACACGATGCATGATAAAACCACAGTAACTTCAGCACAAAGTGTATAGGACATTTTTTCAATTTGGTAGCGCTTGTGACTATGGTAGCGCTCGTGCACTAGGTAGCGCTCGTGCACTAGGTAGCGCTTCTGCATCCCAATCATATGGAAGATGTTTTGTTCAGTTTTTGCTAGAGTAGCCAGCAAAAAAATATCTGCCTGCTGAATCTTGCGAATATGGTAAACACCTCTACTTTTATCCTGAAAACATTTTCTAGTCCTCCACATCTATAATGAAAGCGTACATATATAGTCCAGTAATACACTTACGCACCGAAACTGTAGAGCTGGAATTTTCTTGACGGCTGCACTGTCAGTAGAACGAAAATTAATAAAAGCTGATTACGCTCTTTAAAAAAACGGTGCTATTTGGCACTTGCAGATGTGCAAATACGCTGAATAGAAGTAAGCAAATAAGGATGAATAATCCATTGTTCTCATTGAAAAGGTGCTGTGATGTTATTCACAATAGAGTGCAAAATTAGTATAGCCCAAGGTTGTACAGATTACAGCATAAAAAGAGCATGAAAAATACATGAAAAATTCACGTTACAATTACCACCCTTTCTGAAAACAGTTGAAAGCAAGGGTGTTCCATGGAATTCCGTGACCTACTGTAGCACACAAATTTTATAAAAACCTAATGCCGTGGTTCACTGACCAGCTAGAAATCGCAGAGATCGTCGAAAAAAGTTGTTTTCTCACCCGTTTTGGAATCAGTAGCAAATCAGATTACAGTTCAGTTACTGTATGGCTGCAGAAGTATTGTTTACAAATTTTGAGTCGTGTATGACGCATGGTTCGGCGAGGAAATAAACAAAATTTTCGAGCCTCCGATGTACCAGGTCAGGAAACGAGCACAAAGTTGGCCAGCGTTTGGTGGAAAATGCATTTTTTCCAAAACGGCTATTGTTTCTGAAAATCAGCATGCTGAAATCAACAAATTTTTATTAAAAAGTTGATCCATTGCTAACCAAAAATTTCTCCACACGTTTTTTGCAGTAATATGGTTGTTTTATGCAGGTTGCAAGGGATTTAGTACAGTAATTGCTCTCATTTCTGGGTCAAATAAAGCAAACTAGACAACTTTTTGATAAATACTTGAAATTTATACATCTGGACGTCCTGCATCCGAGGGTTAATAAAATTGAATCACACGAAAAATTAATCTCTATTCGTTGGAAACTTGGATACTGTAATGTGAAGACAAAATCGTTCTCCATCCCATCAAAACTGAAGTACAAAATTTTCCAAAGCGTGTTTGAATCCATTGGTGCCAATTCAATACGTTTTGATCGAAAAATTTCAATCTATAGTCTGTTTTTCTTGAATGCTTGCAAATAAAGAATTTGGAAAGTATTAATTTTCTGTCAAACGTCACATAACGCCATTTTTCATTTCGGAAGCATATAAAAACGGATCATACAACAGTAATTCTCGCGGTTTCACCCCTATTTAGCGAAACAGACAAGAGAGAAACTCAAAATAGCGAGACTCAATACAGCGATTCTCAAACTAGCAATGTATCAAAAGCGATACTCAAGTTTCAAAACGGCGATTCTCATCACAGCGATGTCTCGATACAGCGATTCACAAAACAGCGAAGTCTCAGGACGGATTCTCAAAATAGCGAATTTTAAAAAAGTCATCTTTAGATCAAAAATGGAGATTGGACGAGGTAGACGGTTCGGTGCATGACCTATAAGGTCCTCCATTTCGATCTGGTCAATGCTGGTTGCCGCACACTTTGGCGCCAAAATCGCCATATTTCTGACATTATGGCTTTATAGCATGTGTTTTCACGACAATACAGCTTTTTATTCTGGGTTGTTTATTATTAACATATTTACATGCATGTTTTTTTGTATCATTTTCCTTTATTGACTTATTTCTCTTTATATTCATCTCATTCTGAGCTACTTTTTGTTTTATTTTTTTCAGGTCGTGGTTTTTTGTTGAATTTTTTTTGCCTATAGTCTGTTTTTTATAAAATGCTTCCAAATAGAAAAGTGACACAAATTAGCACTGTCGTCAAAATCGTTTACATAGACCTTCTATCATGAAATTTTTCACTCGAAAAATTGTTAAAGACGAGGTCAGTATGCTCAGAGATTTCCAGACCTATATGATATATCGTTTATCAAAGAATCGTGAAAAACTGAAATGCTACTTGCTTTCCACTTTCATTATTTAGAAGCATTTCGAGATAAACAGACTATAGTTTCTATTACATTATTTTACTTTTCGTTTATTCATCATTTGTTTATTGTTCTACCTTTACTGTTTGATTATTTTATTCATTTCAATTTATTTGCTTATTTCACATTGTTTCATCGATTTAATTTTTATGCAATTAATACAAGACAACTTCAATGGGGAATCCTATCGAATGTAGCTCCAACCCGTCACTGTAGCTCTGCGAACTTCCTATACTTTAGCACGAGCATATGCTTAACCATACGCCCTGGAGGGGCATGAACTCACGTGAAACTAAGATGGCCAAATCTAAATACTATCTCAACTAGCAAAAATGATATTGTAACGTACCTGCTAAAGCAGTACTGTAAATATGTAGCATACTGTATGTAATAGACATTTATTAGATATTATTTTATTTTCACATTTTATCGTCTCAAGGATGTCTGGGATTCACACCCAAACATTCCTACAAAATTACGTGAAGTACTTTATTTTGATCCGTTCACACCCCGGTAGCCCAATTAAGATGCCCTAATTAATTTGCACAAACGGCAGCTGTTCCCCTAGAACCCACACTAAACTACACATTCCACAGCTACCGTAATCCCCAGTAAAAATTGTAAACAACACCTGCACACAGTAAAATGCGTAGAAGCCCCGCCGCACAGTAGTCTCAAGTGTAACGGTAGCGGCGGCCCCACAAAACATGTGTATACAGAGAAACCGATACAGGAAGCATGCACAGAAGCACAAAGGTGTGGCCAAGCCCACCGTAGAAAGCAAGTGAAGCACAGAAAGCATACGGTACCAGAAAAGCATTAGGGAGGCGTAATTAAGAAAGCATAAAAAGCGTAGCAGGAAACGACGATTGGCGGAAGAAGATAGACAGAAGCTCGACCTCCTGCGACGCCCAGGGAGTGGCCAGGATCGCCGTATAAAAGAAGAAGCAAAGCGTGATTTTATTCATTCTTGTATCGTTTAATTTTTCGACCCCGCGCCCATATTCGCAAGCATTGTTTTGAGAGCGAGTCTCATTTTATTCGGAAGCAATTAAGCCGTGCATACTCGCCGCGTTATCGTATCATTGTCGTATCGACGTCTGAAGCAGCCCTCGAGTATTGTAAAGCCGTATATTATCGCCCCCGTTCCGTCGTTTGTCCCGGCCGTATCGACCGATTGGTTAATTGGTTAGAAGTAAAGTACCTCGCACAAATCTGGTCGTTACATATTTTGGTGACCGTACGGTTACGTTAACCAGTGGAACTCCCTGCCCCCAGTTAGGTGTACTCTTATCCGGGCATTTAGAAGCATTAGATAATACAGTAGTAATCATTTCCTACAGTAAGACAGTATTCGTAGAAAGCAAACTGGAAATCCCCTCCAACGAGACATTAAGCGATACATTTAAAGGAATACAGTGTGAAGCAAAAATTGAAGCATTTAAGCAGAAATCCCATCGTAAACCAAGAATGACCCACCAAATGCAAGATCATTTAGGAGAAATCGTTAGAGAACAGATAAACGATTTGTTTTCAGAACATTTTCGTACCCTACGCACACAATTGAATCAGAATACAGTAAACCCTACCCTAATAGACGATCTAAGAACAGCAAACATTCGTAATAACATGGCAAACAATTTCTACGCGAAACCTACAGTATTCAGGGGCGGCGTGACCCAACATTTTGGTGAATGGAACAAAAGATTAGAACAATTCATGGCACTCCAAGGCATGAAAGATACAGACGTACAGTTAAAGTTGGCATGTTTAGAAATTCATTTAGGAGGAGCCGCGTTAGCAAAATTCAAAAGTTTAGCAAATTCCGAAAACCCTCCCCACACATACGAGCAGTATAAAGTCGCATTACAGGCATTTTTCCCAAACAATAGAGATAATGAGCTACATCAACAATTCCTACGCCAAAGAAAAAAAAAGCAATCAGAAACAGTAACGGAATTCTTATTTGATCTAGAACATCTCGCAACCCTGGCCTACCCTAACTTTAACACAGACGCACGAGAAATGATCATAAAACCCCTCTTTGTAGAAGGCATGCAAAACGAAATCAGGGAAGCAATTAAGTATAGAAGGTTCGCAACTTTAAAAGAAATGTCAGACGAAGCAGCTTACATTGAACAACAAATCCTTAGAAACGAGTTAAAATCTAATGTCCTTCCCTTCATACCCCCAAAACCCGAACCCATCTTTTCCCTAACCAAAAATACAGACCAACAGGATCTTTTGCATCAGCTAGAACAACAAGTAAAAGATTTACAGTTGCAGATCAAACAAAAACCTCAACCCCCACAACAGAGTAGCTACAACAATTTCAGTAACAATACTTTCAGCAGGAATAATGCTTACAGGAACAATACCACTCCCAGGCAACCCACATGCTTCCAGTGTGGACAAATCGGACACGTAGCTCGTAATTGTAAATCAGTAGGCACCCGAAAATCATGTGAAATCTGTTTCCGTAATAATCACAGTACACGTGATTGTAAAAGCCCATGCATCCACTGCTCCCAAACAGGACATAGATCAGATAACTGCCCTTCAAAAACCTACTCCAATTTTCAATGTTTTATATGCAAGCAGAGAGGTCATACAAGCAGGTATTGCCCAAATCAGCAAAGTCGTAATATTCAAAATTGCATTGAGTATAGGCAACCCCAACCCCTCATGGACATTGATGACCCCGCATTTTACTCAAAATTACCCGCCATAACTAACGGCCCTCAGACTACTTTAGGAACTATCATGCCCAACACCCACCGCCGTAGTGACGAATACGTCCTTGATCTGGATGTACCCGATTGGTGCGCCATGTCACCACCCCCCACGCCTGAAGCCGCAAAAATCGAAAAATCGCCGCCCACCATCCCTGTAGGCTACAAGATCCCCCGAAAGCAAGACACTACGCCGCCCACCGCCCCCGAAACCCCATCAAAAACAGGTCGCAACTTGTTATCCCTTCTCCATGGCCTGACCCCTGAACCCTACCAATTTCGCCCCCGCCAAACACTTCTACCGACCCCCATAAGTAAGCAAGTCCAAACCCCATCCCATAACTCAATTTCTAAAGTTTTACAGAACGTTCAGATTGCAAACCGGCCACCCCCCCAGCGCAAAACCGCAAAACGTCAACACCAAAAGCCCCAACACCAAACCGGCCACAACGAAAACATACAGTGCCCCACCGCCTCCACTAAAACATTCTATTGGCCGATGTTTTGTATTTTTCTTTGTATAATAATCCCCACATCGTGTAGTGCCCAATTTCAGATGTGTGGAACTTCATTGAGCGGTCACTCACTCAGCATACCAAAACTTGTATCATGCATGCCCCCTTCCACAGTAGACAAACCCGTACAAACATTCGGAAAAATCTATATCCCCTCCACTAAGCCCCACATTACAGACGCATACAAATGCAGTGTTCGCAAACGCAAAATTTGTACTAATACAGGATTTTTTGGATCAAAAGGTATTGTCTTCGACCAAACCGAAATGCAAAATCTAACCCCACATGTTTGTAAGGCAATCGTTATAGACAAAGAACACAACGGTCAAAAATTATACGAAACCCAACCAGGATTTTGGTCAACAAATAACTCCCTAAGCTTAGAATACACATGGTGTTGTACAGACCATTGTACCTCGGTCACTAACGTCATCATAGAAATAGGACAAATAGCATCTTGGAATGGAAAATCTATGACAGGTACGTTAGGCGACCTAGGGTCATGCAAACCGACATCAGGTCACTGTGTCACAGCCGACGGATCCATTATCTGGAATGAAACAGCATTTGAAAACTTATGCCCCTTCGAATACAAAAATACACATCCCATAAAACTCACGCCAACCCACATGATAATAGAAGAGCTACAAGGTGCATTTTCGGTTAAAAACACACTCTTTTCAAACCCCAATTGCCCAGAAATCCAAGACAGCATTCTAACCGAACAAGGCATTATTGTACAATTAGACAAAAGCACACCACATCGTAACGCATTTTTAACCCCAAAAACCAACGAAACTCATACTACACTATACAATTTTGATGATTTTGAACCCATCAATGCAAAACTAAACTATCTAGCAGACAAAATACAGGAATTCGAAATTCAAAATTTCAAAAATGTATGGAATGAATTATGCAGACAGGCACAGCGTCACCTTGATCTCGTATGGCAAATTTTACGTCTTGATGCAACCCTTGGAGCGCGTGCATTCCTACAGCGAACGGACATCATAGCAGAATTCACAGGAGAAGCCCTCACAGTCTGGCCCTGCAAGCAGGTAAACGCATCCAAAGTCTTTTACAACCATAAAATCAACCAAACATGCTACAAACTTTTGCCCATTCTCATAGGAACTGAACTCATGTTTTCAAATCCAGGAGGCAACGATTTGACCCCTTTCTCACAAACCGTTGACTGCCATCACATGCATGTAGCCCTTTACAAACAGAATAATACATGGGTCAGTGAAACAGGATCCCCGCATGTCACAAATTTACCTTTAGAAATCGTCTGGAACCAAAATTTCTCCCTTTTTCATTTTAATACACCCGCAATTTTCCATGATCAACTTGCAACAATTTCGACAAACTTACTCTTTTTGAAACAATACATTTATAAAACTCACACACTTGAAAACGTTGTCCAAAAACTTGTCAATTACACCGCCCAAATGTCTCTCAATTCGGATACAGTTTACAACATAATCTCAGGCACTGGCCAAGCACTGGGAAATACCCTCTCTGGCGCCGGTCAAGGCATAGAACATGTAATAACTGGTACCACCCAAAGTCTCATGGACGGATTAAACAATTTACTCAAAGGACCCCTGCAAATCATTATCAATCTAGCCGTTATTACTGTAGTTATTGCAGGCGTCTTTTATTCCTTTCTTGTTCTCCGAAAATATTTCCCCTCTCCAAAGCATCATGCCACAAATGAACATGCGTATGAAATACCATCAAACAACAGAGATTTACATGAGACCATTCCCCCATCATTCGGCCATGCCCTCTTAGAATTAGCTAATCGTCATGGGGCACAAACACAGCAGAAATACGTCCTTGTCGATATTGATACCCCCTGAACCCCTGCAATCGAACTCATTAATCAAATTCAGCAATCTGCATCAAACTAGTCACCCCAAAATGTACCTGAGAAGCATACCCCTCATATTCCAATCACACTTAAGGGCAAATTAATCACAAAAGGCATGATTGACACTGGTGCAGTTTACTCACTCATTGATTCCCGAATCGCTCAAATCCTACAGTTAGACATGAAACCGCCGCTAGTCCAAGCAAAAGCAGCAAATAATCTCCCAATTCACTTTGTACGGACCACTTTTGTCACAGTGACAGCCCAAACAATCCAGGAAACAATAATGGTTCATGTCCAAAAAGATTGCACAGCAGACATCCTTCTAGGCAAAAACTTTCTCAGCCGATTTTCGGAATATACTATCAACAATCAGAAATCCCAGGTCAAATTTGGCAATGTCATACTACCTTGTGATGGCCTAGAATATAGCCCCCTTTCGACCCGTGGTGGAACCTATCTAGACGAAAAATTGGAATTACCACCCCGTACAGTAACCAAATTTACTGTCCCCTTACCCAAATCGTACTTACAGGTCAAACAGCTTGAATTCACCCCGAAACCCAAACAGAATCCTAAAGTCCATTTCGCAGCTTGTATCTCTGAAAACCAAAACAGTCGCATATGCATATCCGTCCTAAACACACAAGAAACAGCCCAAATTCTTTACCCTGGAACATGCATTGGTACAGTCTCCTGTTACATCCCGAAACAAAATACTCCCGCTAACCTAACCCCTTCCACGCAAAACCAGCCCAACCGTTTTGATACATTCACATGGTTAAAAGAAAATGTTAATTTAACCTCCAGTGACCTCACAGAAGCAGAAAAAACACAACTCCTACGCGCCCTATCGAAGTACCCTACATTATATGCTAAATCCAAAATGGATGTAGGTAGAACCACCCTCGTTTCACATACAATTGACACCAATGGCTCCCAACCCGTACGTAGACAACTTTATCGGACTTCCCCAAAAGAAAAGCAAATCATACAAGCAGAAGTTGAGCAACTCGCAGCAGCAGGTGTCATAAGCCAAAGCAATTCCCCATGGTGTACCAACACAGTTTTAGTCCCCAAAAAAGATGGAGGCCATCGTTTATGCATTGATTTTAGAGGCCTCAACAAAGTCACCAAAAAAGATACCTACCCCTTACCCCGTATAGACGAAATTCTAGACACCCTCCGTGGAATGAAATATTTCACCTCCCTTGACCAATCCAATGCATATTATTCCATTCCCATAGCACAAGCAGACAGAGAAAAAACTGCATTCAATTGCTCAGCTGGCCAGTATCAATTCAATTACCTCCCCTTTGGACTCACCAATGCCCCAGCCACATTCCAAAGGTTAATGGATGTTATTCTTTCGGATCTACAATGGAACACATGCCTTGTGTATCTCGACGATGTTTTGGTATTCGCAGACTCCCATGCCCAAATGCTGGAACGTTTAGACACTATTCTTGCCCAATTCTCACAAGCAGGCCTTAAGCTAAACATACAAAAATGCAAATTCTGCCAGCCCCAAGTCCAATACTTAGGCCACGTCATTTCCCAGCAAGGCATTTCACCAGATCCCCATAAGGTACAGGCCATTTATGACATACCCACACCCAAAAGCTCAAAAGAAGTTAAGTCATTCCTTGGCCTACCCTCATATTATCGCAGATTCATCCCAAATTGCTCCCAAGTTTCTAGCCCACTCACATCGCTACTCAAAAAGAATTCCGAATTTTCCTGGGGCCCTGAACAGCAAAATGCATTCACTAAGCTCGAAGAATTACTCATCCATGCCCCAATACTGCAGCACCCCGATTTCACAAAACCGTTTATTCTGCAAACCGACGCCTCAAAACTCGGAATCGGCGCCATTCTCAGTCAACTCGATAGTAAAGGTCAGGATCGCCCCATTGCTTTTGGAAGCCGAACACTAAAACCCGCAGAACGCAACTACCGGATCACTGAGCTGGAAACCCTTGCAGTAGTCGAATTTGTCAAGTATTTCCGCCCTTATCTTTTCCAGCAACATGTTATCGTACACACTGACCACACAGCAGTTCAGGCAGTCTTACAAAAGGAAAACCCGTCCCCTCGCATTGCCCGTTGGGGATTAGCCCTCTCTGGTATTCAACTCGACATTCGACCTAAGAAAGGCACTGTTAACCGCAACGCAGATGCAGTTTCCCGATTCCCCTCACAGACAGCAAAGCAATCCTTTGATATTGAGCAATTAGAAACCCGTCCCGAAATATCCACCATCAATTCTGTTCTTGAGGCCGAAGCAACTGAACAAGAAGAGCAACAGAAAAACTTCGCCGAACTCCAACGCACTGACCCAACTGTCAAGAGTATTTTAGCAAAAATCGCCCAAAAACACCCCCTTACCCTTCTCAAATTTGCAGTGCATCAAAACATTCTCTTCCGTATAGTCGACAAACAGGCAAAACTATACATTCCCAAGTCCCAAGTCCAGCATCTCATCGCCTCACATCATGACAGCAAGTTCACAGGCCATTTTGCGGCCCGGAAAACTTTACACTTGCTCAGACAGAAATATTTTTGGCCCCAAATGAGCCGTGATATCAAACGTTACTGCAAAACTTGCCACCCATGCCAGACACAGAAAGCCCTCCGACACAAGGTGCATGCAAATTTGGTACCAATTCAGCCGACTGGCCCATTTGATAGAGTCGGTGTTGATTGCATGGGACTGTTACCCCTCACTGAAGACGGCAACCGATTCATTGTCGTTTTCATTGATTATTTCACAAAGTATGTAGAGGCATTCCCGACCCCTGACATCACCGCAGCCACTATTGCCAAGCTATTCGTCACCAAAATTGTTTGCCGTCATGGGTCCCCAAAAATCATCCATTGTGATCGTGGCACCGATTTCGTATCCGACCTCTTCTCACGGATCACCAGTTTATGCAATACTCAGAAAATTCATACTACCCCATACCATCCCATTGCCAATGGAGAAGTTGAGCGTTGCAACCAAACCCTAGCCACCCGTATCCGCATGTACATCAATTCAAATCACACTGATTGGGATACTTATCTCCCATATGCCGTTTTTCGATCAATATTCATAAAAATGATAGCACATCATATCCCCCATTTGAATTACTCCACGGTAGACAAGCTAATCTGCCGTCAGACGCAGCCTTAAACTTTTTCCCCACGTCCTACATGGTTGATTTAGACGATTACGCCCTTCGTGTAAAATCGCATTTCACAGAAGCACTCTCAACCATGCAGAAAAGTTTGCAAAAAGCCCAAGCCCACTATACCCGTCAGTATAACAAGCATGCTCAGAACATACATTACAAGGCAGGTGATCTTATTCTCTACAAAAATCATTCGTGTAAACAAGGGCTGACTCCCAAATTCCTCCCTCGCCAAAACGGACCCTATACAGTCACAAATTTCATGTACCCCAACGTTACACTTAAACACCCCCATAAGAATATTACATTTACGGTGCATGTAAACGAGACAACCCCTTTCTACCCTCGGAAAGCAACTATCGAATCTACCCCCACCCCTCCTCAACCTCGAAAGCCTTGAACGAGGACGTTCAACTCCGGAAGGAGGGAAATGTAACGTACCTGCTAAAGCAGTACTGTAAATATGTAGCATACTGTATGTGATAGACATTTATTAGATATTATTTTATTTTCACATTTTATCGTCTCAAGGGTGTCTGGGATTCACACCCAAACATTCCTATAAAATTACGTGAAGTACTTTATTTTGATCCGTTCACACCCCGGTAGCCCAATTAAAATGCCCTAATTAATTTGCGCAAACGGCAGCTGTTCCCCTAGAACCTACACTAAACTGCACATTCCAGAGCTACTGTAATCCCCCGTAAAAATCGTAAACAACACCTGCACACAGTAAAATACATAGAAGCCCCGCCAGACAGTAGTCTCAAGTGTAACGGTAGCGGCGGCCCCACAAAACATGTGTATACAGAGAAACCGATACAGGAAGCATGCACAGAAGCACAAAGGTGTGGCCAAGCCCACCGTAGAAAGCAAGCGAAGCACAGAAAGCATACGGTACCAGAAAAGCATTAGGGAGGCGTAATTAAGAAAGCATAAAAAGCGTAGCAGGAAACGACGATTGGCGGAAGAAGATGGACAGAAGCTCGACCTCCCGCGACGCCCAGGGAGTGGCCAGGATCGCCGTATAAAAGAAGAAGCAAAGCGTGATTTTATTCATTCTTGTATCGTTTAATTTTTCGACCCCGCGCCTGTATTTGCAAGCATTGTTTTGAGAGCGAGTCTCATTTTATTCGGAAGCAATTAAGCCGTGCATACTCGCCGCGTTATCGTATCATTGTCGTATCGACGTCTGAAGCAGCCCTCGAGTATTGTAAAGCCGTATATTATCGCCCCTGTTCCGTCGTTTGTCCCAGCCGTATCGACCGATTGGTTAATTGGTTAGAAGTAAAGTACCTCGCACAAATCTGGTCGTTACAATATTAATATACCTAATTTGCGTATTCATTATTAAAATTTTGAGTCTCGCTATTTCGAGTTTTGCTGATGTGGGTTTCATTGTTTTGGGGACACGCCTACCTTTTTGGCATTTGTTGCGAGATACGCAGCGCCGGATAACAAATTAATGGGTTTTTAAACACCTTTTATTATATAAAACATCTGAGCATCAGCAGAGTCAAATCTTTTACAAAATCATCGCCTATCAGTTTTGCCCATTTTCCTTTTACCCGAGTATAAATGTTTAGGCAATTTAACGAAAACGCGCCTATCAGCTTCGCCGGCTTTGGCGTTTCGCCTGATTCGACTTTGAGCTTTATTACCCAATTTTTGGGCTTTTTCTCGTTTCTTGAAAAAAAATTTGAATTAAAAATGTACCAAAATTCATCTTTATCCAAAAAAAATTACCGTTTGATCAGGAATTCCGAGCTCGGTCCTCGGTTTGACTCGCGAAGAACTGCGAACCCGATTCGTCGACGAATCTAGACGGGCTTTTTTTAAAGGTCGACTACTCTTCGAACGACTAGCCGAACGTAAGTTGCCCTGAAAAAGAGAAAAATTCATCAACTATAAATATTTAATGAAACATGATCTTGATTGCTTAATAGAAATTCACATTACTATAAAATTAAATTCTATACTTTTTCTTCTACAGATGATGATTGAATATACTTTTTTGGGGTCGGGGGTCACTGACTCCCCAAAATTTCAGGGGAGGGGTCTCTGGAGGAAAAAAATCGATTTCCATCAAAAAAGTTCGTCAAAAGTTTCAAAAAGTTGTAATTTCTGTATAAAAAATCGTAAAAAATGTATTCATGCCGCGAAGCGCCGAGAAAATTGACGTTTTAGACCGTTTTTTGTTCAAAACATGACATTTTCATCAAAAAGTTGACATTTTTCGGTATTTGTTCGATCGAAAGTATGGGGTCCCTAGCCATATAATTGGAAAATCATAGGGGGTGGTCGCCTAATGGCTAGCAATATGGCCGACGATTTCTGAGAGGGCTTCATATAGCACTTCTCCCAATTGCATGCATGTATAACACTACATCTCAAAGAAAATAAAATGAAAAAACTAGTAGTAGAAAAAAGATAGAATAGGAGATAAAAGAGAACAAGAAAAAAGTCTAAATATAAAAAATAAACAAGATATGAGCAAAAATAAAAGAAATTAAGAAATAGAAGCAAAGGGATAAACTAGCAAACCGGAAAGGAAAGAAAAAACAAATCAAGAATAAAAAAGAAGACGAAAAGAAAATGAAGAAGGGATGATAAAAAAGAAACAAGACATAAATAAAGATGAGATGAAGATGAGAAACCAAAACAGATAAGAAGAGAGAGAAAAAAAAAACAAAACCGAAAAGAAAAACAACACAAGACAATAATGCGAGATAGAAAAAAAAACAAGAAATCGAAATAAAGGAAGAATATAGATAAGAAAAAAACGAAGAGAAGAAACACAAAATCAATAGTGAAAAAAGGTAAAAAATGAAAACCAAACAAGAAATAAAAACAAATGAGAAACGAATAGAAAAAACAAACATAAAAGAAAATGAAGGAAAAATAAATTAAGAATGAAAACAAAGGCGAGGAAAACGAATTTTACAAAAAAAGACCAAGAAAGCGTAATGAAGAAAAATAAATGTATGCATATAAAACAGAAACGAAAATAAATTTAAGAATAAAAAGAGAAAGGAAAATGGAGAGAAAAAAATAAACAACCAATAAGACTAACAAAGAAATACAGGTGAGGGAATATGGCCCTTTTTGTCCAAAGTTTTTTTGTACTTCAACTATTTTCACAATAGAACTTTCGATGGAATAATTATGAAATTTGGAAAATGTTTAAAGTTGCAAATTTTTCCGCATTCTGAAGATTCTCCTTGGATGTTATTATTGGCATAAACACAAATTCTAGAAACCCTGTCTCAGCCGTCAAAAATTTTCACACTTCATGCATAGAACACCAATCGATATACCTGCTTGAGATCTGCTCAAAAAAACTATTTCAAAAATTTTATCACAATTTTTCATCGAGCTATGTAGCATTTGCTTGAAATAACCGACCTGAAATTCGAATTTTTTTGTAAAAAATTCATTTTTTAAATTTATTACAAAAACCGGGAACTTTTTTGCGGAAATTCGAAAATTTCAAAATCCAGATTTTATTCAAAGTTTTGTAAAACTTTTTGTCAAATTAACCAAGTTTCAAGTTCAAAATCTCCCCTAGAAAAATTTACCATTTCGTCCGTCGCTACATCGACTCCCAAATCCCGCATTTGATTTTCTAGTCTGGACGTCGATCTTTCGCGCTACAAGAAATAGACATAAATCAAAATTAGCATAATTGTTATACACATTTATATTATACATACATAAAAAAGGTTAATTCACATTTAGGTCTAGAAAAATGCAGAATGTCGAGTAAGCACAATTAGAAAAACTCAATTATCTGTGGAACAAATGCACAATTTCGAGTGTAAACATGTATAATTATACTCAGGTCTGCAAAAAATGTACAATTTAAAGTGTAAACACGTTTTGAAAAGTCAATTTACACTTAAGCATGACAAAGTGTGTAATTTCGAATGTAAACACGAATAGAAAGCCCAATTTACACTTAAGTCTGCCAAAACTTTCATAATTCCGAATTTAAACACGTCAGTGTAAAGACATATAAGAAATTCAATTTAAACTCAGGCCCGCAGAAAATGAATAATTTTATAAAAGTCGACTTAGACTCAGATGAATGCATAATTTCGAGAGTGAACACGTTTAAGAAGATCAACTTACACTCAGATTTGCAAAAATTTACACTCTCGAGTGTAAACAAAGCTTGCTTACAAGAAGCTTAATTTCGAGTGTGAAGACGTTCAGAATATGTATTTTACTTCCACTCAGGTCTGCAAGAAAATTGCGTAACTCCGAGGGCAAACATGTCGAGAAAAGTCAAGTTATACCAAATTTTAGAAATTTATAGAAAATAAAAGAACTGACTTTTCTGCCTCGTCTTGGCATTTTCGGTCCGTGAGTCGTTCGTTTTTCTCTGGATTCGTTGCGAATGATCAATTGTTTTCTTCTTATACTTGAAAAAAGTGTAACATTTTTTGTAAAATTAGATTTTTCAACATTTTTGTTTTAAAATTATACATAGCCGCTTGTCTAGCCATTTCTTTATCATCTTCCGTTTCATCCTGGTCCATTTCGGCGTCGTAGAATCCGGCCTGTTCCCGGCGACGTTCTTCGTCCAACAAATTATCCAATTTTTGTTTGATATCAACATCGACGAAATCGGCTATATTGTGTCCTTCCCAAATTTCTGGTATTTTATCGTATTTTTCGTCTTTGTTGGGAATTACGTAGTTTTCTGAAAAAGATGAAGGTGCAAAGTAGATATTTTGGATCAAAATCGACAAAGACCAATATTTAAATGTCTATCATGAAATTTCATTAGTTTGATTTCGGATTAGAGATTTTGGGGCATTTCAATGCAAATTTTAATTATGAATCTTTGTAAAAATGACCTTTTTTATCGTGCGTCCGAATTTTTGGCACCCGAATATCAAAATTTCAATGAAAATTCTCGATTGCAGATTATTAGTGAATTGATCTTGATTTTTTTTCGCAGATCAAAGCCAATTTTCTCGATCAATTTTCTTAACATAGAACCATGAAAACTAGATCAGAATTTATCCGTAGATCAAGTTTGAAGGTCCTACATATCGAAATTTCAATGCTAATTTTGATTACTAATCTTTGGAAACCTGATATTCATTTCTTATTGCGGATCAAAGTTTTCGATGCCAAAACATCAGCATCGTAATGGAAAATTTTCAGCTTGAAATTTTGGAAATTCGACCTCCAATTCCGATCGTGGATCATAGTTTTTGGTGCCAATTACCAAACTTCTAATGCAAATTGTGATCCCGAATCTTGGAAAAAATGATCTTTACTTTTCACTGTGAGTCCAAGTTTCTGGTTATAAATATTCAAATTTAAATTTTAAAACAGTCTTTTATCATCCAGCTTTGTGAATATCAACATTTAAATACTATTTTTGATTTTGAATCTCCAGAAAATTGCTCTTTGTTTTTTATCGTGGGTCAAAGATTTTGGTACCAAAATTTCCCCGCAAATTTATGATCATAGACCATTGACCAGACAACCCCATAGGGAGGGGTATGAGGTGCGTATTACCTCTACCCAAGTTCCTAAAAATTCATCCCTGGGTGCCTAATTTTGAGGAAAAATGAAGTTTTTAGTGGACATTTAGCTACACTACCCCCGCAAATTTTCAAATTTACCCCTACCAGAAAAATCTGACCTAGGGGACATCTGCCATTGACAATTCGATTTTTATATTTAATTGAGCGTCAAAATCTTAGGTGCCAGGATACCAACATTTGCATTAAAATTTTTGATCATGAATTTTTTGGATGTTGATCATTTTTCATCGTGAATCACATATTCTGATGCCAAAATATCAAAATTCCAACGCAAAATTTCCAATCATAAATCATTGGAAATTTGATTTTCATTTTTTAACGGATCGGAGTTTCCGGTGTTAAAATGCTGCAAATGTTTGACCACGAATCTCTAGGAAATTTGATGGAAGAGTTTGGTGATCAAGAATTTTTACAAATCGCGGATAGAAGTTTTTGGTGTCAAAATACAAAAATTTTAATGCAAATTTTTGATCGTTGGAAAGTGAATAATTATCATAGATAAAAGTTTTTCGCGTCAAATAACCAACAATTTAATGCAATGTGTCGACGACAAAAAACTTATAAATTTATCTCCTTTTCAAATCAGACGCAAAGACTTTAACGCAAATGTTGATCAAGAATCTACGAAAATTTGATCTTCATCTTTATCGACGGTCAATGTATTATATATGTCAAAATAATTAGAATGTCCATGCAATTTGTGATCATGAATGTTTGAAAAATTAATCTTTAGTTCTTGTGATTTATTGACATTCGAATCATCAATATGAAACTTTGACGAATTGATTTTTTTCTATGCTCAAGGTTTAACTTACCCATTGTACCACAGATCAATGTTCAAAAATGTTAAAACTAATTTTAAATCAAAGCTCAAAGTTATCAGTACTGGAGATCATCATTCAAAAAGTATGATTTCTTAAAAAGCTTTGAGAACTTATTATTTTTTAAATTGGCATCGAGTTCATGTTTGCTGAAGATCAAACTTAAGAGAAACTTGAAGCTTACTTTTCAAGTCTAAAAAGTAATCAGCGCCCATTTCATTTTGAATATCTCTTTCCAATTTTCGCTTTTCGATCGGTTCGTTGGATTCAATGGCGGCTCGTTTTTTCAAAACAGCTTCCGGTATGAAAGGTGGTCTTTCCTGAAACAAAAAAGTCAATAATCATCAAGATTCTACCTAAACGTTCCAGAAACATTGAGAAAAAAAGAATAATATTCAAAATTCTACCTACGTGAAGTTTCGGGGAATACCGAGAACTTTTTGCGAGGATTTTCTCGCTGAAAACTGCATTTTTCTACAGTAGAAAAGACGAAAAATTTACAAAGTGCGCCTTAAAAATAGAACAATCTTCGATTGTCAAAGCTTTTCAGAAATATTGGGAACTTTTCGAGAATTATAGAAATTTTTCACTATGAATTATTTTGTCAACAGCAGAAATAACACAAAATTTACAGATTTCGCCCCAAAAATAGAATGACTTTCTGTTTCCTATCTAAAGTTTATAGAGATACTGAGAATTTTACGACGAATGGAGAATATACTTCCTAGAAATTATAATTCTATACGCTTGGCATGGCGGAAAATCGACGAATTTCGCCACAAAAATCGAAATCCTATTCTTAAAGTGACGGGAAATATTGGGAAGTTTTAGAAGATTAGCTAACTTCTTTGAAAATTGCATTTTTCTACAGTCGAGAAGACATAAAAATTCACAACTTTTGCCACGAAAATTTAATAGTCTTACAGATTTCAACAAAACTTTCCATGAAATATTGAGAAAATTTTTGACGATAGGTGAATTTCCTCACCAGAAATCATATTTTTCTGCACTTGAAACAATGAAAAACACAAATATCGCCCTCAAAGCTTCATTTTACTTTATCATCCCTCGGTTTGGGCATGGCAACGTGTAAACGATTCAAAAGCGATGATGTTTTTTTGCCTTTCAATTTCGCTTCGATTCTTGCCGTGAGAAGTTGATCGCAAGCCTATTTTCGAGGAAAACTTACAACGAATGACTGCAAAAATATCAACTAAAGCATCAAAAACCTACAAAATTACGCATTTCCATAACTCCTTCTTGCGTAACGGTACTCATTTCCATGATTGATAAGCCGGATTTTTCAAAATTTTGGAATAAAGCCTAAAAATTGGAAAATAACTAACGTTGAGCTAGCACTTTTCTATTTCTTAGAATTTTTACTCTTTTCTCTTCCGGTAATTCGCTTAAGCGTAAAACGTCGCTTTTATTTATAGCAATTATAACGGGCTTATTACTGAACAACGGGCGAATGCTTTCGAATAAACTGATCTATTAAAAATGTCAAAAAATGATATCCTAGATCAAGTTGAATTCGAAACAAAAAACTTACTTGTTCTTCGATACTGTAATTACATTGTTCAGAAATGTCCATCATGTAAACGACGGCCGCTCTGATGTGAGCCAAAGCCGTGATACCTTGCATTTCGATGGTGTTACGTTCGTCTAAAGGTTGATCCAAAAGACCGGGAGTATCGATGACCTAAAAAACACTAGATAAAAAAACAAGCTCTTTCGAAGAAGAGAGATAAATGTTAGCAAAAAGACAAACAAAAACAAGAAGAAAAGTAGGAAGGAAGGAAATTCTGAAACCTTCATATATAATCTCGAAGATTATCCTATTTTTGAGCCGAAGACGAAATTAGCTATTTTTCGTAATCTCGATCGTAAAAATAGGATTTTTAATGAGAGAATGTTATCTGCGAGGAAATGTCAATATTTCTGGAAACGTTAGGTAGAATCTAGAAGATTATTCTATTTTGGAGAAGAAATTTGAGAACTTTATGTTATTTTAAGTGTTGAAAAATATAAGTTCGCGTACATATAATAATACTCTAATTTTCAAAAAACTATATATTTTCTGGAAAGTTGAAATAGAATCTGGAAGACTAATTTATTTTTGAGCTGAATTTGAGGATTTTTGGACATTTTCATCTAAGACAGATACCACTTTCGTTGAGATTATTAGATATTTTGAATATAATTCTATTTTCGGGGGAAAAATTAAGAATTTTTCGTCATTTTGACAATACATAAATACAATTTTCGGTGAGAAAATTATTTAGTCTAAAAAAATCTCAATATCTATCAAATTTTATGGTGGAACGCTGGAGATTCTTCGGTTTTTTGACAAAATATAAATCTGCCGTTTAAAGCATACAAAAATGCAATTTTAAGGGACAAAATTTCCCAATAATTGAGAAAACATCAATCATTCTAGGAAGTTCACATAGAATTTTGAATCTTTGTCTTTTTCTCGAGACGAAAATCGTATTTCAAATTTAAACAGAGATAAAATTCCTAGCGAGATTAGTTCCAAATCTCAAAGATTATTTCATTTTTCTACAAAGTTTTTGATATTTTCCTCATTCAACAGTAGAAGAATAGAACTCCAAAGAGGAAACTTTCTAATGTGCGCAAAATTTTCGATATTTCTAGAAAGTCTAGGAAAGTAACTCAAAAATGATTCTATTTTTTGGACTAAATTCGTGAAATTATCGTCATTTTGAACTGTAAAAAAATATTTTTTTTCGACCAGGAAAAATCTGTGATCTAGAAATTCTCAATACTTATAGATACCATAAAAAATCACGGAGATTATTCTATTTTTGGGATAAAACTAGTGCACGTTTCATAAGTGTAGAAAAATACAATTTTGTGCCATAGAAAATTCACTAATTCTCGAAGTTCTCAATATTTCTGGAAGGTTTGGGTAGAATCTCGAAGATAATTCCCTTTACAGCGCGAAATATACGAATTTTCCATCATTTCAACGTGCAAAAATGATAATTCTCGGTGAGAAAATTCTCTAATCTCCTGAACAGAAAGAAAGAACACCGAATCATAAAAACAAGCAAAGAAAAAAAAGAAAGCTAAAGTAAATAAGGGAAAAACAATGTCTTGAATGCATTCAGAAATCGTATTTTTTCGTATAATATACCTGCCATCTCAAATATTTGTAATCCATATGTCCAACGTACAAAGCTTTAGTCGTAAAAGCGTAAGGTTGAACTTCAACGTCGGCTCTTGTCAACGTGTTTATCAAGGAAGATTTACCAACGTTGGGGAAACCGCATAGAATCAGTGTTCTAGGAAAAGAAACTACATCTTAAAGTTGGAAATCAGAAAAAAAATTATTACGAAATATGGAGTATATACGAACCTAGTATTCGGGTCGATACTAGGCAAACGAGCCAAATGTTGACGAACTTGTTCCAAATAAGCGAAACTTTGTTTTTGACGAATGAGGATTTTGCACATCCTGGAAAAAAAATGTTTTCTATCTGATGCTCATTTGAACGATTATTTACCTTCCCAAAGCTGCTCTTTTCAACATTTTGCATCGGTACATTGAATCGGCAAATTTCATCAAACGAACGTGTTCTTTGGCATAACTAGAAAAAAAGATAAAATAGAAACTACATTCTTTTTGATCGAAAGAATACGGAAAATCTCATTTTAGAGTAGAAAATGATCATTTTAAAACAAGAAACAACAAAAAACGTCAATTTTTCGGTTATTTTAATGGTTTTTTGGACGAAAATTCATACTTTCGAACTGCAGTTCGAATCATTTGGGCAAAAAAAGATTTTTTACGCCTAAAAATTTCGGGCGATCGATGACCGCATCCGGAAGTAGCCATACTCTATCCCATTCCCAAACCTTGGAGCTCTGCTAGATGTACGGAGAGTGTGCCATGAGAACCCCCAGAAATGACGGGCCATATGGGGCAAATCTGAAGATTGTCTAAAAATATGACTGCAATATAGATTGACTGGCTATAATTACCGCATCCTTTTAGTCGAAAAAGTTCAATTGTTAATTTTCGGTAGAAAATGATCATTTTTTAACTAGAAACAATCAAAGAGATCAAATTCTTATATTCATCATCGTTTTTTAGATAAAAATTATTATTTTCTAATCTTTTTATGAATGTTGGCAAAGAATAGATTTTTTTCTATCAACGACTTCTTCCGAGTAAAGTTTTGAACAGTCAATGACGATACTATAAAAAAAGACGCCTTTACACCACCAAACCTTGTAACTTACATGAATGAGAGGAAGACCATAAAAACATCCAAAAAACGGTCGACCATATCAGATGTAGGGCTTTTAGATCCAAAAATATCAATTTTTTGAGGAAAATGATCATTTTTGAAACAAATGGTTCAAGTCATTCATGACTAGAAAGTAGTCAAGTCAAAAAAATCAATTCCAACCCAAAAAAGGTATAAAACGTTGATTTTCCGTAGAAAAATATTATTTTCAATTTTTCGGTACAAAATGGTCACTTCAAATCAAAAACACGGCCAGAAATGTCAATCTTTCAATGTTTCAGACGAAAACTAGCAAGTAGAAAGTTGATTTTCTGGTAGGAAACTGGGGTTTTTCTATACTGGCCATTCCGCATCTTGCGGAAAACGACCAGAAAAATTTCCACCACTAAAACCATTAAAAATTTTCCGTTCCGTGAGGAAAACCTCGCACTATGCGGAAAAATGATCATTGCTTAGCGTAAATTTAATATTCTTGTGGTTTTTGGACGTTTTGTAAGTTTTAGGCGAAAAAATCAAATTTTCTCTCCAAAGACGCCCTTACCGTTAAAAATCGCCTCACATCCAACTTTTTTGAGCTCTTTCATACGTTACGGAAGAAGTGGAACAAAAATTCCAAATTTCTGAAACGTAGCATTTTGGTTCAAAATTACCTGTCCACCAAATGCCTAGCCAAATTCACTTGTCCCAAAGCGATTTTATAATGATCTTTATCGTAAAGAATATTCATCAAATCGGCGTAGAATGGGTGCACATCCTTGAAAAATTGTATATATGAGATACAGTTCTATTTTTTAAAATTTTCATCTTTTACTTCCAATTTCGGGAATTCGTCCAAAATTAACGTCAATTTATCGTGGATAGTTTGTTGCAAAAATTTAATTTTACGAGTATAAAATTGCCTAATGCGGCCAATTTGATATTGTTTGTGTATAACCGTCGGCGTTTTACGTTGAGTTTTCGACAACACGACTTCTTTGAAGTCCTAGAAAAAAAAGTGGTGCAAACGATGTGTAAAAAAAGGACGAAAATTCGAACTAACCTGCGCCGTTGGAACGCACGTTATGCTTTTGAAGTTGTATTGCGAAAGCATATTCCAATTCGGTTCTGAAAAAACAAACATTTTACACCGAAAGTCCGAAAATAGAATTCGTGCCTTATAGATTGAAGCTAGGATTATATAGTCCCGGGAGGGGAAACCAAAAACCTTTTTTCCCGAATTTCTATATAACCATCATAGATGTGGGGGAAAAACTATGTCACATTTTTCGCGGGTCGTATAGAGGCATATAGCAAAAAAATCAAAAAAATTATTGATCCAGTTTTGGCGGGGCCAGAAATGATAAGGTGAAAGTTTAAAAAACAGGTTTTCCGAGATGTGGGAGAAAAAACCATATTGAAAAAAACGATTTTTTGATTCCCAGCTGCGCCCTGTGGTTAGTTTCCATGAAATTCACATTATGACTTTTGAACTATTTGTCAAAAAAAACTAGATTCAGCATGAAATTATGATGTTGGTTTTTTATGTTGTTTTTTCCCCACACCTGTTTTTTTACCCTACAATTTTTTTCTTTGCTTTGTGCAGGGTTCCTACACCGGAAAATTTTGAGACTCGGACCTTCTAATATGCATCTCTTCTGTTATATGATCCCCAAAATTTGTTTTCGTTTTGCGAATTTTTTCCTCAAAAAGCACGATTTGCGAGATAAAACAGTGTTTCGGAATTTGGATCAATCGGATTTCAGAAATTATCGATGAAGCATTTTTTTGTGCACGGACATTTGTGCCAATTGGCACAAGGAGCCAAAAAAATTTGTCTCGAAAAATTTTTTCTACTAAAAACATACTGAAAACTGCGGAAAGGTTGTAGGCCAAAAGTTCGATAAAAAGTTAACCTTGAACGCATTAATATTCTGTAAAAATCGTGTCCATCCTATTTTTCAGCTAACCATGTCAGTTGGATAAGAAAAATTTGACCAAGAAAATAATTCACGACGACTCAAAAAGAATTGGAAATTAAATGCTGAGAAAATTTAAATAACTCCAGAATTTTTCAGGAAGTTCAAATTGATTCAATTTTCGACAAGGAATGTCTATATATATTTAAGAGCAATGTAAAGATGAGAGAAAATAAAGAAGAAAATTGTATGCATTTTCGGTCGAAACATTGTAATATTACCAACGATATCGATTTTTCTATTTGAATCAATCAAGGACAAAAAAGTAAGAATTTCAGTTTTAAATCAGAATCTGACTGAACGAACAGAGAACAGAATATTCAGAATTTTTTTCAGTCATCAGTCATTGGCAGCCTATAAAGTTTGCTACAACGATACTAAGACACTGTTCGAAAAGAAATCGTTCGCGTTCGGGTCAAATATATAAAGTAGGAAACATTTATTCATTGACTCGATCACCGTTTTTTCCTCAAATGGGGTCTTTTGAGAAAAAAGAAATTCGAAATGAGGAAAAAAGTTTTGGGTATGATCAGGGCCGTGCGCAAGATTTTTTCATGGGGGGGCGGACTAGATTTTTCCACTGAATAGCCCCAGGAAATGTTGATCTTACGCGGATATACTGTGTGCATCACCGTTTTTTTCCTCGAAGATTTTTTCCACATGAGAACCGGACCCAAGATTTTTTTCCTCATTTTCCAAAAATTTTCCACATTTTTAAAAACGCTCATAATGTGGCTACGGATGCTTTTTTATGCATTTTAGAGACATACCCAAGTATTTTGTTGTATTTGTAGTCAGAAACCTGCAAAAATGAGGAAAAAAATTGAGAAAATTCTGGTTATGTTAGTCGAAATGAGCTCATGAAGAATATATTGGTGTTCTATAGAATGGTCCGGCGCGGAGCGCCGGAAAAATTTTTTGATTTTCACTTTCTAAAACGCTGGAAAATGAACCTTCATAACGTTGGGAAATAAATTAAAATCAGACAGGTGAAGTGTAATTTGCTCCCCATTCCGGCGCGAAGCGCCGGAAAAATTTTCGGGTTTTTATATTCTAAAACGCTGAAAAATAAATCTCTCCAACAGATAATTCGTGAACAAAAGTTTTAAAATCGCAGTCTAGAGTAATGTTTTCAATTTCCACTTTCAATAAACGCAAAAGTTCAGATTGCAAACGTTTAAAAAATTCCAATCATCGAGAGAAAAAATTGAGAGACTTGATGAAAAATCTCTATTTTCGGCGACATAATTGACTGTAAACGATTAGAAAATGAAACGAGCTAACTTGATTGATAGAAACTGTTGAGCATTAATTATTAAGTCGAAGTAGATATGCTAACGGCCGCGCCTGATAGAATATAGTTATAATTATACCCATGACCGGCACGAAGCGCCGGAAAATTTTGAGATTTTGACCTTTTAAAGTTCACCAAAACGCATCTTTTCGGTTTAGAGTTACTGCCTCAATGCGGGGGGGGCGGCCGCCCCCCCCCCCCTTGCGCACGGCCCTGGGTATGATTCTCATTGTGGAAAAAAACTTAAGGAATTCAAAATCGAAAAGATGCGTTTGGGTAAACTTTAAAAGTCAAAATCTCAAAATTTTCTGGCGCTTCGCGCCGGTCAGGAGTGTAATAATCATTATTTTCTATCAGGCGCGGCCGTTAGCATATCTACTTCGACTTACTAATTAATGCTCAACAGTTTCTATTAATCAAGTTAGCTGGTTTCATTTTTTAATCGTTAACAGTCGTTGCTGAAAATGAGTTTTCATCAATTCTCTCAATTTTTTCGGAATTTTTTTACAAGTCGGTTCCTTTCCCAATTATGGTCCAAACGGGCATTTTCGGACTTCTCATAATGCCAGATATCCAGAACAGTTCGAAAATCCAGGAACTCATTTGCATAAAATCTGCACACATGTCACATACTCCTTGTAACTACAGAAAAATCCTACATACTTCAAGAATCGAACCTGGTCCACCAGCCTATAGGCTTAATGCGCTTACCATACCTGGGCAAAGAAAATTTTGTACGTAGCTACCCAAGCCAAATTTCTTTAGGTTGGTTGTCATTTTTCAAAAAGGTTGTTTCAATATTTTTCATAAGAGCTTTTCACTCCAAAATGCCCATTGTCGATCATTTATGCACGCTTTCAAGCTTGTTTTGCATTCCAATGTTGAAAATGAACAAAAATTTAAAGCGCAATAATCCGGATTTCCTACAAGCTCGATAACGCACATTTATATTGACGGCATAACTCTCTTTCCAGTGCGCTGTGCCGGAAAATTTTGCAGACTCAAATGTTGGATAATAAATTTTCGTGTGCTCGTAATAATTAAAGTCCAAAAAAATATTGAAGACTACTGACTAAGTCAGATAAATGGTTTTACATAATGAAAACAATCAAAAAGTGAATAAAAATGAAAGTAAAGCATGCTCGACTCCGTGCCTGTGCAAGACAATAGCGAATGATAGCCAGAGCCAGTGTCTTTTCTACACTCTTTTGTACAATACATATAAAAATTAAAATCATTTTACGAACGAAAATTTTTTTATACACAAAAAATCGTGAGTTTTGTGTTTATTTCTACACAAAACTTTTTCCATAGGAAATTTTCTCATACTTAAATTCATGCTCCTCATAGCAGGCACTACGATATTGAAAAATAAAATTTTTTTTGTTATATAACCTTCTCATGTAGAATACTATAGAACTAAGAATTCACGTTGTTTGTATGGCTGAACATGAGTTTTGGTTTTAAAATCAAGATCATATGACTTATTTATAAATATTGGTAAAAAAGAAGCTTTAACCAACTGATACTTACATACGTTATATGGCCAAAAAAAACATCTTCTGCACTCAGCAAATGCATTTTCAAAGCTTGCTTAAATAAATCTGTCCGAGTAACTATGAAAAACAATTTTTTTATGTCTTACTATAGTTTTAGGACCCGGAAAAATTTCTCAGGCTAATATATGCCGAAACTCACTGTGCTTTGCACAAAAATCTAAACCAAATTTTGCACGGAGTCAAAAATATTCGTCCCATACAAAAAATACTGAATAACCACTTGAATCACAATTTGCATGAAGCACCAGATAGTTTTGTAAGAATGCGCCTCTGCAATTCTGAACTCTCAAAATTTCTTTTTGCCACCAAAAACACCGTTTTGAACAAAAAACAGTACTCACAGATTTCTGATTCGGTTTCGTTTTGTTTTCTTATTCTCATCGTGCATTTGTCCTGTGCTCGTTATACTTTAATTCTCTAGAACAAGAATCCCGCATTGATTACTGATTTGTTGGTGCCAGACACCCCAAGGTTTCACTGTGCAAGATAAATACTGATCTGAAATATTGGTTGAATATTTCACTTTTCATTTTATCATCAGTTATATCAGACTCACCAGGAACAATAACAGGGATAGTGTATCTCAACTGAGTTTTATTATTGATAAATCTATAAAAATCCTTGGTTGGATTCGATTTTAGCAAAAATTCTTTCTTTCTAGCATAATATTTGATCATTGCAGTTTTCAAGACTTTGGAATAGTGTTTCAGTCTATTTTTTTAGCATAACTACGATTTTTAGCATAATTTTTCCACAAGTTTTTTTTTTATTTTAATTTCAAAAGATACTTTGGCAAATTAGAGGTTTTTGAGAATTTTTTCTTTTTGGGAACAAATTCCAGTATTAATTTCTTCATTAGTTCTAAAAAGACAAGATAGAAGCATGGTTCGAAAAATCTGTCCAATCGACTTTTGCCAAATAGATTTGAAGAGATTCATAATCAGCTTTCCTGAAATCAAATTTATCATCATAAATGATTTTATCCTTGATTCTAACATTGATACTAAAATTGGCAGTACAATGGTCACTCGTAGAAAAATTTTCCCTGTGGTTCAATTATTCACAAGATCAGGGAAATTACAGAATACTAAATCCAGAAAATTATAGCCACGAGTTGGTTTCATTACAAATTGCTCAAAACCGTTTCTTGTCAAACAATTGTGCAATGGAAGTGCAAAATTGTCAATATGGGAAGAATATCTATACTATTTCAAAGATGGTAGGTTAAAATCTCCAAGAATTATACATATGGAATTATCTGCAGCACAAAATTCAAAAAGTTATAAATTTACCCATAAGTTCAATGTCATATCTGGGTGGTCTATAACAGAGTATGCTTTCAAGTTTGACACCAGTCAAAATAATTTCAAAAGTTACAACATCGGGTAGATTTTTCCGGGGGTATTTTAGACATTTTAATCTTTAAATTTTTCCGATATACAGCAGCAACGCCACCTCCATTCTGGCCTTTTCTATCACAGCGTAATACTTCATAATCTGCGTCAATACAAATGAGAGCATCTGGGATCTCATCAGATAAATATGTTTCAGTTATGAAAATAATGTCAAATTTTAAGGACATCAGTAAGTCATGGAATTCTATAAGTTCCAAAAGACAATTCAAACTTATGTTTGAATTGTCTTTTGGCTGAAGTTGATTTGATTCGGTAGCTTATCTGAATATTAGGCAGATTTTACTGCTCATGGGTCCTGAGCACTCATGGGCAGTGCTAGTGCTGCTAAAGTATTTGTTATACCTTCTGCTCATAACCTCATAGCTATCAGCATTTCGTGAGCTGACTTGAGCAGCTCTAAAATTATGGGGGAGCAGACCCAATGGAAAGAGCTTTTTGGGTCCAACAATGGGCTGAAAATGGACCGCCAAGTATGCTGGTTGAATGGCTGTAAGCAGTATAAATGTTGAAGAAAGAAACATCAAACTTTTTTCACCATGCAAAGTCACAATTTTCAAACAACTCAATGACTAAAAGATCTCGGCAAGTGGAAAAATTTTCGGGTATTTGTATTCTAAAACGCTGAAAATAAATCTCTCCAACAGATAATTCGTGAACAAGAGTTTTAAAATCGCAGTCTAGAATGATGTCTTCAATTTCCACCTTCAATAAACACAAAAAATCAGATTGCAAACGTTTAAATAATTCCAATCATCCAGAGAAAGAATTGATGAAAAACATAATTGACTGTGTAAACGATTAGAAAATGAATCGAGCTAACTTGATTGATAGAAACTGTTGAGCATTAATTAGTAAGTCGAAGTAGATATGCTAACGGCCGCGCCTGATAGAATATAGTTATCATATCATTATATACCCATGACTGAGGCGAAGCACGGAAAAATTTTGAGATTTTGACCTTTTAATGTCCACCAATACGCATCTTTCCGGTTTAGAGTTCTCCAAAATTTTTTCCACAATGAGAACCATACCCAAAAGGACGACAGAATTTTTTTCCTCATTTCAAAATTTTTTTCCTCAAAAGACCCCATTTGAGGAAAAAAACGGTGGCCAAAACAGCATTTTTTTTGTGCACGGGCACTTGTGCCAATTGGCACAAGAGGCCAAAAAAATTTGTGCCAATGGCACAAAAAATTTTTCTCTACTAGAAACATACTGAAAACTGCAGAAAAGTTTTAGGCCAAAAATTTCGATGGAAGGTTAACGTTTTACACATTACTTTTTTGTTAAAATCGTGCCCTACCTATTTTTCAGCTAACCATGTCGGCAGTGGCTAGATGGACTCGAGTCCATCTAGCCAAACCCCACATAATGGCTAAATGGACTCGAGTCCATCTAGCCACTGCCAACCATGTCAGTTAGATAAGAAAAAACTGTGCGGGAAAATAGTTCACGCACGACAACTCAAAAAGGAATGGATGCTGAGAAAATTTAAATAACTCCAGAATTGTTCAGGAAATTCAAACTGATTCAATTTTTGACTACGAATATGAATATCTTTAGGTAAGATATATTTAACAACAATGTTAAGACTATTAGAGAGAAAATTAAGTGGAAAATTGTGTAAATTTTTGATGGAAACATTGTACCATTACAACGATATCGATTTTTCTATTATTCTATTTGAATTAATCAAACACAAAAAGTGAGAATTTCAGTTTTAAATCCGAATTTGACTGAATGAAAAGAGAATATTCAGAATTTCTTTTCATCCATCAGTCGTTGACATTGACAGCCAATAGAGTTTGCTGCAACGATACTAATACACTGTTCGAAGAGGAATCGTTCGCGTTCGGGTCAAGTATACAAATAGAAAATATTATATTCGTTGACTCGGCGCGAAGCGCCGAAAATTTTTTACATTTTCAGCCCCTATGACGTCTAAAAATCAAGGAAATTTAATGTTTGACCAGCCAAAAAATTTGTGCCAATTGGCACAAACGCTCAAAATTTTTTGTGCCATTCAAAATTTTTTTGTGCCAAAAACCATGTTTTGGCACAAAAAAAAACCACTGTGCCAAAACCATGGCGCAAAAAAACACTGGCGAAAAGTACACATTAGCTCACAGTACACACTAGCTGCGCGATTTTTAACGTCCGAAGATAGCTGTCTTGGTGGTATCCTAGTTGATATATATAGAGATCGCATCAAATCCATGAAAATGATGCAATTTAATGTCCGTATCACACTTCGATCGGAAAAAAAGATCAAAATGTTGTTGCGTTTACAAACACGCCGTCGTATATCATAGTGATTTCTGTAAGTCTTTGACGGCAGAATTTCTCTTCCATTTCGTCAAATAAAATGTGTTTTTTTTATCGCTGAACGTATGAAATGGATTCCTTCGGTTTTTTACGCGATTATATTGCCGAGCAGTTTAGTCATAAGTATGGTAAGCGCTTATTCAATCACCAGCAATAATAAGAGGTATTTTCCGATCCGAATATTGCAATGTAAGAATAATGTCAAAATCAAAATATAAGGTCAGTTTTTATGCACGGACATTTGTGTCAATTGATACAAGTATCCAAAAAAGTTTGCCAAATTTCAGTTTTCAATCCGAATCACGCGGAATGAACAAAAGAAGGATTTCCCATTTATTTAGGGTAAAACACGTTATGTTGGACGCTGTTTGACCTTCGATGATCTAGCTCTAGCTGGCGACGTGAAAAACAAAGAGCAATATATAATTTTTTTAGGAATATTAGGCACAAGGCACACCATCCGCTATAAAATGGCAAAGTTTTATACAACAGTTACTTTTTCTCATGGAGATGTGGGCCTTTTTTAAAACCTAGTACATGCCCAATTTTTGGGCGGACTTCTACCTAACATTGGTATACAGAAAGCATTGCGAAGCGAGATCTGTCATCATTTTGATTGTTCAAAAAAATTTATTGATTTTTACAGTTGTTTCTGGCAAATTTTCTGGCTTAGGCTTAGACTCAGGCTTAGGCTTAAGTTTACGTTCAGGCAGGCTTAGGATTAGGTTTAGACGTAGGCTTAGGCCTGGGCTTAGGCTTGGACTCACGGTTAGGAAGGAGTAGACTACAACTTTTCGAACAATCAAATTGAGGGTATGAAATTTTTTCACCAATCAAATTGATGACAGATCTCGCTCTCTAATACTTTGTTTGGCATACCCGTATCCAGGATTTTCAAAAAGGGGGGGGGGATTTTCCAAACTTTGTTTAGAATTTACTGAATAAAAAGAAAATCAAAATCATTTAGAGGCGACTTATTTTCAGTTAGTTTATGTGTGCTTGCATTAGTGGCTAAATTTTTTGTTTGACGAAAAGTATTTAAATATAATAATTTAATTTGAGCATTGTGATGTATAAGTACAATGATATTGCTGAAAATTTTATTCTAAAAAAATAAAGGGGGTAATTCCCCCCTTCTCCCTCTAAATACGGGCCTGAACATTGGACAGCAAAAATTTTTTAAAAGTCGACTTAAACGCTTCAAAGACGATGAGAGCGATTTAAGATAACGCAATAACGATAACAAAATTTATATTAATGACATAATGCTAATAACAAGAGCTTTTATAATGATACAATAATAATAAAACACATAATTTTTAAGTTTTTTATTCACAGTACATTTTGACCATTCATTTACTCATTCTCTTATTCATGCAAATATCAAGTCAAGTGTCTATTATAGTACAGAGCGTGTAAAAACACGTATTTTTTTGAACTTTAATTACGTATTTTTCGAGGGACTTCGTTTATTTTCATCGGACTATAAATTTTATAAGCTCTTTTGACATCATACATTGTTTCCTGCTTGAACAAAAAAAAGACGGAAAAAACGCAAAAGTCAAAACAATACACAAATTAGCTAAAAATGCAAAAGCATCAATCAATACGAATATAATTTGAAACATATATACCCAGCAAGAGCAAAAAACCTTTCAGATGCAAGAGCAATGGCTTAAAAATGTTTTCAACTCTTTAAAAATGCGAAAAATTGTTGTCCAATGTTAGGTGAACAACGTCCAATATTTAGTAAAACAATGTGAGATAAAAACCCGATATCTAAAGCATTTTCACTTAAATCATTAGATAAATAAAGTTCTTACCATCCAAATTTTCGATATCTCTCGGGCCGAGGCGCAAAAACAATGAATATTAAAAAAAATTAAATTAATAATTCAAACGCAGCATTTTATAAGAGGAATGTTTCTTAGCCTAAATGTTTAAACATATTTACTTGAAGGTCAATATTCATTAAGATACATTACTTCGGAAAAAGTGTCCAATCTTTGGATGTGTCCAATGTAACGTGTTTTACCCTATCAGTCACATAAATTTCCTGCGATAAATTAAATCATATTTTTCGAAGAGAATTCAATCGCGTCGCGTTTGGGCCCAAATAAAAACAGTCAATATTACATTCACTGATTCTTACGTTTTCAACCTCTAAAAGAATAATATTTAAAAAATTTGTCAATTATTTAGTCCACCCATTGAAACAAATTTTCAATATTCTCATGTGACTCCAGTTTTCAAGAAAGGGATCACGAGTGAAGGTTCCAACTACCGGCCTGTATCTTTAGCTTGCGTTTGTTGTTCTTGAAAAAAATCATTAAAGCTCAAGTTACAAACTTTCTTCCTATCAATAATTGTATTTCTAATCGTCAGTTTGGTTTTGTTAAGAAAAGATCCTGTGAAACCCAGCTTTTACTCTAAATAGTAAATCTTAATTGATAACATTGACAAAAAAATGGCAGTTGATGCAATATATTTGGATTTTTCTATAGCCTTTGATTACCACATTCAAAGTTTATTACAAAAGTGGAAAAATATGGTCTTAGGGGAAATTTATTGTCCTGGATTACTGATTTTCGTCATAATAGACAACAGAGAGTTACGTTAAAGAATACCCTGTCTACTTCTCGAAATGTAACTAGTGGCGTCCCATAGGGCAGTGTTTTTGATCCTCTATTATTCCTTTTATATGTCAATGATATAGATAACCTACCACGATCACCTGAAGTAAGCACGTTTTTGTTCGCTTATGATATAAAAATTTATAGCCGTACTTAAAACAGTGTGGACCTTCAAGAATTTCTAGAATCTATTGTCAGATGATCTGAAAGAAACTCTATCTACTTCTAAAAGTAAGGTGTTTTGGATTTAATAACAAAATGAAAAAGTACAAAATTGACGATAAAATAATTGAGGATACTGATTATTATGTTAAAGATCTTGGTATTTTTTAACCAAAAACTTCAAATTTAATGAACATATAGAACTCAACTTTCCGGAGGTTTCTTATAATGATCGTTTGACTATATTAAAGTTAGAGACACTTGAAAGTAGAAGACGTTTGAATGATTTGGTTATATTATATAAGATAATAAACCATGAAGTAGATGTAAAATTGAGTGATTTCTGCGCCATTACACATTCTCAGACTCGGTCTAGCCACAATTGGAAGTTAACAGCAAATATAGCCGATAAGCTTACACGTAATACACATTATGTGACTATAATCCACTCATTCTGGTCTCTGAATAGTTTTTCCCTCATATCAACTTTTTGGGAACTAAAAAGAGTATAGCTTTACACTTCCAACACTATTGCAGCTTCTCCTAAAGACCCGTGGCCTGTACGAGAAGATGTCATTTTGTTCCAAAATAATGAAAGTAGGTATTCTCTTTTGATTGAATAATCTCTCAAGTTATTCAAAAACCGAATTTCCAGCCGGTCAATCGCTCATGTACGAATACGCCGAATCGCTGGCCGCCCGCGCTTTTTTGAAAATGTGCGATCTTCCTTTCTGCTTCAGAATGGAACCAAATGCCGAATATATGTCGCCTACAGGTAGAGACATACATGTAAGAGGTCCGACCAGTCGGGGGGGGGTAAACCCGGAATTTTGGGAGCGAGTTGAAAAAGCAGAAAATTTTCCCTGGCACGTTTTCTCAATTTTTCCGAGTTTGGGGAGGGGTTGGGTCATACCTGTACTTGGGGGGGGGGGGTTGGGGGGACCTCCCCAACTTGGCCAACCCTGTACCCAAAATCATTTCCACCCCAAGCCCCCCCCCCCCAGTTTGGAAAAAATTTTCAAAAAAGTGTATGGTTTTTGGCCTTTTTTGGGAAAAATTTCGACTTTTTCCTACCCCCCCCCTTCAAAATTTCGGATTTACCCCCCCCCCCCCAACTGGTCGGAGGTCTTACAGGTATGGGTTGGGTATAGGGTTGACCAAGTTGTGGGGTCCCCCTTACCCCCTCCTGTTACAGGTATGGGTCCGGAAAATACCGGTCCCGAACCAGTCACCTGTTTGTTCCTTCTGGCTCGTTAAAAACGTCGATGTTACAACATTTTTGAAAGTATTTTGTACGATTACCGGTTTTAGGCTTCTACAACCTGGATCGGTAATCGCAAAAATGTAAGAACCGGATCCGGCATTCTAAAGATAAACTGGAAATATGGTATTGCTTTCTGTAGATTTGTGGTAGAATTTTATCTATTTCAGGACGCGTACCCCTCCTAAAAGCAGGAAAAATGGTCGTCGGCGGTTTCGAAGGTATTGTGGATTTGGTCAATTTGAAAGTATGAAAGTTAGAAATCATTTTCTAGGGCATCCTAAGGAACAAACAATTTTTTCTTCTCAACTTGAAAAATTGGTGCTGAATCTAGAGAAAACACCCGTTCGAAGTTCGGTACATGAGGCACCAGAAGCCGTAGTCTATAAACCAAGTTTTGCATCGCGATATCCACAGTGGAAACTTGAATATTAGAGATATACCTGTAATTGGGGCGACCCCCCAACTTGTCGGAACCCCCCTCCAATTTGGTCAACCCCATAGTAATGGGGAAGTGCTATGGTAACCCCCCAGAAATCGTCGACTATATGGCTGGCCATTGGGTGACCCCCTGTCTAGGATTTTCCAATCCTTACCCATATGGTAGCCGTAGGGATCCCCATACTTTTGGTCAGAAAAATACTGAAAAATGTCGATTTTTGAACGCAAAATGATCAAAAACGTGAATTTTCTAAAACGTCAATACATTTTTTTGTCTTCCTAGGAAAAAATTACTATTTTTTGAACTATTTATCGGACTTTTCTCGTGAAAAAATCTATTTTTTTCCTTCAGAGACCCCTCCCTCCAAAATTTTGGGAATTACTAACCTTCGGCCCAAAAAAAGTGGTCCGACCCCCTTCCTCCCAGACCTTGAGGCCCCGTTACATGCATGGTCAATCCTATACCCAACCTTCTGTCCTCCCAAACTCTGAAAAATTGGAAAAAATGCCTTTTTTGTGAAAATTTTGGGACCCTCACCCCAAAATTTTGGGTTTACCTCTCCTAACTAGTCGGACATCTTACAGATAGGATTAGAGATGTATCGGTAAGCATGTTTTGAAAATATCGGGTCCGGGTCCAAAATTATAAAAATGTGGGGTTCGAGATTACTGCAGGGTCCAAAATTGCGAGAATATCGGGCCCGGTTCCGGGTCCAGAAAATGGTGGTGTAATTTCGGGTCTTGTTTCGGGTCCGGGTACTCGATATATCTATTGGATATAAGAAAGTCAACAAGTGTATCTTGATTACGAAAAAAATTAAAATGAGCGACACATCACGGGGCGAAAATTTTTGAAACTAACCAATCAAAAGGCGTTGCTTCGCCTCCTAACCACAACCTTCGAAGTGAATTCATGACGTCGATTCCCCGTGCAAATATCCTGTCGATTAGCAAGGGCACTCTCCTTCGGCGAGCCCTGACCTTCAAAAGTCACATTGAAAGGTTCCGTCCACTACGTGTATAAACATGTAGGAGGCGAAGCGACGGCTTTGATTAGTTAGTTTCAAAAATTTTTATCCTCTGATACTCGCCCGTCTTGATTATTTTTCTTAATGAACATGTTTTTCAAGTTTCGTCCTCGTTTTTTAAGTTGGAAAAACCTTGCTTTTTTAATTTCAATCAAAATATACGACTTGGTGAGAAATTTTAATATAATTCACTTCATACATTAAGGGTATCAATTTTTGCGCTTTACTCGAGAACAGAGATCTTGCCGCAGTCCGCGCTTATATCGATCTCGTTTACGATGTAATGATAAAAGCAGAGGTGAAAAAATTGTGAAATTTGATCTATTCGACTATTTTGCAAAGTCCAGAATATCAAATTTTGATGCCAAGTTTCATTGAATTGAACTATTCCTTTTAATTTTTCGTATTTCAGATATACATTTGCTGGAATCACGAATCAACTTATAACCAAGTTAACAAAATTTTTCATTCTCAAAAGTCAACCCCTTTGCATGTAATTAATTTTTTAAAGTTAACGAAGCCGCGATATTCGTCCGTTTACAGTTTTCCCTTGAATCATATTGTCACATGGCAGAGAAAACGTGAAATGCAAAGCTTTTTACGTTCGTGTGGTTGGTCGAATAAATCTTTCGATGAGGTGCAACATTCTTGTTTTTTTGCTATATTTTAGCACAATTTTTAAATTTCAGGTGTTAGATATAGTAAACGAATGTTGTCGTTCGTTGTCGACGAAGCTAGGCGAAAATTCATATTTTATTCTCGAAAATTCGTAAGGATTTTCAAAATTTAATGCTGAAAATGAGGGGATGAATTTTTGAGTTTTGAACGTAATTTAAAAGGCAAAAAGTGTTACAAAAGCTGCCTTATTGTTGACTAAATGTATGAATTTTTACCCAACAAATGAAGAATTTGAACGTCTTTTCATAAGAAATTTTTTCTTTTCTCGAAATGGCCATTCTCATTAAGGGTGAATCTCCTAACGGTGGTTCTCATATGAGCGAATCTCTAAAGCTTAAATAACGAAAAGTGTGATTCTGAAGGTGCGAGTGTTCAAAAAAGCGATTCTCATGGGAGCAAATCCACGAGAGGGCGTAGAAAAACGTAATTCGCAGAAGAACGATTTAATTTAGCGTTGTCAAAAAAACTAAAATTTGAGATTACTCTTGAACGGTGCAGGAATTCTTTCCTTAGTCGTGTGATGTAGTTTTACTTCCGGATCATTTTTCTATTGATTCTTTGCTTGTTTCTTTTAATCATTATGTTTCTTATTCTTTGTTTTTCTTGATGTTTCTATCAACTTCTCTCCGATTTTATTTTTCTTTCTACCATTTTGTCTTCTCTTCCCTTTGTTATTTGCTTGCTTCCAACTATGTAAAACTTTTGTATATTCCGAGACACTGTTTTTTCCACAAATGGTATATATCTCTTGTGGAAAAAAATTTTGAGGTCTTTCCACAAATGTGGAAAAAAATGTGGGGTTTTCATTTAGAAATGATACATTTTGGTGCATTTTAGAAGTTCCAAATCTCTAAATTTTCCGGCGTTTCGCGCCGGTTATAACTTCAATAAGCACTATTTATACCAAGCTCGGCATGTCTACCTTCACTCACCACTTATGTAATCTCTGATAGTTTTCATCATCCCAAACGTATTATCTCATGTTTTAATTGGTAGTCTTCAATATTTTATCTTGATATTTCATGAATATCCGCAATTTTCCTTGATACAATTTTTGAGAAAGATCAACACGTCAACTTTCCAAACTTTTTGAAGCGATTGTTCCTCTCTACGTAAAATGAATTGAAAAGCTTCATGAAAACAGTTTTCGAAAATTTCTACTCTTCTTACATCTATTTGACCGAAATCACGAAAGTTCATAATTTACTATTGGTGGCCGATTGCCGATGCATCGGCTGTAACATGTACAAAATGCAACCTGAAGTTGTTCAACATTCAATAATTAACAACATTTTCATTCATCCAATACGTCATCAACAAAAACATTTGTTGTACTATCTTCACTTTGATTGCCGAGTTGAGTTCACTAAAAGCTTCTTCAGCTTCAGCTTGTTTTTCAAAGTTGCACTATTGAATCCAATCGCATGCTTCAAGAATAAAAGCATTTGTACATTTTTCGGCATTAAACAGGATTTTTTCCACTTGTAACATCTTTTGCATTTTAAAATGATGATTCACTAGCTACTGACCCAATTGGAGCTGATAAAAATTTCATAGCAAGCTAAAGAAATTTTTTCATTATGAAACTCATTTTTTAACTGCACACAATTTTCACTCACATCAGCTAAATCTTGTTTTTGTTGCAGCATTTTTCTTCCAATAGTCTAGTGGCGAAGAATCAAAGTATAGTTTTGATTCAGCAATGTATTCCAAAACGATGGCTTTTGCTTGCTCATATGTTGACATTGCACATTTTTTGGGCTCCAGCTCATCTTAAGATGAACTTTCAATGGCTGAATAGTGCCTGAAATTTGTCAGTTTAATGCTTGAATTATTTACATTATTACTCATTGTAGTTTACTGAGAAAGTTTGGATGATGAGTTTGAAGATTTATTCAATTTTTGAATCATTTTTTTCAGAAAAGCATTGACTTTGTTGTTCTTGATCGAAAACCATTCTGACCAAAGCTGGTTCAGCTTTGTCTGCTGCTGGAGGATCACAGAAACCTATTTAATTTTGGTTTGTCTGATTAATATCTGTTATATTTCAAATTTCAATCCAACCTTCTTTTTATATCGATGATCTAGTAAGGATGCCGAAGCATAAAGTATATTGTCTTCAATGGGTTTAAAGTAGGCTCAATTATCATTTCCACAAAAATTTTGATTTTTCCCAACAATTCGTCCTTTAATGAACCCAAACCAGGAAAGTTGCCATTGTGAACTGAGTGGCATAAAATTCTTATGTTTTTCAAAAAAATTTAGGCACAAACTCTAGCTTACTTTCCTTCAGCTATTTCTTTCAAAATACTGGCGTTTTTAGATTCTTAAATTTTTACAGTTTCTGCAAAATTTTTTAACAAAGTGACAAGCTGCCAAAACATAATTATCTAAGGTGTGGATACACTATACATTTATTAAAATATATTCTTGCCGTGGCTAAAATATCCCATTTATAGCTTGTCAAATTATTTTTGTTATTTAGTTCATCAATGACAACACAGGGCAGTTATGCCAGACATTAAAACAACCATTTTCACAGAAAAATAATTTTTTTTACCAAAGTACCGTAAAATATAAATGTGAACAATCTGTTTTTTTAGGCATAAGCACCTGCATATTGTTACAAAAAGATGCCAAACAATCGGCCATCGGCCGTTTTTTGGCAAAACATCGGCCGATGGCAGAAAAACGCAACAATCGGCCGATGCATCGGTCCATCACTAGTTTGTTTATTATCCAACCTGATTGATCTAGAATATATTCCTCTCTTTTGAAAATCGAACTTTTGGTGATTCGCCCATTTGGAAACACTGTTCTCGCGATTCTCGAGAATCGCTCTTGTGGTGATTGCTCTTTTGACAACCGTTCTTTTGTTCTTACATTCTTGTGAAAGTTGGTTTTCTGGTGATCCGCTTGTTTGAAAATCGCTGTTTTGAAGATTCTCTCTCTTGAGAACACCGTTTTTTTTTTTCCTCAAATGGGGTCTTTTGAGGAAAAAAATTTCGAAATGAGGAAAAAAATTTTGGGTATGGTTCTCATTGTGGAAAAATTTTTGGGGAATTCAAAACTGAAAAGATGCGTTTTGGTGGACTTAAAAATATCAAAATCTCAAAATTTTCTGGCGCTTCGCGCCGGTCATGAGTATAATCTTAACTATTTTCTATCAGGCGCGGCCGTTAGCGTATCTACTCAACTTACTAATTAATGCTTCACAGTTTCTATCAATTAAGTTGACTCGTTTCATTTTCTAATCGTTAGCAGTCAATTATGTCGCCCAAAATTGAGATTTCTCATCAATTCTCTCAATTTTTTCTCTCGATGCTTGGAATTTTTTTAACGTTTGCAACCTGAACTTTTGCGTTTATTGAGGATGGAAATTGAAGACATCATTCTAGACTGCGATTTTAGAACTTCTGCTCATGAATATCTGTTGGAGAAATTTATTTTCCGGTGTTTTAGAATATATAAACCCGAAAGTTTTTCCGGCGCTTCGCGCCGGAATTTGAAACAAGTTACACTTCATCAGTTTGATTTTAATTCATTTCTCAACGTTATGAAGGTTCATTTTCCAGAGTTTTAGAAAGTGAAAATCCAAAAATTTTTCCGGCGCTCCGCGCCGGACTGAGAACTGAATAAAATTGGATGAATCTAATCGGAACCACAGAAATGTTAATAGCAGATTTAGTCCTGAGATCTCTATCGTTAACATGCTTCACCCGTTCCTGTAGAACACCAATATATTTTTCATGAGCTCATATTGACTAACAGAACCAGAATTTTCTCAATTTTTTTCCTCATTTTTGCAGGTTTCTGACTCCAAATACAACGAAATGCTTGGATATGCTCGTAAAATGCATAAAAAATCATCCGTAGTCACATTATAAACGTTTTTAAAAATGTGGAAAATTTTGGGAAAATGAGGAAAAAAATTTTGGGTCCGGTTCTCATGTGGAAAAAATCTTCGAGGAAAAAAAAAACGGTGCTTGAGAATAGTTCTTTTGGAGAATCTTTGTTTCTTTTGTTGTTCCATTCTTTTGAGTGTTTATATTTTGAAGATCCTCTCTTTTAAGAATAGCTCTTTTTCGAGAATCTTTGTTTTGAATATTTTCTCTTTAAATAATCGCTCTCGTGGGTTTCTATTGTTTGAGAGTTACTCTTTTGGAGATTCTTTCTTTTGAGAATCGCTATTTGCGCTTCCGTTATTTTGGGAGTTGATTCTTTGCACCTTTTGTCTTTTAAAAATCGTTGTTTTAAAAATTCGCTCACTTGAAAACCGCTATCTTCAAGATTCTCTCTTTTAAGAATAACTCTTTTTTGACATTCTTTTGAGAATCGTCGTTCTGGAGATGAACGCTTTTTTGAGAGTCTCTCCTATTACTTTGACTCTTTTAGCTGCGAAACATGTCATTTTCTGCATTTTAGATGCACAGAAGTAGATGCTTTAGTTTTCGGTCATTTATTCACGATTTTAACAACGGAATTACCCGCCGAAGTTGATTTGGCCCCCGTTGTGCGCCGGTATCAAAATTTAGTGGCATTTTGTCAACGAATTGAAAAAGATTTTTTCACGAAAGATGGTAGCGAATTGTCGTTGAGATGATGAGATTTTGTTTACGCCAAATAAATTAGTTGTATAGTTTTATGTAAACATGCTGGTTTTCGGTTCGTGCTCACGAAGACAAATGAACCCGAAGAGCTTGCGGTTATTTTTATCACTTCGCTCCTGCCACAATGTACTGTATCATATAATTGTTCATCATTAGTGTTTTTTTTGTGCCAAAACCACTGTTTTTTTCCACATTTGCACTATAATGTGGAAAAAAAATCTGGAATGTGGAAAAAATTTTTGAGGTCTTTCCACAAATGTGGAAGAAAAATTTGGGGTTTTCATATTGAAAAGATGCATTTTAGGAGGTCCAAATCTCGAAATTTTCCGGCGCTTCGCGCCGGTCATAACCTTAATAATCATCATTAAGTTCATTAAGTAGCTCAGGCGTGGCTTTTATCATGTCTACCTTCATTTATCACTTAATCTATAACAGTTTTCATCATCTTAAACGTAGTATCTCATGTTTTAATTGATAATCTTCAACATTTTATCATGAATTTTAATGAAGATTCGCATTTTTTCCTTTTGAGAAAAATCAATACGCCAAGTCTCTATGCTTTATGATGCGATTATTTCTTTGCTAACAAAAAATCAATTCAAAAGCTTCATGGAAATATCTTTCGGAAATTTATACTCTTCTTATTCATATTTTTTCGACCAAGTTCATGAGAGTTTACAAATAAATTACAGATTTTAAAAATTTTCAATTGAAATTCTAGAAATTTCGACTTTTGAACACATAATTGGGAATTTTTGCAGAGTACGGTGGCCACGCCGAAATTGGCGGTGGCCACGCCGAACCATTTGGCCCTGGCCACGCCGAAACATGTGGAAGAGCCTCTACAGCGCTGCGCCCTTCGGGCGCAGCTGCTGTACCCTAAGCCTAAGCCTAAGGAAAATTTTAAAGGAAGGGTAAATTCGGTGGCCACCGTCATCTGCAGTTTACCCCATAATTGGAATCTAATTCTTGAAATAAATGTTCGGAAAATTGATTTTCCAGCATCCCAGAATGTCAATATATCCATAAAATTTTCCGGCGCTCCGCGCCGGCAAGATTACCATTCTTTTTGGGCTTTCGCTTGTCATCATAGAGGACTTTTGACCATTGATTTGTTGTGTAATTCAAGTCAATTATGCTCTTGGATAGTTTGAAGCTTGAAAAAGCTCAAAAACAGTGCGATGAAGCGTCTGTGAGCATTTTTTAGCCAAAAAACGAGGATTTTAAGACGAAAAAAAATTTTTTCCACAAATGGAAAAAAAATTTGACCCCTTTCCACATTTGTGGAAAAAAGTTCGTGGAAAAAAAACAGTGGCCAAAACATGGTTTTTGGCACAAAAAAATTTGGAATGGCACAAAAAATTTTGAGCGTTTGTGCCAATTGGCACAAATTTTTGGGCCGGTCAAGCATTAATTTTCCTTGATTTTTAGACGTTTTGGTGCTGAAAATGCAAAAAATTTTTGTGCTATTGGCACAAATTTTTTTAGCCTTTTGTGCCAATTGGCACAAATGTCTGTGCGCAAAAAAACGCTGTTCATCATCCAGAAAGTCATACCCAGCGTTTTTTTGTGCACGGACATTTGTGCCAATTGGCACAAAGGGCCAAAAAAATTTGTGCCAATGGCACAAAAAATTTTTTCCAGCCTAAAAACATACTGAAAACTTTTAAAAAGTTTTATGGCCAAAAGTTTGATAAAAACATAACTAAAGGTTACTTTTGCCGCACTAATTTGCAAAAAATCGTGTCAACTCTATTTTTTCTTAAGCACGTCGGTGCAATAAGAAAAACTGATGAAGAAAGCAGTTTATACGATTCGGAAAGAAATCAGATGCTGCGAGTATTCAGATATTTTTATACAATTTTTCAGGCATTTTATATTTTTCTTTAATTTTCGGCTACAGTTTTCTTCTTAACGCAAATAAATCAAGGATGTCCACATACCTGTACTTGGGGGGGGTTGGTGGGGGACCCCCCCCAACTTGGCCAACCCTGTACCCAAAATCATTTACCCCCCCCCCCCCCCAACCCATACCTATAAGACCTCCGACCAGTTGGGGGGGAGGGGTAGAAAAAAGTCGAAATTTTTCCCAAAAAAGGCCAAAAAACATACACTTTTTTGAAAATTTTTTTAATTTTTCCCAAACTGGGCGGGGTGGGGGGGGGGGGAAATGATTTTGGGTGCTGGGTTGGCCAAGTTGGGGGGGGGTCCCCCCCAAGTACAGGTATGCCCCAACCCTCGCCCTCCAGTTGGGAAAAAATTTGGCAAAAAGTGTATGTTTTTTGGCCTTTTTGGGAAAAATTTCGATTTTTTTCTACCCCCCCCCCCAAAATTTCGGATTTACCCCCCCCCCCCCCCCAACTGGTCGGAGGTCTTACAGGTATGGATGTCCATAATGATTTTTCCTGAAAAAAACTAGAACGGAAGTCACGTCGCGTAAATTTTTGGTTGAAAAATTGCGCCAACAAGGTAAATTTTTCTGCTCGAATCAAACACCAAAAATAAAAATTTCGGTTTCCGATCAAACTGAATGAACAGTGCAAGTTAACTAATTCATTTTTCAATCATTGACAATATCAAAGTTTGTTGCGATCATACAAATCTATTATCGAATACAATTCTTTCAGATTCCTGACTCTTGATCAATATTACACTCAAGTAATTGACTCGGCGCGGAGCGCCGAGAAAATTTTCCGTTTTCAGCCCCTAAAATGACTAAAAATCAAAGAAATTCGGCATTCGACTATTCAAAAAATTTTTGTCAATTGGCACAAACGCTCAAAATTTTTTGTGCCATTCCAAATTTTTTTGTGCCAAAAACAATGTTTTGGCACAAAAAAAAACACTGGTCATACCCAAACCCAGTGTTTTTTTTTGTTTTTTTTTATGGAAAAAAGTGAAAATTTTCGCGCGCTTCGCGCCAGGTTTCAATTTATTTATAATTTTTTTTATTTTTCTAGTGTGCGGTTAGAAAATGTCATTTTAGTTAGCGCTTATAGGTTCTAATTATCGACATATTATGGATAAATGTTTGATACTATTGTTTTTTGACGAATTTTATGAAAACTAACATTTTTCTCAGACCTCGGTCATTTTCCCAAAATTTTTGTGATCTTCATAAACATTATGACTTTCATATGATCAAAACATTTTGAGTGTAAGCACTGTTTTTTTTCCACGAACTTTTTTCCACAAATGTGGAAAGAGGTCAAATTTTTTTTCATATGTGGAAAAGTTTTTTTTTCGTCTTAAAATCCTCGTTTTTTTTCGCCTGGAAGTGCTCATAAAGACTTTATTTAAGTGTTTTTGAGCATTTTAAAGCATTCTGATAATCATTTTGATCATTTTTTTTCTAAAATTAGATTCAAATTTTGTGTTCATGAATCGTGATTTCTAGAAATTTATCAGTCAAAAAATTTTAAAACCATTAATTTGTTCGTAACCTTTCGTAAATTTGGCCGAAAAGCTATGAGTCAGAAGCGTAGAAATTTTCCAAAAATACTCCCAATGAAGCTTTTGAATTCAATTTTCAAACGCTTCAAAATTCAATTTTCAATTGCTTCAAAAAGTTTAGAAAGTTGGCGTGTTGATCTTTTTCAAAAATCTATGAACGAAAAAAGGCGAATCTGCATTAAAAATAAAGATACTTAATATTCAACTATTCAAGATTGCCAATTTAACATGAAATAATATATTTAAGATGATGGAAACCATTAAAGATTAAATAGTAAGTGAAGGTAGAGATACATTTTGCATCTTTTCAGAGTAAACAAAATCCGAATTTTTTTTATTTAATGTATTCAATGAACTGAAATTTTATCCTAATCTTTTTTTTAATGTTTTTGTATATCGTTTGAATATGATCAATTTTGATGTATTTTCATCATTAGAATCTGACTTGAAAATCGAAATTTTCTATTTTTCCCACATTTTCGGTGAATCACTGACTCTATGAAGCTAAAATGCAAATTATTATTACATTTTTTTAAACATAGGCGTAAAATCTGGCGATCATTTTAGGAAATTTACCATTATTACACAAAAATATTAAGCATGGAACAAGCCCGCGAAGCCGCTCAAGTCGTCACAGAATTTTTTCAAGGCAATCCTTTCGGAACGCACGTCGGTCACATGATAGGTTAGAATAGCACTCATTTTTGTACATCTGTACGATAGCCCTTATCCTTCTTTTCCTATAGAACAAGCTACCGACGAATCTTTACCTGCCGAAAATTGGGCGCTCAATATGGATATATGCGACGCCGTCAATTCCTTGCCCGATGGGTAAATTAGAAATTCAAAGAAATACATAATTTGAATTATTTGCATCAAAATGTGACAAATTAATAATCAATCGATAGATTTGGTCAAGATCTATCCAAAAAAATTTTAAATCATAGAATCATCATTTCTCATCCAGATATGGACGTTCAAAATTCCGAAAATTACACTTTTCTGACTCGAATATTTTGTGTAAACGTTTTGAATGCATACATGTAATTGGGGGAGAAAGTGCTATAGGAACCCCTCCCTCAGAAATCTTCGGCCATATGGCTAACCATTGGGTGACCCCCCCCTCAGGCCGGCAGGCAGGGAGGGGTTGGGGGCCCGAAATGTTTCGGTTGTTGTTTTGAAGAAAAATTCAAGTCAGAAATGCCAATTTCACAGTAAATTAAGTGAAAAAAATGTGTGACAGTCCGACCCCGAGGAAAAATTTCTGGCTGCAGGCCTGCCCCCCCCCCCCCACCAAGATTTTCCAATCCTATGGCTAGCCATATGGTAGTCATAGGGACCCCCATACTTTTGGTTGGAAAAATACTGCAAAATATTCATTTTTTATGAAAAATGTTAATGTAATGTCAACGTTCTGGGCGCTCCGCACCGTGAATACATTTTTTACAATTTTTTAGACAAAAATAACCATATTTTGGACGTTTTTGGTGAAAAAAATCAATTTTTTCCTTCAGAGACCATTTTTTGTTCAAAAATTGACATTTTTCATCAAAAATTGATGTTTTCTGGTATTTTTTACAGTACATGTATGCTGACACGTATATTCTGTGTAAATTTTCCAAATGTAGAATCGTAATCTGTCGTGTGAATACCATTTTTACCAAATTTTCTCTAGAAAAAAATCATTTTTTAGGCCCAAAGACGCCGTTAGAGCTATTCGCAAACGTTTACAAACGCATATGGGCAAAAATAACAAAATCGTACTATACACGTTGACCGTTTTGGAAACGTGCGTCAAAAATTGCGACATACGTCTCGTGCAATTGATAACGCAAAAAGAATTTTGTCAAGATTTAATCAAATTGATCGGATCGAAATACGACCCGCCGGCCGTCGTTCAAGAAAAAGTTTTGGGATTAATTCAGGTGAAGAAATAAGAAACTAGATTTTCTTGTTTAAACTGTGTTTAAATGTAAAAGATTGTAAAAAGAGCCGATTTTTTTTTTGTTTGAAATTTTCATAGAAATTTAATTTTTATTCTAAATTTACAAAATCCATCATTCTCAAGACTTTTTTAGTCGTGGGCGGATGCTTTTCGTGGAAAGCCAGATTTTAAAGGCGTATGCGAAGTTTACGACGAATTGAAAGCCAAAGGAGTCGATTTTCCCATGACGGACGTTGATTCTATGGTTCCGATTGTCACTCCTAAAAAAGTTAGTGCCGATTAAACATTAAGTTAGTAAATTGGTATAAAACGTGTATTTTTGGTGTTTTGGGCAAGCTTTCTGTTTAATCTGTTATGTTGTTTATTCCCGATCGCGACGAAAAATTACAATAAATAAGTTTTTAACATTCCTAGCATATTTTGTGCTCAAAATGTGACTCTGAAAATCATGATTACACATCCCGTGTATTTCTAATTTCGACGAAAAAACATATTCTTTGAAACTTTCAGCACTGCTTTTCCTTAATCCACTCTGAAAACCAAGATCCTAGTTTTGACGAAACCTTCGCACAAATAAAGATTTTTTCGTTTATTTGATGCGCAAAATCTAACTGTGAAAATCACAAATTTTGACAAAAAATTTCTAAAAATAGATATTTTGCTATTTTCAGCAGTTTAATGCTCAAAATTTGACTGTGGAAACCACGATTATGCTCTGTGTTCATAATTTTAACGATAAATTTACAAAAAACAAAATTTTGAGTAGTACTTTTTTGCTTAATCTAGCTCTGAAAACAACGATTACACTCTCTGTTGCTATTTTCGACAAATAATATGCAAAAATAACTTTCTGGCACTTTCAGCATGTTTTGTGCTCAAAATTTAACTTTGAAAATTATAAGTACGTTTCATATTTCTATTTTTGACCATTTTTTGGCATTTTTAGTACGTTTTTTGGCTCAATCTGACTGTTAAACCAAGAATACAATGTCTATTCTCGATTTTAACGACAAGTTTTCAAAGAAATGATTTTCTCGACATTTTCAGCGGGTTTTGTGCTCAAAATGTAAACCCGAAACCTATTCCTCATTTCGTCGAAAAACTTATCGCGTTTTTTGCTCATTCTTATCCCGAAAATTACGATTTTACTGTTTATTCCTGACTTGGAAGGAAAATTTCTCATCTGTTTGAAATTTTGGCAGCATTTTGTTCCTCTTTTTTATAGGTTATAGTCGAGGATCAATGTCAACAACGTTTCAAAGTGAGTTACAATTTTTTCGGATCTCTTCTTCACTCTTTTTGACTGCAAAAAGTTGCGCAAATTATAATTCTTAATTTTTAGCTACCACCAGAAACACGTTCGGTGCCGGACCAAAAACGAACGACCGGTTCGGTTCTTCTCAACGATGTTCAATTGACAAAATTGCGATCAGAATTGGACATTGTAAACGGAAATGTGAAAGTTCTGATGGAAATGTTAGGCGAATTACATCCCGGCAACGAAGATCCGGAAGATTTACAGTTATTGAAGGTTTGATTTGGTTTTTTTCTCGCTTTTTTGTTTCTGTTTGTTTTGCTCTGCTTTTTATTATGTTTTATGTATTTTTTTCATCATTCGTTGTTTTTCGTTTTGCCATGTTCATTATTAATTTTTTGCTTAAGTTTGATTTTCGTTCTTTTTTGCATTTTTTCTTCTTTTTTTTCTTTGTCATGCTTTTCTTTTGCGTGTTTTCTAGTTTTGCTTCACTATTTAGTATTTATCCCTTGTTTTTTATTTTGCTCCATATTCCTTGTTTTGCATTTCCCTTCACTTTTTTGTTTATTTCGCTTGTTTTGTTCTGGTTTTTATTCTTTTTTGTTTTGATTTCGTTCCCAGTTTTTTTGTTCTGATTTCGTTCTCAGTTTTGTTTATTCCGCTTTCTATTCTTTTTTTGGTTTATGCTCTTCCGGTTTGTGGTTTTTTGTTTGATTTCTGTTCTCTATTTGCCTAATTTTTGTTGTTTTGCCTTAGTTCCCATTTTTGTAATTGTTGCTTTGCTTATTTGTTTTTTCGCTTTTTGTTTTAGCATGCTTATTATACTTTTGCTTTGTTTCTGTTTGCTTTTCATTTTTCATTCTGGTTTTACCTTAGTTTTCTGCCTTGTTATTACTTTGCTTTTTCTTTGTTGTATTTCCTTTCATGTTTTGTTTTTCTTTGTACTTCATTCTAATTTTTGTGCTATTTTTTGCTTTACATTGTGTTGATTGTTTTTTTATTTGTATTAGTTCTTGTTTTGCTCTTCTTATGATTTTCGATTTTCTTTCTATTCCCTGTTTTATTTTGTGTTTTTTCTTTGAATCGCTTTTCGTTTTTTCAACTCCACGGTTTTCTTTTGTTTTCTTCAGAGTTAAGTTTTCTTTGTTCCCCTTTGCGTTACTTTTCTACTTTACTTTTCTTGTTCTTTTGAGTTTATTTTATTTGTTTTGCCATGTTCTTTAGTTTGATTTGCATTCCTTTTATTCTTTGTCTGACTTTTCGCTTTTCCTTGTTTGTATTTTCATTTTGCTTTTTGTTTTTTGCTTGTTTTATTCTCATTTTAATTCTTTGTTTTGCTTTGCTTAATTTTTGTTTTTTTTCCAGGATTTGCATAAAACTTGTCAACAAATGCAACAACGTTTAGTCGTACTTTTACAACAAGTAGCCAACGAAGAAGTGACCAGTAAAAATTTGCATATTTGTGCACACTGATGTGTCTAATTTTTAATTTTTTTAAATTTTTCTCCTATAGGTGAACTCCTCATGATCAACGACGAAATGAACAACGTTTTTACCAAATATGATCGCTATTTTCAAAATAGATCGTCGGCGAATAACGACGTCAAAAAATCCGACGCCGCCTTGATAGATTTTAATTCTACGAGGTATACTGTATAAGAGTTTGATTTTATAATCAAAATTGACTTTGATCAGATCTTGATCAATTTTCGAGTTTGAACTGATTTGATAGTCTGATTTTGAATTCGACATTTATAGTATCGGATTATTAATCTATAACTAGTTCTTATACGTATAGCTTCATAAAAAATTTGTTTGTTTTGTATGATAAGACCATTCCATCATCCATCAATAATCAGTTGAAGTTTGATTTGCAATCAAAACTGATTTTGATCAGATCTCGATCGATTTTTGTAATTTGAAATGATTTAGTAGTCTAATTTTTTGAGGTCAAAATAATTTTTTGTTCTTCAATGTTATCCAATCGATTTTTACACTATTCTATTTTTTCATTGATTTTCATTAAAAGTTTTCATCAAATTTGACCATGATCAGATTTTAATTGATTCTTGCAATTTCAACTGATTCAGTAGTAGAAATTTGAGTTCAAAATAATTTTTTATTTTGTAGGATGCGATCATACATGTAACGGAGCCCCGATGTCTGGGGGGGGGGGTCGGGCCACTTTTTTTGGGCCGGGCGTCAGTGGTTCCCAAAATTTCGGGGAAAGGGGTCTCTGAGGGAAAAAAATCCGATTTTTTTCACGAAAAAAGTCCGAAAACGGTTCAAAAAATAGTAATTTTTGTCTAAAAAATGTATTTATGGCACGAAGCGCCAAGAAAATTGACGTTTTTGACTATTTTTTGTCCAAAAATTTACATTTTTCAGTATCATTCTGACCAAAAGTATGGGGGTCCTTAGGGCTACCATATGGCTAGCCATAGGATTGGAAAATCCTGGGGGGCGGTCGCCCAATGGCTAGCCATATGGTCGACGATTTCTGGGGGAGGGGGTTTCATAGCACTTCCCACCCCCAATTACATGTATGGATGTGATCACCATGTCGTCGAAGTGATTTTTATAATAATGTTAATTTAATTGCAGAAGTTTGGTTCAAATTATTTTTTTCGAGTTTTAATTCATTTAGTAGTTCGAGTTTGAATTAAAAATAATTTGTTTGTTTTGTGTAATGAGATCATGAGTTCGTCCGTCCATAAATTGACAATATATAGAAATTTGACGGGATCAAAATTGATTCAATCAGATTTCGATTGATTTCCAGAACTTGAAAAAATTTTATAGTGGAAACTTGAGTACATCATAATTCTTTGATTTAGTATAATCATCTATAACTATTTCATATAAGTTTGATATTTCGACCAAAATTGATTTTGATCAGAATTTGATCGATTTTTCGAATTTAAACTGATTTGATGATAGAAATTTGAGTTTAAAATTTTTTTCATTTATGCATTTTTAATGTTATAAAAGAAGTGAGTTTTACGGTTTAATTTTTAATCAAATTTGTGGCACATTCGCTGATTTTAATCAAAATTGCTCTCAATCAGAATTTGATTGATCTATGAAATTTTAAGTGATTTGATGCTCGACATTTATGTTCGAAAAGATTTGATTATAGGTTTTAAACAAAGAAAAACAGAAAACAAAGGACAAACAACTGAAAAACAACAAATTTTGGATGATTCAATTGATGAAGTATTGAAAATATCAGAAAAGTTCAAGTTGATCAAAACATTACTTTTTGACTCGTGATTACCAAAATTAGGTCTTCAGTTTTCAATAGTTTGTGAACAATTTTTATTGTAAGCTTTCGTTGACAGTTGACTATTGTATTTTCAAGGAATAAAGTAAGCAGCCTTTAGCTAAAAATCGCGGTATACTGTAGTTGATGAACTTTTTGAGTGAAATATGCTATCTTTTCGTAGTTTACTGTGTTTTTGAACATTTTTACTATTTAGGCCAAACGACGAGATCAACGTTTCTTTGGGCAGCGCGGCGCAACAAAAGGGCGCCAGAGAGCCGCTGCAGCAAGTAAACTTGGATTACTGTAGAATTTTCGTACTTGATTATTTTACACAATTTTTTTTGTAGTCGACAACTAGCCACCAAGCTGACGGTAAGCATTCTAAAAGGTTGTGTTGAAATCTGATAACGATATACCGTAGAGTAGATACAGTAATTGTGTTTCGGGCGAAGATTTTTTCTCCAATTTTTTCATGTAGAATCGTTCAAACTTTTTAGTTGAACAAAAAACTTCATGCGTCCAAATTTTTTCATGCTAACGAAACTTTGGCACACGAAAGTATAGAGTGAATTTCATGGTTATTTTACGTGCTTGCTTTATACAGATACGGCCAAAGCACCTTCAAATGAAGAAAATCTTTTCGGTTTGTGATTTTTTGAATTCGCTACTCTCATGGTTGTTACTTTCGAAAATTTGATGCTCATGAAGAATCATTCATGAAGAATCAAGTGTTTCAAATATTCGCGACAAAGAAATGCATTGTGAATGTATATATAAGGCTTATATGCTTTACGCGGATAATTTTTATTATTGCTACGTATTTATTGTTGGTATATTTATGTGGTTTTTTGTCGCTTTTGTGCGTCTGAAAATGTAATGCGGTGTAAAAATAGAAAAAAAAACCAATTTACATTTACAGATTAGATTACTGTACTTGGGAAACAAATGGATAAAGTACGGTACGGCCAAAAAGTGCATCCATTAACTGCGTGCAATGCAGAAAGGTGCTGTAATTAAAAAATGGAATAGTACAGTGTCACAGTAAAAAGGGAAAAGTGGTATCATGGACGGCGTGTCCCCAATACAGTGATTCTCATTGTAGCGAGGTCTCAAAACAGCGAATCTGAATACAGCGCACAGTAAAAAGTTCAATGCGTTAGAGTGAACGCACACGTCATTTTTATAATAAATATGCAAATTAGGTAGGTATATTAAAATCGTTTTCGATAGTTGAGATGTTTGCATTTGGCCATCTAAGTTCCACATGCTTTTGTGCTGCAGTCGCGGTAGGTATGCACGAACGGACCATTCCAAAATCACAAAATAATGTAATCTGTCGGAAAAATATTTTTGCAAAACGTTTGAAAGAAAACAAAACATTATGATGAGGACTCCCGATTAAAATTGTTTCGTGTGAATTTTAATTGCAAAAAAATAAATTAATGAAATAAATAAAACAAAATGAAATAAGCAAATAAAATGGGATGAATAAAATAATTGAGCACTAAAGGCAGAACAAAAAATAAATAATAAAGAAACGAAAAGTAAAATAATGTAATAAAAAGTAGGCAAAAAATTTATCAATAAGTACACGACGTGAAAAAAATAACAAAAAGTGGTTCAGAATAAGAAGGATATAAGAGAGGATTAATCAACAAGGGAAAAAAGAAACAAAAAAAATGCACCACAAACCAGAATAAAAAGGTGTAATGTGGGGAAAACACATGGTATAGAGCCATAATGTCAAAAATAATTTCTGTCAATACGTATGACAACCATACATGCACATAGGGGGTGCCATCATTTAAGAAAGATTAATTATGTTCCTACAACAAAGTGCACTATACCAAAGATGTAGGGCAATCAACAGGGTTTCTGAAAATTTGAAAAAACATGTAAAAATGGGCAATGACACCCCCCTGGAATACCAAAAACTATTGGACCCAAAATCTAGATACTTTGTGTGTGTGCATGGGTCGAACTCTATCCGTAAATTTTCAGTGATATGAGGTACTACTCAATGCATTGTAGAGGGCATTGCATCAAACCTTTGTCTTAGGATTTTGCAAATCATGCTGTTGCTGCTCAGTCTGCATCAAAGCGAGAATATACACTATTTCACTAATATAATGTTGATGTTACTGTAAAAATTTGAAAGCTTCAAGTTAACAGCCGCACGAGATATGGTTCAGAGAACCTGAGTGACAGGACTCGAATGGAGGAGGAAATTTCACCTGTTTGAGAGTTCTGTACTTCTGCCTGATGGATTCTGCACTATCTTTTTAGACTGATGGTTAGTACTCATGACCAGCAGTATTTTGTATATCTTCATTTTAAAATTAAATCAACTACGAGTGTGGTATAGAGGAAAGTTTTAACTTAAAGTTTGAGTTACTATCATCCCATGCAAAGTAACCTGATTCAAATTTCCTCATAAATTTACCGATGAAACTCGGCCCCGTGCACACCTGCAAACTGTCTAGATTTTAGGCCCAACAGCTTTTGAGATTCCAGGGGGAGGGGTGTTTTTGCCTATTTTTACATGCTTTTCGAAATTTGCAGAGACCCTGTTGATTTTAAGGCCCAGGTTTTTATACTTATGTTGCTCCTTTCAGGGTACCCTACATCTTTGGTACAGTAAACTTTGCTGTAGGATCGAAAAATTTTCTTCCTTATATCATGGCCGTACACCTATGATGACAACCGGCATCCACCAGATCGAAACGGAGGACCAAATAGGTCTATTAGGCCAAAAAATGCAAAATCTCCATTTTCCCATTTTAAAGATAACGATAACTTCTTTGCAAATTCGCTATATTGTGAATGGCTGTTTTGAGACATCGCTATTTTGAGTTTCGCTGTTGTGTGTTTCGCTGAATAGGAGTGAAACCAATATATCATCTGGGAAAGAAAGAAAAATCATCACAGAAGTGAAAATTTATAAAATTACAGTAAGATGCCGTTAACTGACAGTGTGCGATGACAAATATAATTTACGTCAAAAAAGTTAACGGAAGAGGTACAGTATCGGAAAAAGTATAATTATAGAATATTTACTGTTTATTGAAAAAAGTACTACAATACTGTTACTTTTTGACAGCACGATTGAAAAATACGGTTTTGAAAAAAGGAGAGAAAGCACATACAGTATCGTAGCAGAGAAAACGGTTACAGATACAGTAAACTACTATTAATTGGAAGTGTTATATGTAGGCGGAAAAAAGCGAAATAGTACATTATCACAAAGAATCAGCATATGGGAAAGAATCACAGATCAGTGTTCGTCGACAGTGTGATGAAAATGTTACTGTAAATGTAAAAAAGGGTAAGTATTAAAGTAACACTGTAAATAGCTCATAAATACAAAGAGTCCATTTAACAGATTTTTTACTTACAGTAGTAGTAAAGAAACGAACTTTTTATTGACAGTGTGATGAAAACGACACTGCAATTGGAAAAGGCGAGAAATTACAGTATCACAGCGAAGAAAAAATACAGTAAAGCCCGGTTCATACTTCTGCGCGTTGCTTGGCGAGCATGCTCGACGCTGTGCTCGGAGATGCTTGGCGAGCACAGGGTCGAGCAAGCTGCTCGCCGAGCATGCTCGACGCGTAAATATTTGCTGGGCGAGTAGAACCCCGAGCACAAAAAATTTGCTCGTCGAGCATGCTTGGGGTAGTATAAAAATGTTCTACTCCTCCGAGCATGCTCGTCAAGCAACATACGTTATAAGTATAGACAATGAAAAACTGCCTATGGGCAAGGCAAAACTATGTAAAACTGTGACTCGGTTTGCATTGTATATAGTTCAAAATAAGCTGCGTGCGTTCTGCGTGTAGATTTTTTTGTTGTAAAAATTTTTTTGTGATGTCTATTCGAAAAAAGTTACCAGAAGATGAAAAATTTAAACTTATTGAACTTGTTCGTGAAAAAGAATTTCTGTGGAACGTTCAATCAGTCGATGAGAAGGACGTCAGGAAAAAACGAATTTTGGAATGTAATCGTGGTCCCGACATGCAGTTAATTTGAAAAAATCGCTCTGCATCATTATTTTTCAAGTCCGAAAAAAGTGTGGCATGTTGACCAAACTGCGACCTCGCCCTGTTCATAGGACGCACTGACCATCGTCTTCGATTTCTTTTGATCAAGCAATTATTGACGTGCAACAAATGGGTAAGAACGCGAATTTTCAAGGTTTTGGAAAAATACATTTCAAAACGCAAAACTCACAGACCGATCGATAAGCAGAAATGAAATTTGTCGCCGCGAAAAATTGGCTCGCGAAGTATGAACCAACTCCGAGCATGCTCGCCGAGCAAGATGCTGGCCGAGCGTCCCCGAGCATGCTCGCCAAACATGCTCAGAGCTGCGCTTGGAGACGCTCGGCGAGCATGCTCAGGGTAAATTTGCTCGCCAAGCAGAAGTATGAACCGGGCTTAAGATGCTGTTCATCATCTGTGATAAAAAAACTTCACAGATTTATGGATGAGACTACTTTCTCCCTCTTATGCTAGTTTTTTAGAAGGCTATGAATAGTTTGATATTTCTCAATATTTGTTATGTTTGTTATTGTACACTGCGCACAGTGCAAAGGGCTGTGGATTGGTAGGGCATGCGATTTGCATGGTTCTAATCATACAATTTTTGATCTATAGATGTAAATTTGAGATTAAACCATAGGTTTTTTCATTTTTCTAAGATTCTTGTATTGAAAATGAGATATGAAAGACTATCCTTTGGAGAAATTACAAAACGATTTACACTTTGAGATTCTGAGGAGTTCGACCTCATGTTTAATACCATAGTGATGTTTACAAAATATCTCTGAAATCCGTAAAATGACAAAAATTCATCGAAACTGTTCACACAATTTTTTACTATATGATTTTTTTTTTCGAAAAAAGCTAAATGTTGATTTGAGTTGAAATTTTCCGTAGTATATTGTAATGGCAAAAAACAAATAGTGCTTAGTTAGTTTCCACTCTCGATATTCACAACTTTCAAGGTAAACAACTATATTTTGCTGTATTTTTACGAAAATGACTCGGAAAACCTAAGAAGTCGATAAAGGATCTTCAACCAAAGATTCATTTTTGAAGATATTAATGAGTTGTTACTGTAGCTTCAGCTTTTACAGCAACAGAATTCCATTTTGCATCATTTGCTTTTCTTATGTTATTTTCTTCAGAGTCCTCCTCTTGGTATTTTCCATTTTGTGGACAAACATTTTCTTCACCTAGCTTTCAATAGTCACTTATACTGTAAAATGTCTAGGTTTACTGCAGGAAGTCCAAATATATTGTTGAATACATATCTGTAAGAGGTCCGACCAGGGAGTAAACCCAAAATTTTGGGGTGGGGATTCCAAAATTGAGGGGGGTGTCGTTGAAAAAACTCAAAAAAGTCGAAAAAATTTGAAGAATTTTCCCAAAAAAGGCCAGAAAAAACCATTTTCCCCAATTTTTCCGAGCTTGGGGCAGATTGAGTATAAGGTTCGATCAAGTTGAAGGTGGGGCAACCCTAACCCCTCCCTCGATTACAGGTATGGTTGAATGTCCATTTATCCTGTAGAATATCCACTACACTTTGTATAATTATATTCAGTTTTACTCTAGAATTTGAAGTTATACTATTGAACATTCATTATTACTATAGAATGCTCAATTGTATTGTAGTATGTCTAGTTACCCCGTGTTAATGTTATACTGTAGAAGGTTCAATTATACTGTATAATGACAAATTATATTATAAAATTTTTATTTGTACTGTACAATATTCAATTATATTGAAAAGTATCCAGTTATACCGTTTAATGTATAGTTATACTGTCGAATGTCCAATAATAAATAATGTATCTATATATACTGTATCCAGTTGTACTGTAGAATGTCCAACTATGTTCAGTTATTCTCTAGAATTTGAAATTGTACTGTCAAAGCCACAGTTATACTGTGGAATGCCCAGTTATACCGTAGAATGCGTACTGCAGAATGTCCACTTATTTTGTAGAATGGCCGGTTACAGTGTATAATGTCCAGTTATGTTCAGTTATTCTCTAGGAATTGGAATTACACCATTGAACATCTAGTCATACTGTAGGATGTTCATTTTTTCAATGGAATGTCCACTCACATTGTATAATGTCTATGTTATATTATGAAAATGTATATTATGTTGTTATGTTATGTTCAGTGATACTCTAAAGTTTTCAATACTTTACGCTGGTTAGATATAGAGACCGGATTTTTAAGGACAAAAAATGAATGAAAAAGGGCAGTAAAACTGGCAAGAAATGGCAAGAAAAAGGGCAAAATTTCCATGGAAAAAATTATTTTAGCAGAAAATCAATTTATTTCAATTCTACATCTAAAAGTTTAACAATGTTGACCATTTCAATATTTTGAAACATGGAATTTGGACGCTGGTCAGCTAAGATACATTTATACTGTGAAAAAAATCGCTCTGCATCGAAGGGACACTAATGGAGCATACATAATTTTCAATCGAAATCCTAAATTTTTATCACTTGTAAACGATAAAGTATCATGATTTCTTGTCAAGCTGGCCGTAGCCAGTCTCTTGAAATATGGCCTATTGGTCTTCTTTTTAATACCACTTTTTTCGATCTTCGTGATTGCACTGACCAGAAGCATAATATTTCTTTAGGACAGAATTTTGTTAAATACATAAAAAACGAAGTGCAGTCACATGTTTATTTTCAATGCATTGTTTTGAGCTGACTTTCTTAGACTTACTGTTATATTTCCTTTAAGTATCAATTTTAAAAAATGATTTAAATTTGTTGGCAATGCTGGTCAATTTAGAAGCTGGAACTTTCCGCATTGTTAATAAATTTATTTAAAAAAATAGAGAATGTCAGGAATGATGGAAAATTAAATTAAATTCAATCATACATTACTTTGATCAGGGAATCTGCGTTATACAATAAAAAAGTGCAAAATGCAATTTTGTGCACGTATTTTAGTTCAAATGAAGAGCAAATTTAGCAAGATAGGGATGTAACATACCTGCTAAAGCAGTACTGTAAATATATAGCATACTGTATGTAATAGACATTTATTAGATATTATTTTATTTTTATCGTCTCAAGGATGTCTGGGATTCACACCCAAACATTCCTACAAAATTACGTGAAGTACTTTATTTTGATCCGTTCACACCCCGGTAGCCCAATTAAGATGCCCTAATTAATTTGCACAAACGGCAGCTGTTCCCCTAGAACCTACACTAAACTACACATTCCACAGCTACCGTAATCCCCCGTAAAAATCGTAAACAACACCTGCACACAGTAAAATACGTAGAAGCCCCGCCGTACAGTAGTCTCAAGTGTAACGGTAGCGGCGGCCCCACAAAACATGTGTATACAGAGAAACCGATACAGGAAGCATGCACAGAAGCACAAATGTGTGGCCAAGCCCACCATAGAAAGCAAGTGAAGCACAGAAAGCATACGGTACCAGAAAAGCGTTAGAGAGGCGTAACTAAGTAAGCATAAAAAGCGTAGCAGGAAACGACGATTGGCGGAAGAAGATGGACAGAAGCTCGACCTCCCGCGACGCCCAGGGAGTGGCCAAAATCGCCGTATAAAAGCAGAAGCAAAGCGTGATTTAGTTAGTTGTTAGACTGTTGTAATCGTTTTGTTTTGATCCGCGGCTGTTCCCTTATTTGCAAGCAACCGTCTTCGAAAGCAATTAAACCGTGTCGTGTATTTTTATTTGCAAGCAACCGCGCCGCCCCGTTTTGTATTCAACGTTCAAGCGACCGTCGATTGTTCGTATATTATCGCCCCGTATTTGTAACCGTACGCCAGCGCCCCCGTCCCGTTATTTGTCCCCGCCGTATCGACCGATTGGTTAGAAGTAAAGTACCTCACACAAATCTGGTCGTTACATATTTTGGTGACTGTACCGTTACGTTAACCAGTGGAACTCCCTGCCCCCAATTAGGTGTACTCTTATCTGGGCATTTAGAAGCATTAGATAATACAGTAGTAATCATTTCCTACAGTAAGATGGTATTCGTATTAAGCAAACTGGAAATCCCCTCCAACGAGACATTAAGCGATACATTTAAACGAATACAGCGTGAAGCAAAAATTGAAGCATTTAAGCAGAAATCCCATCGTAAACCAAGAATGACCCACCAAACGCAAGATCATTTAGGAGAAATCGTTAGAGAACAGATAAACGATTTGTTTTCGGAACATTTTTGTACCCTACGCACACAATTGAATCAGAATACAGTAAACCCTACCCTAATAGACGATCTAAGAACAGCAAACATTCGTAATAACATGGCAAACAATTTCTACGCGAAACCTACAGTATTCACGGGCGGCGTGACCCAACATTTTGGTGAATGGAACAAAAGATTAGAACAATTCATGGCACTCCAAGGCATGAAAGATACAGACGTACAGTTAAAGTTGGCATGTTTAGAAATTCATTTAGGAGGAGCCGCGTTAGCAAAATTCAAAAGTTTAGCAAATTCCGAAAACCCTCCCCACACATACGAGCTGTATAAAGTCGCATTACAGGCATTTTTCCCAAACAATAGAGATAATGAGCTACATCAACAATTCCTACGCGAAAGAAAACAAAAGCGATCAGAAACAGTAACGGAATTCTTATTTGATCTAGAACATCTCGCAACCCTCGCCTACCCTAACTTTAACACAGACGCACGAGAAATGATCATAAAACCCCTCTTTGTAGAAGGCATTCAAAACGAAATCAGGGAAGCAATTAAGTATAGAAGGTTCGCAACTCTAAAAGAAATGTCAGACGAAGCAGCTTACATTGAACAGCAAATTCTTAGAAATGAGTTAAAGTCTAACGCCCTTCCCTTCATACCCCCAAAACCCGAACCCATCTTTTCCCTCACCAAAAACACAGACCAACAGGATCTTTTGCATCAGTTAGAACAACAAGTAAAAGATTTACAGTTGCAGATCAAACAAAAACCTCAACCCCCACAACAAAGTAGCTACAACAATTTCAGTAACAATACTTTCAGCAGGAATAATGCTTACAGGAACAATACCACCCCTAGGCAACCCACATGCTTCCAGTGTGGATAAATAGGACACGTAGCTCGTAATTGTAAATCAGTAGTCACCCGAAAATCATGTGAAATCTGTTTCCGTAATAATCACAGTACACGTGATTGTAAAAGCCGATGCATCCACTGCTCCCAAACAGGACATAGATCAGATAACTGCCTTTCAAAACCCTACTCCAATTTTCAATGTTTTCTATGCAAGCAGAGAGATCATACAAGCAGGTATTGTCCAAATCAGCAGAGTCGTAATATTCAAAATTGCATTGAGTACAGGCAACCCCAACCCCTCATGGACATTGACGACCCCGCATTTTACTTAAAATTACCCGCCATAACTAACGGCCCTCAGACTACTTTAGGAACTATCATGCCCAACACCCACCGCCATAGTGACGAATACGTTCTTGATCTGGACGTACCCAATTGGTGCACCATGTCACCACCCCCCACGCCTGAAGCCGCAAAAATCGAAAAATTGCCGCCCACCATCCCCGTAGGCTACAAGATCCCCCGAAAGCAAGACACTACGCCGCCCAACGCCCCCGAAACCCCATCGAAAACAGGTCGCAACTTATTGTCCCTCTTACACGGCCTGACCCCTGAACCCTACCAATTCCGCCCCCGCCAAACATTGCTACCGACCCCCGCAAGTAAGCAAGTCCAAACCCCATCCCATAACTCAAATTCCAAACTTTTACAGAATGTTCAGATTGCAAACCAGCCACCCCCTCAACCCAAAACCGAACAACACCAAGAGCCGCCACGTCAAACCGGCCAGAACGAAAACATACAGTGCCCCGCCCCCTCCACTAAAACATTCTATTGGCCGATGTTTTGTATTTTTCTTTGTATAATAATCCCCACATCGTGTAGTGCCCAATTTCAGATGTGTGGAACTTCATTGAGCAGTCACTCAGTCAGCATACCAAAACTTGTATCATGCATGCCCCCTTCCACAGTAGACAAACCCGTACAAACATTCGGAAAAATCTATATCCCCTCCACTAAGCCCCACATTACAGACGCATACAAATGCAGTGTTCGCAAACGCAAAATTTATACTAATACAGGATTTTTTGGATCAAAAGGTATTGTCTTCGACCAAACTGAAATGCAAAATCTAACCCCACATGTTTGTAAGGCAATCGTTATAGACAAAGAACACAACGGTCAAAAATTATACGAAACCCAACCAGGATTTTGGTCAACAAATAACTCCCTAAGCGTAGAATACACATGGTGTTGTACAGACCATTGTACCTCGGTCACTAACGTCATCATAGAAATAGGACAAATAGCATCTTGGAATGGAAAATCTATGACAGGTACATTAGGCGACCTAGGGTCATGCAAACCGACATCAGGTCATTGTGTCACAGCCGACGGATCCATTATCTGGAATGAAACAACATTTGAAAACTTATGCCCCTTCAAATACAAAAATACACATCCCATAAAACTCACGCCAACCCACATGATAATAGAAGAGCTACAAGGTGCATTTTCGGTTAAAAACACACTCTTTTCAAACCCCAATTGCCCAGAAATCCAAGACAGCATTCTAACCGAACAAGGCATTATTGTACAATTAGACAAAAGCACACCACATCGTAACGCATTTTTAACCCCAAAAACCAACGAAACTCATACTACACTATACGATTTTGATGATTTTGAACCCATTAATGCGAAACTAAACTATCTAGCAGACAAAATACGGGAATTCGAAATTCAAAATTTCAAAAACGTATGGAGTGAATTATGCAGACAGGCACAGCGTCACCTTGATCTCGTATGGCAAATTTTACGTCTTGATGCAACCCTTGGAGCCCGTGCATTCCTACAGCAAACAGACATCATAGCAGAATTCACAGGAGAGGCCCTCACAGTCTGGCCCTGCAAGCAGGTAAACGCATCCAAAGTCTTTTACAACCATAAAATCAACCAAACATGCTACAAACTTTTGCCCATTCTCGTAGGAACTAAACTCATGTTTTCAAATCCAGGTGGCAACGATTTGACCCCTTTCTCGCAAACCGTTGACTGCCATCACATGCATGTAGCCCTTTACAAGCAAAATAATACGTGGGTCAGTGAAACAGGATCCCCGCATGTCACAAATTTACCTTTAGAAATCGTCTGGAACCAAAATTTCTCCCTTTTTCATTTCAATACACCCGCCATTTTTCATGATCAACTTGCAACTATTTCAACCAACTTACTCTTTTTGAAACAATACATTTACAAAACTCATACACTGGAAAACGTTGTCAAAAAACTCGTTAATTACACAGCCCAAATGTCTCCCAATTCCGATACAGTTTACAACATGATCTCAGGCACTGGCCAAGCACTCGGAAATACACTCTCTGGCGCGGGTCAAGGCATAGAACATGTAATAACCGGTACCACCCAAAGTCTCACGGACGGATTAAACAATTTACTCAAAGGACCCCTGCAAATCATTATCAATCTCGCCGTTATTACTGTAGTTATTGCAGGCGTCTTTTATTTGGTTCTCGTTCTTCGAAAATATTTCCCTTCTTCCAAGCATCATGCCACAAACGAACATGCATACGAAATACCATCAAACAACAGACATTTACATGAGACCATTCCCCCATCATTCGGCCATGCTCTCTTAGAATTAGCTAATCGTTGTGGGGCACAAACACAGCAGAAATACGTCCTTGTCGATATTGATACCCCCTGAACTCCTGCAATCGAACTCATTAATCAAATTCACCAATCTGCATCAAATAAGCCACCCCAAAACGTACCTGAGAAACATACCCCTCATATTCCAATCACACTTAACGGCAAATTAATGACAAAAGGCATGATTGACACTGGTGCAGTTTACTCACTCATTGATTCCCGAATCGCTCAAATCCTACAGTTAGACATGAAACCCCCGCTAGTCCAAGCAAAAGCAGCAAATAATCTCCCAATTCACTTTGTAGGAACCACTTTTGTCACAGTGACAGCCCAAACAATCCAGGAAACAATCATGGTCCATGTCCAAAAAGATTGCACAGCAGACATCCTTCTAGGCAAAAACTTTCTCAGTCGATTTTCGGAATACACCATCAACAATCAAAACTCACAGGTCAAATTTGGCAATGTTATACTACCTTGTGATGGCCTAGAATATAGCCCTCTTTCGACCCGTGGTGGAACTTACTTGGACGAAAAATTAGAATTACCACCCCGTACAGTAACCGAATTTACTGTCCCCTTGCCCAAATCGTACTTACAGGTCAAACAGCTTGAATTCACCCCAAAACCCAAACAGAATCCCAAAGTCCATTTCGCAGCTTGTATCTCGGAAAATCAAAACAGTCGCATACGCATATCGGTCCTAAACACGCAAGAAACAGCTCAAACTCTTTACCCTGGAACATGCATTGGTACAGTCTCCTGTTACATCCCGAAACAAAATACTCCCGCTAACGTAATCCCTTCCACGCAAAACCAGCCCAACCGTTTTGATACATTCACATGGTTAAAAGAAAACGTTAATTTAACCTCCAGTGACCTGACAGAAACAGAAAAAAGGCAACTCCTACGCGCCCTATCGAAGTATCCCACATTATATGCTAAATCCAAAATGGACGTAGGTAGAACCACCCTTGTTTCACATACAATTGACACCAATGGCTCCCAACCCGTACGTAGACAACTTTATCGGACTTCCCCAAAAGAAAAGCAAATCATACAAGCAGAAGTTGAGCAACTCGCAGCAGCAGGTGTCATAAGCCAAAGCAATTCTCCGTGATGTACCAACACAGTTTTAGTCCCCAAAAAAGATGGAGGCCATCGTTTATGCATTGATTTTAGAGGCCTCAACAAAGTCACCAAAAGAGATACCTACCCCTTGCCCCGTATAGACGAAATTCTAGACACCCTACATGGAATGAAATATTTTACGTCCCTTGACCAATCCAATGCATATTATTCCATTCCCATAGCACAAGCAGACAGAGAAAAAACGGCCTTTAATTGCTCAGCCGGCCAGTATCAATTCAACTACCTCCCCTTTGGACTCACCAATGCCCCAGCCACATTCCAAAGGTTAATGGATGTTATCCTCTCGGGTCTGCAATGGAACACATGCCTTGTGTATCTCGACGATGTTTTGGTATTCGCAGACTCCCATGCCCAAATGCTGGAACATTTAGACACTATTCTTGCCCGATTCTCACAAGCAGGCCTTAAGCTAAACATACAAAAATGCAAATTCTGCCAGCCCCAAGTCCAATACTTAGGCCACGTCATTTCTCAGCAAGGCATTTCACCAGATCCCCATAAGGTACAGGCCATCTATGACATACCCACACCCAAAAGCTCAAAAGAAGTTAAGTCATTCCTTGGCCTACCCTCATATTATCGCAGATTCATCCCAAATTGCTCTCAAGTTTCTAGCCCACTCACATCGCTACTCAAAAAGAACTCAGAATTTTCCTGGGGCCCTGAACAGCAAAATGCATTCACTAAGCTAAAAGAATTACTCATTCATGCCCCAATACTGCAGCACCCCGATTTCACAAAACCGTTTATTCTGCAAACCGATGCCTCAAAACTCGGAATCGGCGCCATTCTCAGTCAGCTAGATAGTAAAGGTCAGGATCGCCCCATTGCTTTTGGGAGCCGCACATTGAAACCCGCAGAACGCAACTATCCGATAACTGAGTTGGAAACCCTTGCAGTAGTCGAATTTATCAAGTATTTCCGCCCTTATCTTTTCCAGCAACATGTTATTGTACACACTGACCACACAGCAGTTCAGGCAGTCTTACAAAAGGAAAACCCGTCCCCTCGCATTGCCCGTTGGGGATTAGCCCTCTCTGGTATTCAACTCGACATTCGACCTAAGAAAGGCACTGCTAACCGCAACGCAGATGCAGTTTCTCGATTCCCCTCACAAACAGCAAAGCAATCCTTTGATATTGAGCAATTAGAAACCCGTCCCGAAATATCCACCATCAATTCTGTTCTTGAGGCCGAAGCAACTGAACAAGAAGAGCAACAGAAAAATTTCGCCGTACTCCAACGCACTGACCCAACTATCAAAAGTATTTTGGCAAAAATCGCCCAAAAACACCCCCTTACCCTTATCAAATTTGCAGTGCATCAAAACATTCTCTTCCGTATAGTCGACAAACAGGCAAAACTATACATTCCCAAGTCCCAAGTCCAGCATCTCATCGCCTCACATCATGACAGCAAGTTCACAGGCCATTTTGCGGCCAGGAAAACTTTACACTTGCTCAGACAGAAATATTTTTGGCCCCAAATGAGCCGTGATATCAAAGGTTACTGCAAAACTTGCCACCCATGCCAGACACAGAAAGCTCTTAGGCACAAAGTACATGCAAACTTGGTACCAATTCAGCCAACTGGCCCATTTGATCGAGTTGGTGTTGATTGCATGGGACCCTTACCCCTCACTGAAGACGGCAACCGATTCATTGTCGTTTTCATCCATTATTTCACAAAGTATATAGAGACATTCCCGACCCCTGACATCACTGCAGCCACTATTGCCAAGTTATTCGTAACCAAAATTGTTTGCCGTCATGGGTCCCCAAAAATCATCCATTGTGATCGTGGCACCGATTTTGTATCCGATCTTTTCTCACGGATCACCAGTTTATGCAATACCCAGAAAATTCACACTACCCCATATTATCCCATTGCCAATGGGGAAGTTGAGCATTGCAACCAAACCCTAGCCACCCGTATCCGCATGTACATCAATTCAAATCACACCGATTGGGATACTTATCTCCCATATGCCGTTTTTTCGATCAATATTCATAAAAATGATAGCACATCATATCCCCCATTTGAATTACTCCACGGTAGACAAGCCAATCTGCCGTCAGACGCAGCCTTAAACTTTTTCCCCACGTCTTACATGGTTGACGATTAGACGATTACGCCCTTCGTGTAAAATCGCATTTCACAGAAGCACTCTCAACCATGCAGAAAAGTTTGCAAAAAGCCCAAGCCCACTATACCCGTCAGTATAACAAGCATGCTCAGAACGTACATTACAAGGCAGGTGATCTTATTCTCTACAAAAATCATTCGTGTAAACAAGGGCTGACTCCCAAATTCCTCCCTCGCCAGAACGGGCCCTATACAGTTACAAATTTCATGTACCCCAACGTTACACTCAAACACCCCCATAAGAATATTACATTTACGGTGCATGTAAATGAGACAACCCCTTTCTACCCTCGGAAAGCAACTATCGCATCTACCCCCACCCCTCCTCAACCTCGAAAGCCTTGAACGAGGACGTTCAACTCCGGAAGGAGGGAAATGTAACGTACCTGCTAAAGCAGTACTGTAAATATGTAGCATACTGTATGTAATAGACATTTATTAGATATTATTTTATTTTTATCGTCTCAAGGATGTCTGGGATTCACACCCAAACATTCCTACAAAATTACGTGAAGTACTTTATTTTGATCCGTTCACACCCCGGTAGCCCAATTAAGATGCCCTAATTAATTTGCACAAACGGCAGCTGTTCCCCTAGAACCTACACTAAACTACACATTCCACAGCTACCGTAATCCCCCGTAAAAATCGTAAACAACACCTGCACACAGTAAAATACGTAGAAGCCCCGCCGTACAGTAGTCTCAAGTGTAACGGTAGCGGCGGCCCCACAAAACATGTGTATACAGAGAAACCGATACAGGAAGCATGCACAGAAGCACAAAGGTGTGGCCAAGCCCACCGTAGAAAGCAAGTGAAGCACAGAAAGCATACGGTACCAGAAAAGCGTTAGAGAGGCGTAACTAAGTAAGCATAAAAAGCGTAGCAGGAAACGACGATTGGCGGAAGAAGATGGACAGAAGCTCGACCTCCCGCGACGCCCAGGGAGTGGCCAAAATCGCCGTATAAAAGCAGAAGCAAAGCGTGATTTAGTTAGTTGTTAGACTGTTGTAATCGTTTTGTTTTGATCCGCGGCCGTTCCCTTATTTGCAAGCAACCGTCTTCGAAAGCAATTAAACCGTGTCGTGTATTTTTATTTGCAAGCAACCGCGCCGCCCCGTTTTGTATTCGACGTTCAAGCGACCGTCGATTGTTCGTATATTATCGCCCCGTATTTGTAACCGTACGCCAGCGCCCCCGTCCCCTTATTTGTCCCCGCTGTATCGACCGATTGGTTAGAAGTAAAGTACCTCACACAAATCTGGTCGTTACAGGGAAAACAAGGGTATAACTCAAAAAAGGGCAAAAAATATTATCGTACATCGATGAAAACATGTATTTCAACTTATCTTGATGAGCTGAGTTCGAATCTGCTCTCAGAAAAAAAGGGCTAGTCTCTAATTATATTGTAAAATGTCCATCTATACTGAAGAATGTCCACTTCTGCGGAATGGCCACTTCCACTGTAAAATGTGCAGTTATGTTCAGTTATACTCTAGAATTTGCAGTTATACTGTTGAACATCCAGTGTACTATATTATGTCCAGTTACCCTGTGCAATGTCGATGTTACACTATCGAATGTTCAGTAATACTGTGTCCAGTTATACTGTATGATGTGCAGTCATACTGTCGAATGTTCAGTTATGCCGTATAATATAAAGTTGTGTTGTACCTTGATGAAATTTAGATTTCATTCTGTTCAGGCAAAACTCTATTATTCGAAAATGAAGAATAATATTTCTTTTATCAAAACAGGAACTTTTTTCCTCCAACAAAGTGCGACTTGAAGAGCAAGTAAATTAGGAATATATAAGACGTAACCCAATCAGATGCGCTGAGGAGGAAAAAATTGGCTCGCTTCACATTCTATAGAAAAATAACTTTCGAGTTGCAGGTCATCGATTTTCCCCTCATAACAAGTTCGTTTCTCCTTTTTTTAATGTTCCTCATTTATATTTTATATTGCATTCGACTTTTCATTAAGTTTAAATGCCGCTCCATTCCCTTTTGTACGTTTTCGAGGAATGACTAATGATGATTGCTTCATTAAAAATATATTGAGAGCTAAATGCTGTTGACATTTAATACTTTTTCTTACTCTTTGACTTTCAGTCATTATCCTAAATTATCCAAGAAGTTCTGGGGATTTTTCGTGCTGTAAAAGTAGGCACTAGCCGATAGATCTCGTTAAGGTCTATTCAAAAATGCGACGTAAAAAAATTTTGTATCTCTATTTTTTACTAAGTGATGGTCGGTTTATGTTTGTTCGAAGTTAATTTTCTTAAATACGCCATTGTAACATGCTTTACATTACTGTAATGCGGAAACAAAGCTGATTCGATTAACCTGAGTTGAAACTGACATTCTGTAGCCTTTTCTAGTGTAACATGCTTTACATTACTGTGATTAACAAACAAAGCACTATCAAACTGTGTAAAGTTGATTCGGTTAACCTTAGTTGAAACTGACATTTTGTAGCTTCTTCCAGTGTACCATACTTTACATTATCAAAAAGCATAGCTTCAGCAAAGAATGCAACGTTGATTCATCTGTAGTGGTAATTTGAACTAGTTTCCTAGAGCTTTTTCTGTTGTAACATATTATACATTACTTTGATCAGCTAACAATGCTCTATCAAGCAGTGCAAAGTTTATTGAACAAACTTTCCGAAGATTTTTCAACCGTAGTTAATCAGCAAACAAAAAGCTCTGTCCAACAATGCAAAGTTCTTCGGACTAGTTTGAACTAGTTCCCTGGGACCTTCTCTTTTGTACTGTGTTCTATTTTGTATCAAGTTTTAGCTAGCTTACGGAGGCTTTTTCTATTGTAATAAGACTTAAATTTTTGCGATCACTAAAACAAAGCACTGTCAAACAATGTGAACTTTATTGGATTAGTTTTAGTTTAAACTAAGCTTTTGGAACCCTTACAATTGTAATATGCGCTACTTTAATGTGATCAGCATACAAAACTGTATCGAGCGGTGTAATTTTGAATGAGGTGGTCTCAATTTAAACTTGCTTTTTCGAGCTTTTCTACTGTAATAATCTCTATGTCAGTGTAAGGTTGATTGAAGTAGATATGCTTTCAACTAAATCCTTGAAGCATTTTTGTTACAGTAATGTGATCAGCATACAAAATTCAGTCACACGAAATTAAATTCTTTGAACTAGTCTCAATTTGAACAGTTTCCTGCACTGTTTTCTATTATAATAATATGGTTTACATTGTTGAGATCAGCAAAAAATGGAGATGTATCAAAGAATTGGAATGGATTGAACTAGCTCTGGCATAGACTAGCTTCGTAGAGCTTTTTCTATTGCAATATGTTAATCTAGCTGGCTGTAGTTTAAACTAGCTTTTCAGAGATTTTTCTATTGTAATGAGCTTTGTATTACTGTGGTCAACAAAACGGAGATCTATCGAAAAATGTGAAATTGATTGGACTACTGGAGTTTTGAACTTTTTTTATTGGAGCATTTTATAGAGGAATATGCTTTACATCAATGCGCAAACCATACAAAATAAGGAAAAATTCTTCCAACAAACCTCAACTCGAACAGCTTCTAGGAGCCTTTTCTACTGTGATACCCTTCACATCAATGTGATCAGGATGTAAAGCTCTATCAAAGATTGCAAATACGACTGAGCTTGTATGTAACTTTAATGTAAACTTGCTTTTTGAAGTTTTTTCTAAATAAGCTTTGCGTTACTGTGATCAGTAAACAAAGCTTTATTAAGTAGTGTAAATTTTATTGAATTAGTCTCATTTAAAACTATATTCCACGAGCGTTGGATATGGCAAAACGTTTTACATTAATGCCATGATCAGACAAGGCACTACCGAAGGGTGTAAATTTGACTGAGCTTGCTACTATTCGGAGATTTTTCTATTGTAAAATGCTTTGCATTACTGTGATCAGCATGCTCAATCAAATAGAGTAAAGCTTATACAGGGTGAGCCAAAAAAAGGTGACCGATACTGACTTTCATATCTTTCAAATGAGCGAAGCTTTTTTAATTAGATTTACTGCCGTCAATTAATAAAACATCTGGCATGAAAAATGCAAAGATTATTTCAGATTGCTCGAATATTGATTGACTAGAATAAAAAATACTAAACGCCAATTTTTTGAAAATATCAAGAAAAACTAAGAAAAATCAACATGTTTTACAAGAGGAAAAGTAAAATGGGTACAATCATAAAAACCACCTAACAGCTAGTGACTACAAGAGAGCCGTTTTAGAGTGTCCCACTTTCTGTTTCACCAATAATGTTAATCGTTTTCCGAACTGGTCAATGACAGAATTGATTTTTTTTCCGGTTTCAAAACAAAAGCTACTTGATTTTGGCGAAATTTTGCCCATATTGAAACAAGAAGTTGATGACTTTAAATTAATTGTAAATTACAAGATTTTTTTAGTATTTTTTAAAATTATTTAAAATATTGTGTGTAAATAGCAGTACAAAACTTTTTTTCACGATAGGACAACTTTTACTTTGATTTCACAACTTTTACTTTTGAAAAATGACCACTTTTACTAAATTTTTGTTTATACAAAAACTATAAGTGCTAGGAATATAAAATTTGGTTTTTGTTTCAAAGACAAACGGGGGATTCTAATGCAGCAAACCGCATTAAGGAAGCTTGATTCATTCGAAAGTTATGAAAGTCAGCACCGGTCTTTTTTTTGCTCACCCTGTACAATTAGCTTTATTTTAAAGAATTTTCCTTGATCTGTTTGGTATTGCAGCACCCTTCAATCAGATAATGCACTTTCAAATAGTATAAAGTTGACTGGCTTCGTCTATTCTAACTTACATTTTATTTGACAAACTTATTTTCGTCTATCAAAAGAAGTATGTCATTGAGGGACCACCCATGTTGTTTGCAGTGTCTAATTGTTGATACAAGCTTAGCATCCTCTTTATTGGCCAGCACTTTTTCATTCTAATCATATGAAATACAACCTCAATTTTAATCTCATTTCGTACTGGCTGAAAACGGAATTACTTTTTTCAAGTGATAACGTGTAGATAGCATAACTAAGTTAGAGTTTTTCTCTAAATTCAATTTTAGAACCGGAAGAACCGAGGAGTAGGCTTGTTTATAATCTTCCATATCTTGAAGTTCTCGCGTAATTGGTCTCACGCACTACGTCAAAAAATGAAAATTTCCAAAACCCCTGTCATTTTGCGGGTATTAATTGGAGAGTCACGGAGTTTGCTCATTTCGGCGCGGAAATTAGTAAATTACTGTGGCTCAATTTCATCAACGTTTTGTCGATCGTTGTTTTCTTTGAAAATACAATCCTTGTCTAAGTCGATGAGATTTTTTTATTTTTAGTTTTTTTGTATAATATTTTTTATTTTTATTTTTTACCAAAAGAGGAGAAAAAGTGTGTTTTTCGCCCCGGTTGAAATAACTTCATCAGCTTTTTGAAAAATAAGCTTTTGAGCAAAGACTAGTTCAATCAACTTCACACTCTTCAATAAATCTTTGTTTCCTGATGGTCACAGAAATGTAAAGCATGTTAACGCTGAAAAAATCGATTTAAAGTAAGACTCTTTTAATCAACTTTAAACTATTTGATAGAGATTTCTGTTTGATCACGGTAATGTAAAGCATATTGCAATAGATTAGGCTCGAGGAAGCTTGTCTAAACTCTGGCCATTTCAATCAACTTCACACTGCTTGATAAAGCTTTGTTTTCTCAGGACGGTAATGTGATGAAAAATCGATCCACGAAGCCCAGTTTAAAATAAGTTTTGTTTAATCAATTTTACACTAATAGAGCTGTGTTTGCTGATCACAGTAGTATAAAGCATATTACAGTATTTCGGCACCAAAAAGCTAATTTAAAATAAATCTGGTTCATTCAACTTTACACCGTCTGATTAAGTGCTTTTTGTTGATCACCAGTCACGCAATGCACCTTACAATAAAATAGGCCCACTAAGCTAGTTTAAAATAAGTCCTGTTTAATCAACTTTACACCGACAGATAGACCTTTGTCTGCTGACCATAGTAAAGTAAAGTATAGTACAATAGAATAGGCTCCAAAGAGCTAGCTTAAATTCTGGTTAGCTCAATCGACATGGCATTATTTGATATAGCTTCGTTCGCATGTTACAACAGAAAAGGCTTTAAAAATGCGCTGATTTAAACTAGTGTTACATTCATCGACGTTACACTTTTTGATTGAGCTTCAATCGCTGAACAAAGTAATGCAAAGCATTTTACAATGTGGAAGAAATCTCGAAAAAGCTAGTTTAAACTTAATTTCCTCCTCAATTAATCATTATTTTGCAGATTTTAGAAAAGAATCCCTATTTTTAAATATTTAGAATTCATAAAAATGGTGATCGAATGCTACGACGTTGTGCATCGGAGGTTAAAATTATTCATATCACTCATTCTAAAAAGCATAGTTTGACTTGTAACGGTAATTTGACGCAAGTGGCTTGGACAGCATAAACCAACGTTGGAGGTCAGAGGGTTTGACGTAATTCGGCATAGCTGTATGACCCTAACGAAAGGCTAACAGAAAGTTTTCTCTCTGAAAATGTCACAAATTGGGTATCAGTCAATAGACGTGTTTAGGATAAATCAAAAAATCCAATTTAAAATGATGTATCACGATTTTTGGTGGAGTTATAGTTATGACTAAAGTTTTGTCACAATAATAATGAACTCGATTCTCTTTTTCCCTTGTACGTACATATAACAACTTTTTGAAGAAAAATCTTTTGCTTCATGAGCTATGACATTAATTAATAAATAAGAAGACTCTTTGGTCGTTCCATTCTTGAAACCATGTGCATTTTCCATCTCGCAATTTATGTACAACACGTATAAAGCTATCTCACAGTGAAATGAGTTTTTTTCTAAGGATTCTTCCTCCTTGGAGTTCCATCCATTTTCGTGTGCCGTGCTGCTTCAAAAATGATTGAACTTGGTAGGCTTTGGAGATTCTCATCATTTTAGGTTGTGTGCACAATAACTTGTTTTATATATAGCCTGCGAGATTCTGAATGATAATAAGCAAGTGCTATTTCATATTTTTGCGATTTTTCGTCATTCTGCACAAATTTTTGGAATTTTTGTGTCAAGTTTGACTTTGCCTACGATAAGTTAAAAATTAATTTGACTTTAGAATCAGTATACGGAATACGGCAAGAGTCACATGAAAAGGTCGTTACCACTTGAAAACATTTGTTACCATCCAGAAAAAATCGTTACCTTTGAACATGATGTACAACATTTTTTCAAGATGCATCGCAAAAAAATCAAGATGTAACTGTTTTTTGAACTCTGATATTCCTTCCAATTGCATCGCATTTTTTTCAAGACAATCATGAAAAAAAATCAAGATGGGCAGCACATCAGAGGATGATAATTTTTAAAACTACCCAATCAAGAGTGTTGCTCCGCCTCCTATGGCGGTCCTCAAAATTGATTTATGAGGTCAGGAGCGGAGGGCGCCCTTGGTTTTCACGCGGGCTTGCCAAGGAAAAGAAGTCCTTTTGGACGGGGAATCCGGTGGACATAATGGTTTGTTTAGTTTTGAGGATTTTACAGAAAAACGACAAAAATTTTTTTTCATCCAAAATGTAGTAACTTCGCAAAAAAATCAAAATTTTTGTTTTTTGTTGGGTGCCCGATCAGTTCAAAAATGACAATAGAAAAAGCCGACGAACTAGAAAAAAATCCAAAAATTAACTTGAAAAGAAGGTCAAACATTGAAAAATTCTTACATTTAGATATTTCTGTGATGCATCTTGAAATTTTTGCGATGCATGACAAAAAGTTAACGAATTTTGTTTCAAGCGGCCCTCCTCGCTCACCGTCTCAGTAGTTTTGTAGGACTGAAAAAATCAATTTATCCTACAAAAACCCTGCGCAATTTTTGCACTGCATGACTCTGCGAGCTTAAAATAAATAATAAGTATATACAGTTTCAAGCGAGTATGGATTAAAAAGTACGATGGTTTCACACCATTCTGTAGAATTCAAGATGCTTATTTAAAAAAAATATTCAGTTTTTTAAACTGGTCGACTTAGTTCCTGGGTTATGATCTCCTGCATAGAAGATATATCGATACACTTGGAATGAGTATAACTCACGGTATACTTTCAATATGTATATGAAATGTTACTGTCATGAAGTACAGTTCTGACGAACAAAACCCAAACATTAGCTCGATTGTTCGAGGCACCAGACGCCTTAATGGCTTGCCATTTTTCCCATCTCGAAGTTATGCTCTTTTTTCATGCTCTTTAGTCTTCTTATCGCAGAATTGAAAATGTTCCTAGGTCATGACCTCGCGAAACATAGGAGTTTTGGCACGATACAAATGAGTGTAGCTCACAGTATACTGTAGGTACAGATATGAAGATGTAAGGCGATAAAGTATTGTAGAAAGGTCATCTGAACAACAAAACCCGAACACGTCAGCTGGACTAGCTGGAAGCTTTACAAGCCTTATAGGCAGGCATGTTGCTCTTTGGGCTTTACAGAATCAAATACATCCCAAAGTCATGACATCGTGCATCGAGGAAAATGCATGATATCTTAGTATGATAAATTACAACAAAAAGGCTGCCTGTTGAACGAAACTCCAGTACTCTAGATGGACTAGCTTAATCACTGCATGCTGTTTATAGGGAAGGACTTAAAATTCCACTTTCTGCTTATTTTCGACTCTTTTTTGCCGCAGGATCAAATGTGTGCACGGGTCATGACCCCAGGCATGGCAGAAATGAATATAGTTCGTGGTATACTGTAGATGAGCATAAAATTTTAATTTGATCAAATAAAGTGGAAAGCTTACCCGATGAACAAAGCCTGGCTCGACTAGCTGAGATCCTAATGGCTCCTTTTAGGCTCTACGTGTTTTGGAGAATCAAATCTAGGTTTCGAGGTTCTTCCTAGCAAAATCAAATATGATCTCGTAAATCGTGAATGGTAAATCGTAAATCGTAATAACAAACATTAGTATAGCTTACGGTATACTTTAGATGAAACTTTGATTCGATAAATTACATTATGGAGTCTAACAGGCATTGTACGGATTTTTTGAGGAATCAAATCTCGAAATTGTGTTTTCGTATGCTTTGAGATTTTTTTTGGAATCATATTCATGCACCTTGAAGTATTAACATATTTAAAATGAATATAGTTCACGGTATACCGTAGGCATAGCAATGAAAGAACGATTAAGTACAGTAGAAAGGCTATCTGTTGAAAAAACAGGCGCTAAATAGCATATAAGCATGTTGTACTTGGAGGAATCAAGGTTCAAAATTCTGCAATTGGCGTGCTTCTAAACTTTTTTCGCGGGAAAAAATACATCGTCGTGCCATGACCTCGCTCATCGCAGTCATATGGACATGATAGAAATGAGTATTGCTCATGGTGTAATGTAGATATACATGCAAAATTTTGATATCTATCTGATGAACAACCAGAACACTCTGGCTCGACTAGCGTGCCCTCAAGTCATGACTCCATGCATTATAGAAGCTTCGAGCACTTTGAAATAGCTATAATTCGAGGTATACTGTACGTATAAGCATGACATTTTAACGCGATAAAGTACAGCAGAGATCTATCTAACCAACATAACCTGAACACCCTATCTCGGCTAGCTAAGGCACTGAACAGCTTTAAGACACATCGTTTTTCGGGGAGCCATATCCATAGGTCGTGACCTCGTGCATCGAAAGAAATTGGTATTGCTGGTGGTATATTGTAGATGAAATTTTAAAGTAATAAGGTATAGCAGACAGTTTATCTGATGAACAAAACCTGAACACTCTATCTAGGTCGAATAGTCCACGCGCTACACGCATGCTTTCCATTTTTTGGGGAATCACATGCATTTTCATGCTTTTTTTACGCAGAATCGAAATATGTCCGACCAAAACGAAACGCTTTGCCAGTACGACCCGGGCGATCATTTATTGGAAAGATTTATTTTGATAGCCGTTTTTGGAGCATTTTGTTCATTGTGCGGCGTATGGACCAATTGTTTTTTGGTCTACATTTTCGCCTTTAGATTGAATTTTAAAGATTATATTTTTTCGGCCTGGTTAGTCGGTTCAGATTGCGTCATTTGTTTCTCATACCTACTTTTATTTCCCGTACAAATTTATTCGGATTTATTTCGATCTTATTCCTCGTATAAAGCTTGGATGACTTATTTGAGACCCGTATTCGCCATTAGTCACATTTCAATCTCCACTTCGTGTTTCATGATTGTCGCAATTTCATTGGATAAATACTGGCTGGAAGTGAAGAGGCGTCGACGAAGGTCGACTAGAAGGCTGTCGGGCTTCAGAGCAGTTGGTATAGGCTTTAGAAACCATGTGTTCGAGTTGATTTTTCTGAGCTAAGGAATTTTTTTCTTCCAAAAACGCAATGAATTGCATACCAATCGATAGACCTCGTCGAAATCTATCCAAAAACCTGTTTTTAAAATAGTGTATCTTTATTTTCGACCAAGTTATCGGCGATTTAGTTTGGGAAAAATCTTGACTTGCAATAATGTTCCAAAAAATTCATTGCTGAGAAAAACTAGTCACCAATGTACCTGTGCATATCCAGGAAATTCACAAGCAACCACTTTTCAGACAAGTTGTCTAGTTCTCATGAAATTTTTCAAAAAAAGCAAGTTGAGAGATCAATGTGGATGGCGGTACTCGTCCAGAACCACAGAACACACCTATATTGAACTTTCAAACGTTGATGACAGATGGTATCAGAACCACTGCTTATAAAACTGGATCATTCACGAACTTTCGCAGTCACAAGTTCAGGTATTTTCATCATGGGAACAGGTGCCATGTCCCAATGCATTTATATCATGAATTACAAAAATCAACAACTTTATGGCTTGGCAGCACTTTTCATCAGAACCACAGCTGAAACACCAGTGAAGATTATTCCGCTTTACTTCTGAATTCACAAAAATTTCCATTTTCATGGCTCAGAACTATTGCTGAGACGAGTATGATCACTAATCCCAGTTGACTCATGAACTTCCACAAAAATGAACAAGTAGATATATTAGTACTTGTCATCAGTAAGAGTGCAAAGTTAACTGTGAAAACTATTTCACCAAGCTTCAGAATTGACAAAAATCCACAGGATCATAGCAGGAGCCATCAGAATCACTGCTCAGACAAGTATAAATTCCAGGAGCAGACCAGTTGACTGCACAATTTTATTTCTGGATTCATTAAAATTTATGTGCCCTTAGAACCGCTGCTTATAGTGTTTTTTTTAATAAAATGCCTCCAAATAGAAAGAGGTGACACAAATCAGAACTGTCGTCAAAATCATTCACGTAGGGTTGCTATTGTAAAATTTTTTACTCGAAAAATTGTTGAAGGTTAGGTCAATACACTCACAAATTTTCAGTCCTATACAATTTCATCGGAAAATCGTAAAAATCTGAAATACTACTTGCTTTCCACTTTCATTACTTAGAAGCATTTCAAGATAAACAAGCTATAGATGAGTATGAATTCCAGTGAAAATTGATTCATGAACTTTAACAAAAAGAAACAAGTTTCTATATCAGTTTTAGAACCACTGCAAACACAACTATGAAAACTACTCCGTTTGATTCCTGAATTCAGAAGCACCAGTGACAAAGTGGTTGTTGACTTATGAAATTCATAAAAATCAATACAAGTTCAAATTTCAGTTAGAATGGCACGTGTCATGAGAATCACCGGGAAGACTGCTCCACTTTACTTCTAAATTTACAAAAACTCACGGGTTTATGGCAGAGTGCTTCAAACCTACCCGTGAGACAAGTACAAATACCAATGCTCCTTCAGTTGACTAATGAACTTTCACAAAGATCAACAAGTTCAGGTTTCAGTCAGAATGATGGCGCTTGCCATAAGAATCACTGCGATGACTACTTCACTTGACTTCTGTGTTCACGTAAGTTCACATTTTTATGGCACATGCCTTCAAAACCATCATCGAGAAAAATATGCATACCTACTACCTGGACCTTTTCTAAAATTTCAGCACCACGACAATGTGTTAATTTTCCATTATTGGCATTGAGTTTAAGCCTGAGTCTAAGCGAACTAAACCTGTGCCAACGCCTAAGCCTAAGACACGATTGATATGTACATTAGATTTTTCACAAATGTCGTGGTGGTGAAATTGTAAAAAATATCCTACCTACCAACTCCAGTTGACACGAACTTTCAAAAAAATCTACAGTGAGAATGGCAGCACTGGTCATTAGAAGCATTCTGAAGACTGCTCCACTTGACTTTCAGATTGACAAGAATTCACAGGTCCATGGCAGATGTTTTTAGAATCATCACTAAGACGAGCATGAATACCAGTGCCAATCGATTCATGAACTTTCACAAAAATAAACAAGTTTGTATATCAGTTTTGGCAGTACTTGTCACCAGAACCGCTGCATAGACAACAGCAAAGACTGCTTCACCTGATTTTTGAAGTCAGAGGCACTGTCGAAAAAGCGCCCAGACCAGTTGACTCGTAAAATTTTATAACAAGTTCAAATTTCATTTATGATGGAAACAATTGTCATAATATCTCTGCATAGACAATTGTGAATTCCACCTGAGTCCTGAATACACAGAAATTCAAAGATGCTGTGAATCCAGTTTAGTTAGTCATGAACTTGCACAAAAATCGAGAAATTCGAATTATAGTTGGGATGGCAGTACCTCCCTTAAGAGCACTTCTGAATTCTCGAAAATCCACAGATGTTTCCACAGCCATGGCTGAGACGAGTAGTCAAGTGGGGCTACTTAGGGACAATTTTCAACTTTCGACAACGGTAACTTTTTACTGGACTTCGCCAGAAACTAAATTTTTTTTTTGTAAAAGTTTGGTCGACAGGTACTTTTCAAGTTCAAAAGTTTCTTTCCTCTTTGTTCAAAGTTAACCGCCAAGTGGGACTTCTTTGAACATCAATGTGATTTGATTAGAAACTTAAAATTGATGTGTATATGGGACTACTTTGGACACCAACGAAGTTTTAAGAAATAAAGCCCACGAAACAACAACGACATTCAAAGACAATACAAGATTATAGACAAAACATGAGCAAAATACTGAAACCAGAATGCAGGTTATCATAAGTTACCGCTAGCACTTCCACAACACATGACAAATATCGATGTCTTGGTGGTGCTCATGACCTGATCGACATATTTTAGGCCTTTTTGTAATGGCTTTTTATTTCTTTGCGTCATCCATCAAATTGACTTCATCAAAATTAAATATATTTTCAGCCGGGAGGTTGTCAAACGATTTTTCTACATTTCCAAAATACTTTTTCATTTCTTTGCTTTTTAAAGCCGTCGAAAGTTTGAAATTGTTGACAAATCTAAATGAGAACTTCAATCTGTGTCGCTTCACGAAATTAATCGACCGATTTTTGCCCGACAAATTGTCATGAAAAGCTGGCATAACTTTTCCTGCTTTATTCGTGTAAATATCCAATGGAAAACCCCACTCTGATGCAATGACGAGGGCATCAACAATCCATTCTCTTCTTCTTTCAACAAAATAGTAGCTTTTCCGATAGATTCTTGTTTTTCACTTTGTTAGCTAATGTAGATTTTGGAGTATTGATACCCAATTCGACCTTCCTCAGTGGCATTCCATCTCGCATACATTGAATAGCCATTTCCGAATCACCTTGAGTGAAATCCACATACTTATGAGATCCAATCTAACCTTTATAACACCGAACCATTCTAAATAAACAAAAATATAAAAAAATCGTTTGTCCAAAGTCACCCCACAACCAAAGGTTTTTTAGAATTTCGTGAATTTCGTCACATCTCCAGAAAATAAAAAGATTAAGAAATTATACAAACATATTCATAAACTGCTATTTTTCTCTACTATTTAAAGGAATTCATTTCATAAAATAGTTTTGAGTGCATACACGCTCAACAGTGTACACACAAGAAAATTTTGGCTAAAAAGTAGCATTTTTTGCATGAAGCCCACTACAATATGGCTCAGATTTCATCGAAGCTCAAAAAAACAGCAAAACAACAACGTACAATTATTTATGGACAGATGGCCAAAAATTTGCCATTGGCCGATGCCAATGCATCGGCAGGTTCACCAATGCATCAGCGGATGGCCGATGGCCAGTGCATAGGCTGTAACATGTTCCAAATAATGCAACCTGAAGTTGCTACACTGTAATAAATTTGAAATTATTATGAAGTATTCGCAATGTTTCATATGTTGTACAATCTTCACTTTGATTGCTGAGTTCACTATAGTTTGTTTTTTATAAAATGCTTCTAAATTGAAAAAAGACAAAAATCAACTATGCAGTCAAAATCGCGTATACAAGGCTTCACAGTAAGATTTTTCACTCTAAAAATTGTTAAAAGCTGATTGTATAAGCTCACAAATTTTCAATCTCACGTGATGAATGGTTCAGCTGAAAATTGTAAAAATCTAAAATAGTACTTGCTTTCTACTTTTATAATTTAGAAGCATTTCAAGAAAAACAGACTATAGAAGCTTCTTCAACTTCATTGGCTATGTTTTTTAAAGTTTCACTATTGAATGCAATGGCACGTATGTAGGTTATGCTTCAAGGATAAAAGCATTTGTATATTTTTAAACAATAAATGAGATCTTTTTCCAATTGTAACATCTGTCACTTTTTTAAATGATCGCTCAATAGCCACTGACCCAATTGGAATTGATAAAAATTTCATGGCAAGCTAGAGAAAATTTTTTTCATAATGAAACTCATTTTATATCTGCTCACTATTTTCACTCACTAACTAATCCTGGTTTTGTTGCAGCATTTTTCTTTCAATATTCTAGTGGTGAAGAATCTAAGTCTAGTTTTAATTCAGCAATGTATTCCGAAACAATGGCTTTTGCTTGCTCATATGTCAGCACTGCACATTTTTTCAGGCTCCAGCCCATCTTCAGATGAACTTTCAATGGCTGAATAGTGCCTGAAATTTGTGTCGGTTTTATGTAAATGCTTGAATTATTTACATTAGTATTAACTGTCGCTTGCTGAGAAAGTTTGGACGATGAGTTTGACAATTTATTATATTTTTGGACTGTATTTTCAGAAAAGCATTGATCTTGTTGTTTTTGATCAACAATCATTCTAACCAAAGCTAGTTCAGCTTCTTCTGCTGTTTGAGAATCACCGAAAGCCTAAATTATTTGATTTTGGTTTGTGATGTGATCAATATGTGTTATATTTCAACTTTGAATCCAACTTTCTTTTTGAATCGAGGATATAGTGAGGATGCCAAAGCATAAAGTTCATTGTCTTCAATGGGTTTAAAGTGGGCTCGATTAAAAGTTTTTTCCCAAGAATTCGTCCTTTAATGAACCCAAACCAGGAAAGTCGCCATTGTAAATTGAGCAGCAAACGCTTCATGATACGATTCTTTAATTTTTGTTTTTAATAATTTAGGCACAAAATCTAGCTTAGTTTCCTTCAGCTACTTTTTTGGAAATACAGGTGTATTATGGAAGAAATAATAAAATTTAAATTTGAAAAATATATTTTTCAAGCATAAGCACCTGCATTTATTGTAACAAAAAGCTTCCAAACAATCAGTTGTCGGCCGGTCCATCACTACGTACAATTAGAAAAATAGTTTATTCATAAATATTAAATAGCTTATGTAATATGATAACTCAAACATCAAATGTAAAATTTGTCCCAAGTTACCCCACTGCCCAAAGTAACCCCAATTGAATTTTGACAAAAATCAATACAGCTCAGATGCCAGTCGAGACAACGTGTTTAATATCCCAGTTTTTTAAGAATATTTCGAGTTTTAAGATATTAGTATTGAAGTGAAATTTTTGTGGTTTTTTCACTAATTTTTGTCATTTTTTCTGTTTAAAAATTATAAAAAACAGACAAGAGTCTAAAACTTAGAATGCAAAAGATATATTAAGAGACAGATGCCGTCAAGATCTATTCAAAAATATCAACCAAATTGAAGTAACTTTATTTGTGATTAAGTTGGAACATTCTGATTTTACACCAGGAATTCTGTTGTTTTGCAGATACACGAAAAGAGAACGTACCGCCAATTTGCGGCATCAAAATTAAAACTTTGTCCATTTTATTACTCATCGCATTTTGCCTATGTTCCAAAGGCATGGTATTTTTTGAATTGGAAATCGTTCGTAAAATGGAATGTTCCGGTCGAATGTCCGAATTCGAAGCTCGTCCGTCCAATTTAATGGCCGACAATTTTTATCGAAATTGGTTTTCGTTGGGTTTTCGACATTTCGTACACATTTTCGCCCCTTTCGTTTTGTTAGTATGGTTAAATTGGGAAATTGTGCGATCGATGCGTCGAAATGTGGACAAAATTTTTAATCAACACGATTATTATTATTCTAATAATAAATCGTCGATCGTAAGGAAAAATTTGCGAAATTTTCGACAAGCTTCCAAAACGATGATCGTTTTGATAAGCACCTATTTGACGGGAAATATACTCAATTTAATCGTGACGGCTATGGAACATATCGATAAAAAATTTTTAAACCGACATCCTACATTGTACACATTGTCGACCGATGTGGTCAGTTTATTGACCATGTTGATTTGCTTGATCAGATTGCCGATTTATTATCGATTCAATTCGACGATCAGATCAGCTATAAAATCGTGCTTCGTGAAAAGACGTAGATTTCATCAGTGCGTGGAAAATTTTATAGCTACTGAAGAATGCACTCATCAAGCAAGGCATGGAACGTGAAATATTAATTTCTATGACATACTCAGGCATTGTGATAATGTGTTTAATTGTCCATAATGTAAGAAATTCATTTTTACGACAGGTGTAGGATTTTGTCATATTGATTCAATTTATATTAAGCATTTTCGTGTGATAACAACGAACTACGACGAGTCACTTGAAGATAATTGTTAAATTCGAAAATGATGCCCAACATTTTTTCAAGATGCATCGCGAAAAAATCAAGACGTAAAAGTTTTTCGATGTTTCAATGTGAAAAAAAATCAAGATGTCATTTAAAAAAAAAATTAAGATGGACGGCACATCAGAAATTTGTAGAGTTAGCCAATCGAAAACGTTGCTCCGCCTGCTATATTTGTACCTTCAAAGTGAATTTCTGACGTCAGGACATGCTGGCGTAGGCGCCCTCGATTTTCACTTCGTAACAAAGGGAGGGGGGTTATTTTTCGGTGAATCCGATGGACATTATTGCCCTTTCATGAAAAATCGTCTTCTCAACATTTTTCTTTGTTTCATTCTCGGGCTTCTGAAGGCGTAGAGAATGATCATAGAACAGCCGACGATGTCCAAAATTTCGACTATTTTCCTGAATAACTGCATTTTGGGTTGAAAAACAAGCGTTTTCGACGTTTTTTTCTGAAAAATCTCGAAAAAGAAAAATCTTCATGAAAAAACTAATGCAGAATAACATACCCCACAGCCTCGTGTAAAAAGCGAAGCCGCCCAACCGGCAGCAAACCCTGACCGAAGAAATGCACATTGAAGGAGTAACGCTTTTGATTGGCTAGTTTCCAAAATTTTCACTCTCTGATGTGCCGCCCATCTTGGTCTTTTTCACGATGGAATTTTGATTTTTTCAAGATGGGATGTTAATTTTTTCAATATGACATCTTGATTTTCTGGAAGAATTTTGAAAATTACGCAATATTTCAAAGAACTTTTTTGTAAATTTATACCGGTCATCGAAAATTGTTTACACATACAGCAAGATTTTTATCCAATATATCGTAGGATATACTTTTCAAGTTTCGGAACTGTGACTTATGGTTTCACAGAAAATCTAAAAAATATATATACCCCCTATCCAGCGAAACACACAACAGTGAAACTCAAAATGGCGAGACTCAACACAGTGATTCTCAAAACAGTGAATTCTCAAAACAGCGAATTCTCAAAACAGCGAAGTCTCAAAACAGCGATTCTTAATACACCGAAGTCTCAGAACAGATTCTCAAAATGTCGAATTTTCTTTAGAATGGAAAACAGAGATCGGGCGAGGTAGGAGTTTTGGCGTATGGCTAATTTGGTCCTCCATTGCGATCTGGTGGATGCTGTTCGTCACACATTTTAACACCAATCGCCAGATTTCTGAAGTTATAGCATGACATTACAGCTTTTTATTCTGGGTTGTTTATTAAACATATCTACATGCAGGTTTTTTGTTTCTTTTTCCTATATAGACTTATTCCCTTTTATATGCTTGTTTTTATCCACTTTTTGTTCAATTTCAATTCTTTGTTTTTTCTCTACTTTTTATTACATTATTTTACTTTTCGTTTTTTATTATTGGTTTTTGTTCCACCTCTACTGCTTAATTATTTTATTCATTTCTTATTTATTTCATTAACTTAATTTTTTGCAATTAAGCACGGTACAAAACAATTTCAATCGGGAATCCATGATAATTTTCCGTTTTTGCTTTCTTTCAAGCGTTTTGCAAAAATGTTTTTCTGACAGATATTTTTTTGTGATTTTGGAATGGTCAGTTCCTGTATGTCTATCGCAATTGCACAGAAGCATGTGAAACTTATGGTTTGTTTCTTTTCAAATGCTTGTAACGCAAAAAAGCTGAAAGTAAGTACGCATGCAGAATTTCGTGCCGAGATAATATCGTTGTTAACTGTATGTTAGGAATGGATTAACCAGCGGCGGTAAACTGTGACTAGACTCGATAACTCTTTTAAAATAATATCCATCCGATGCGAAAAATGTCCAAAAATAATGTCGCACGGCTAAAAAAAATATTCGCTCTGCACAGAAAAGCTAAGCAAATGACCAGCGCTGCAGCACTATACGTTGGATTTTCAGATTTCGACTTTCCAAAGCACATCAATCGTAACACGATCTTAATTCCCGAATCTTTTTCATTAAAGTAGAACCATGTGCGAAAATGCTTTCTAATTTTCAACTTTTTTCTTAACAAATAGCCTTCAATTCCGTCAATAACTTCAATTACCACGTTTTTTCCCGTAATACAGTGTAGTGTGCGCACGCGCGCTTATTTAACGAGCAATGTGTACTTTATTTTATCTTTTTTCGGCTACAAGCATTTAAAAAAACCAGACTATAGATGACCAAATGCAGCTGAAAATATTCTATTTAAAATTGCAAAAACGATTTCAATATACCTAATTTGCATATTTATTATAAGAAGGATGTGTGCGTTTACTCTAACGCATAGAACTTTTTACTATTCGCTGTATTGACATTCGCTCTTTTGAGAGTCGCTGCTCTGAGACTTCACTTCTTTATTACTGTAACTTAAGGAAAAATCCTGAGCGTAAAAAATTAAATTTTATTCAGATCCCAACGAAGCAAAAACAGATCAACAAAAAAGAAATTCGATGTGTAAATTAATAAACAGAATCTGTAACGCTAAACAGAAATTATTACAAAAATGCGAGGAAAAAAAATACACACATATAAACCGAATCGAAAAAATGAGCAAATATTCCCCCGGAAAAATAATATCGAAAGACCCGAAAATATAGATTATTTTTTTGGCACAAAAAAAAAATTCAAAATTCTTCATCCGAACTATTATCGGCCAGCATACTCTTATCCGATTTCAATTCGTCGGCCAAGCTCTGAAAAGTTAAATAATCACTGAACTATTTATAATTTCAATACTTGAGAGTGAAATATGTGAACACAATAAATCAAAATTGAATTTTTGAAATGAATTTTAAAAGAATACAGTAAACTACACTTTTAATGACTGTAACCGCAAATTAAGACCCTCACTCTGATTCTTCGTTTTCGACGTTTTTTGAGTTGAGCACGAACGCAAACGCGGATGCAGCACACGATAATGACGGTCAATAAGGCGCATGTGATGCCGATCAACGCCGGTAAAACGACGCTTTGCATATATGGCACTTTCTTCAAGAGAAAAATAATCAGAAAAACTACAAAGTTGAAAATTTTCGAAAAAGAAATAAAAAATAAAGAATGAAAGAAAAAAATAAAAAAGAGCTAAAAAAAGAAAAGATACTAACCATAATTTCTCTGAGCTTCATTTCGGCATTTTTGACGAATGTATCAACATCTGAAAGATACACACTAGGATTTTTTACTTGACCTCTCATTTTGTAAACTAAAAAAAATTATTCCTGAAACGCAACATTTTTAGCGATTCAAAATTGCGCGATTTTCATCATATGTAGTTTAATACCATAAAGCAACATGCATAAAAACTCAAAAAAATCTGATTCTAAGAATTATTTCATCTTTACTAAGCTATCTTTCACTTTTACGAACATAATGTACATTTTTTGAAGAGTCCTGCATATTTTTGCTCGTTAACGGAGTTTTTTAGTTCTACTGCACAATTTTATGGATTTTCTGCCTATTTTCTACACTTTTGCACATCTGGCGAGCATTTTCTCGAAATTAATTGCATTTTAAAAATATTTTCTACGTTAAAATTTAGCATATTTCTGATCATTCTATAGACTTTTCTACAGAATTCGTATATGTGCAAATTTCTTGAATTTTACACATTTTAGTAAATTTGTTTATACGCTCCTCTTAATATTGTTCAGATTTCCAGCACATTTATGCACCTTTTTGTATATTTCCATTATAAATTTCATAAAATTTGATGAAGAATATTTACATTCTTTTTCCGATCAAAATTTCTTCCGAAAAATAGTTGTAAGCTAAATCAAACCGTAACCAAAACCTGAATTTACCTGTTTTATTAAGATTGAAGAGATTTGGCTCACGATTTTTCGACGTCGAATTATTGTCGATCGTCATTTTTTCGTCGACGTTTAACGCGAGCGACGAATTTATCGTTGTCGTCGCATGTAAACGAACAACAAAAATGGGAAAAATAACGAACACGAAAATAGTCGGCAATACGTCGCAACGGAATACAGCCATCGTCATTATGCTTCGTTTTTCGAATCGAGTGTAAACCTTAAAAAATGCGCAACAAAATATTGGAGTGTAAATAAGAAATAACCAATATTTGTCATGAATAAAAAAATCGAATTTCCCTAAAGGTTTAAAACAAGCAGCTTTTAGGTTGTATAATTTAATATTTAATCATTAGTGTATCTTTTTCAAAAATTCGAATGGTTTTTTGATTTTATGAATTGTATTATTTTTTCAAATTTCTCAGTTTAATTCAGGAGTGACGGAGGGCGGAATTTTGGGTTATTTTTTTCTGCCTCACCTGTAAGACTTCAGTTCGGTCGGGGGAAACTAAATCAATATTCCGTGAGACGGCGATACCCAACTTTTCAAAAATTCAAAATACTGAGGCAAGAAGCATCTAAAAAACTGAAAATTTCAAAAATTCCCGCAAGAAAGCTAGAAAATGTTTTTGCCTAATTTTTTCGAGCTGGGCTTCCTATCACTCGAGTTTTTTTATTTAAAATCTGTTGAAAAGTACGTGGTTAACATATCTATTTTAGTATTATATTATATTATTATTATATTATTATATTATATATAATATATTCGTATATTTTAGCTCCACAGTCACGCCCCTGTTTAGACAAGAAGGTCGTTTTTATAAAATGCTTGTAAATTGAAAAATGGACAAAAAAATTCGACCGTCCTCAATGTCGTTTACACAAACCGTTTATTAAAGGATTTTTGGAGTAAAAAATTTGTGAGGATTGGTTGAGCAGACTCCGTAAATTATAGAAATATGGAGTGATACTTGCTCTCCACTTTCTTTCACTCTTTCTTTTTATTCACACGCATTTCCAGAAAAAGAGACATAGGTTGCGTTGTGATTACATAATTTACAATGGGGATATGAATGTGCGAAAATTATTAATATGCAAATTAGGTGTAAACATGTTTTCACGGCCCGATGTTTTCCTAGCAGTAAGCCAAGTGCAATTAGCAGCTCCAAAAACGATAAAAAACTAGAGTGCTTGCAATTTCCTCGAGAACCTCTTTATTGGAACGTGGAAAAGCGGCGCCGCGCCGCGAAGTATGACAAAGCATCGCGCGGTACCGCTTGTTAGTATGAACAGAAAAGGCGGCGGCGCACGATACCTCGCGGTTAAGTAAGACAGGGCCTTAAGAAGAGTAGAAATTTCCGAAAACTACTTCCATGAAGCTTTCGAATTGATTTTACGTTAACAGAAGAATAATCGCTTCAAAAAATTTAGAGACTTGACGTATTGATCTTTTTCGAAAAATGTGTGAATGAAAAAATGCGGATCTTCATTAAATTACAAGATAAGATTTTGAAGATTACCTACCAATTAGAATATGCGATAATACGCTTCAGACATACCTGTAAGAGGTCCGACCAGTTGGGGGGGGGGGGAATAATCCGAAATTTGGGGGGAGGGGGTCGAAAAAGTCGAAATTTTTCCCAAAAAAGGCCGAAAAACATACACTTTTTTGCAAATTTTTAAATTTTTTCCAAACTGGGGGGGGGGTTGAGTATATGGTTGGCCGAGTTGGGGAGGGGGGATTTTTTTTGGCTTTTAGATTTATTGTTGGCCGAGTTGGGGGGGGGGGACCCCCCAATAATTACAGGTATGGCTTCAGATGATGAGAACTATTAAGTATGTAAGTACAGATTAAATCATACGCGAAGGAGGATTTTTTTGAACACAGCAACCAAATTTCGATCTGTGCAAGCAAATTTTTTCTGCTAAGTTGTACAGTACAACTTGAGGCGTGACTGTACTTCATACCTGTAATTGGGGAGGGGGGGACCCCCCCCCAACTTGGCCAACGCCAACCATATACCCAACCACTCCCAGTTTGGAAAGAATTGCCAAAAAAGTGTATGTTCCCCCCAAATTTCGGATTTACCCCCACCCAACTGGTCGGACCTCTTACAGGTATGCTGTAATTTTGATTAAATGATGAGGTTTCCTGTCCGGAGATGCATTTTTATGCGTTCTAAAATGGAAAAAAGTCATGATTTTTTATATATCCTAGTGCGCGGTTAGAAAATCTCATTCTAGTTAGTGCTTATAGGTTCTAATTATCAACATATTATGGATAAATGTTTAATCATGTATTGTTTTTTGACGAATTTTATGAAAACTAACATTTTTCTCGGTCATTTTTCCAAAATTTTTGTGATCTTCATAAAAATTTTGAATTTCTTGTGATTAAAACATTTTGAGTGTAAGACAGATGACATTGCCGGTTGAAAGATCGAAATTCTTGATCGCTTGCCTAGTTCCTGAATTTTAGTTTGTCCGACTGAAAATTCATTAAATTCACTGAGACAAGGCATCAACCTTCTGTCTGGGAAATAAAAGGTAGAAAAATTTTTTTCAGCGTTCTAGAAAAGTGGGTGACTTTGATCAGGGGCGACTTTGTTCTACACAGCAAAAATGACCTGGTGATCTCAAATAGTTATCAAATGCCATGCTCTGATCAAAGTCACCCGACTTAACCTTAGTGAAATTCAGGAAAAATTTTCTTCTCATTTTCTCTCTGAGACTCAGAAACTTGGGTTTAGAGTGCATACCTGTAAGAAGCCCGACCAGTTGAGGGGGGGGGGGGTGGGGTAAATCCGAAATTTGGTGGGAGGGCAAAAATTTTTGCAAATTTTTTTAATTTTTTCCAAACTGGGGGGTGGTTGGGGGGGGGGGGTTGGTTGGGTATATGGTCGGCCAAGTTGGGTAAGTACAGGTATGCCCCCAACCCAATTACAGGTATGTTAGAGAGCCTACAACCCACGCGGATCGAATGAAATATACAAGAAAACTAATTTGCGATAGTTTTTCCGCTAAATTTGAGCAAATTTGTCGATTTTAAAGTGAGCAGTCAAAACTTTATCTGAGCAACCAAAATTTTTCCCTAAGTTGCAGATTACAACCTGGCCTGTGCAAAAAAAACCTTGCCAGTGCGTGCGTGCCTCAGATGAGAGGGCATGTGCAAGCAAAATCGAATCATCTTGAAATTCATGAATTACCTACAGTTATTCGCGGATCGCTATGCAGTATCGAAACTCCTGAGCTTAAACATCGGAACTCACACATGCTTATTCGAATTTGATATTCCAAAGCTATAAGCAGATTATTGAGGAGTTTGTATGCTACAGTCCAGCGTCGAGCTGAACACTCTCGATTTATTGTTTGATTGACGGGTAAGTTTTACAATATGATACTCGATGTTGGATACCCGCAGCTGTTACTATATCCTTACGTAATTAGCGCGCGCACATAAATCATATTCTCGTCCGAAGGAGCGCTTTCATTCCCAGTGTTACCAGATTGGTTTTTGGTTTTTGGCCATACCTGTACTTGGGGGGGGGGACCCCCCAACTTGGCCAACCCTATACCCAAAATCATTTCCCCCCCCCAACCCCCCCAGTTTGGAAAAAAATTTTTTTTTTCAAAAAAGTGTATGTTTTTTTGGCCTTTTTTGGGAAAAATTTCGACTTTTTCCTACCCCCCCCCCCAGAATTTCGGATTCACCGCCCCCCCCAACTGGTCGGAGGTCTTACAGGTATGTTTTTGGCCGGTTTTTTTCTTGGTCGGTTTTTTCGACCGGTATTTTTACCGCTTGACCGATTTTTGGCAGCTTTGTATTTGAGATTTTAAAATCAGGATGGTGCGTTCTGATGCATTTTGGAAGGTCAAAACCCCAATTTTCCGGCGCTTCGCGCCGATAATGATTATGTTGATCATTGCTTGCCTATAATCCAGCTCAAGGGCAACTGTAAGTATGTCTACTTTACTTACTAGTTAGCTGCATTCAATAGTTGTTACCACCTCATCTCGTGGTTTAAGCACTTTTCCTTTGATATTGCATTTGACGATAACGAAGATTTTTTCACAAAATTTTTCTGCAGTCTCCAAAAATTGTTGAACCTTGTGAACATAATTTTTTTGCATTGCAAATGATTGGAACACCATCAGTATGAGATAGTGACAGATATTGCTGATTGAAAAGTCAAAATTTTTGTTTGGTTAGCAGGTTGAAAACATCTGCACATTGTTAAAGCATGAACATCATCATTCCAGAAAAATCAAATTTTAAATCATGAAATCAATCTTAAAAAATTCATCTTTCAATGTTCTAAAGTATCGGAATCCGAAAATTTTTCTGCCGCTTGGCGCTGGAAGCAAGAATCGTTCATATGCAGTACTATGCTTCTTCGTTCTGGCTAAGCACAGACATGTCAGCCAACGAATTTGTATGCGATTTAGGTTTTCTGCGCTTTGGTTTTTTGTTTTTGTTAATATGAATTTTGATAAATTCTTATCATAATCTGACGCAAAAACCAAAATTTTTTGTTTTTTCTCTATTCTTGATAAATTACTGACTTCAGAAGCATGAACAAGTTCCGAAAAACTCAAAAATGCATAAGTAAAGCACATTCTGTGCACAAAACGAGTTGTTTGTACTCTGATGCCGAGGGTTGGCGGACATTGGGTTGATGGGTTTTTTGTTTTTTTTTTTGGGTTGGAAAATTGGACATTTCTGAGTTTTTTAGTTTTTTAACAAAAAAAATCATATTTTTCCATTTTGTTCTCAGGAATAAAGTTTCTTCCTGATTTAATAATCAAATGAGAGTTAAGCCAACTTTAATAACTGCAATGCAGTCTTTTCTGACACTGACATGACAACAGAGTTGAGATGAGATCACACAACAAACAAATCAAATGCTATCGTAAATTTTCAATTCAGGAGACTTCTTAGCTTTATTCCATTCGGTTCCTATGACTGTTCTGTTGAATTGACTTATTCTCATCGAAAAGCTAAAGATTCATATTCAATAAATTTAACTTATGTTTGAATTGTCTTTCAGCTGAAGTTGATTTGATTCGGTAGTTTATCTGAATATTAGGCAGATTTTACTGCTCATGAGTCATGAGCACTTATGAGCAGTGCTAGTGAGTGACTGCTAAAGTCTGCTCACAGCCATCAGCATTTGGTGAGCTGACTTCAGCAGTCCTAAAATTTTAAGGAAGACAGCAGTCACACTGGAGAAAGAGGCAGCTGACGGCTTTTTGGGTTCAAAAATGGGTTGAAAATGGACCACCAACCAAGTATTCTGATTGAATGGCTGTAAGCAGTATGAATATTCAAGAAACAACTTTTTTTCAGCCTGCTAAAACACAATTTACAAGCAACTCAATGAATAAATGATCTCGGCTAGTGAAGATGATGAAAAAAATACGTTTTGTTACAAAATGTTGGAGAGCGGCCAAAATCTGCTATGCAATATTGGTTGACGGAAGGCAAAACGTGGCCTTCGTTCCAAAAAATTGTCTTGAGAGTACGTTTTTCAAGACTATTAATGCATACCTGTAAGACCTCCGACCAGTTGGGGGGGGGGGGGGGTAGGAAAAAGTCGAAATTTTTCCCAAAAAAGGCCAAAAAACATACACTTTTTGGCAAATTTTTTTAATTTTTTCCCAACTGGGGGGGGGGGGGGGTAAATGATTTTGGGTACTGGGTTGGTCAAGTTGGGGGGGGGGTCCTCCCTCCAAGTACAGGTATGTATTAATGGCGAGCAAGCGAAATTTATTTTGTCATGTTAGAATCACGTGTTCTCCATTTTGGTGTCCACTGCGTCTTCAGAGCGTAATTTTTCAACATTTGGCTTTGTTCACAGCAAGTTGCATAATCGATTGCCATCTGCATCAGTCAAAAAGGTAGTCTTCATAAAATTCAATGCCAAAAATTTTTTGATAGTGCATTAGTATATGATTTTCTTTGTTATGATAATGAATCTGTATTTTTGCTTAGAATCATGAAAAATGATTTGAAAATGTCTTGCATTATGAAGAATAAAGCTTTAGATATGTTGCATTTGCTTTTCTTTCATCAGATCCACAATTGTGAAATGAAAAAAACCCTAATTAAACCCAGAAAAACACATAAAAAACCCAAATAAACCCTAAAAAACCCAAATTCGAAATTTTGAAAATGGGTTTTTCCCAACCCTGCTGATGCCTAATTTTTCAATTTTTCATTGTTTTTCTTTTTTTTCTCTTTTTGATCTGTAGAAATAAAATAATTCCACTTCTTAGATTAATTTTTATTCCATGTCGACATCTACTAAACGTAAATCTGGTAAAGATTGCTTTGTAAAATTGTGGCTATATTTTTTACGTCATATATATTTCTTACATTTACATCACAGTGCAAACTGAAAAAATCATTTCTTGTATGAGGTTCTGAATATCGTCGTAATCTTTTGTACAGTGTGCTCTACAATTTTGCAGTTTAGTGCAAAGCAAACAGGAGTAGATGGACTATAAGTTGGTGGGTAGCAAAGGGATGCAAGAGTGGACGAAGTTTTGTGCAACTTTGTAATATATTTTTAATTGTCGAACAATTTTTTGAATCAGCAATAGATCCAATGAGAATAATTATTCATATAGTCAGGCTTGTAGCCAGGAATTTTTTCGGAGGGGCGCACACCAATATCCCACCCAATTTACTATAAAATTGGCATTTCTGACTTGATTTTTTCTTGAACTAAAAACCAAAGGTACCTGTGCTCTTTTAACACTTGAAACATTTCGGAAGGGCCATAGCTCCCCCAACACCCTGCCTACAGGGCTGCATATAGTTACCATGCAATGTCCATTACAGGCCATTTAAATAACAAAATGAAAACTGTAACTATGAGTTGAAAAATTGATTGATAAAACAGAACGTTTCCATACGATTATAAAATGTTTTTAATACAGTTTTATGTAGAGCTTATTCTTTCAAAACATAGTATTTGTAAAAAATCGCTTTGGCTGGTTTTGACCGTTTTTTTTTACTTTTGGCCGGTTTTTAAGACACCTTTGGCCGGTTTTCATTTTCTAATCTGGCAACACTGTTCATTCCATTAAACCAGAACAGAATTTCCGCCTACTCTGAAGAACCTCAAATTGTAGGGATTTGTGAAAGTGAGGTGTTTTTCCAGAATTTCAGAAGAAAGTTATGCTTGATTTGATTCGAGTTTCAAATACCACTCTATAAAAATCTATTATCGAATACAATTCTTTCAGATTCCTGACTACACTCAAGTAATTGACTCGGCGCGGAGCGCCGAGAAAATTTTGCGTTTTCAGCCCCTAAAATGACTAAAAATCAAAGAAATTCGGCATTCGACTAGTCAAAAAATTTGTGTCAATTGGCACAAACGCTCAAAATTTTTTGTGCCACTCCAAATTTTTTGTGTGCCAAAAACCATGTTTTGACACAAAAAAAACATTGGGTTTGGGTATGTTTGTGCCAATTAGCACAAATTTTTTGGCTGGTCAAACATTTAATTTCCTTGATTTTTAGACGTTTTAGGGGCTGAAAATGCAAAAAATATCTCAAAAGACACCAGGGTGTAGTCGTTTTTTCGTTTCGGCCAAATTGTCAACTATATCATTGCTCATCATTCCCTGAAGAACGAACTTCAACATCATTTTTTCACCCCGACTGCTTCCAGCTTAAACTCGGGTTTGCATAGGAACTGCACCCAATTGCAGCCAAATTGTAATTTCGATAACACAACTTTGGATACATTTTTCGCCTTCAACTCTATTCGATCTGTAGCATTTGTAGGACTTTCGAATTCCTTCTTGTTAGCCAGTGAGCTAACAGGAACCAACAAACATTGTTTAGCAAGTTCAAAAATTAGCTTAATTAATCATTCAAGGGAGAAGTTCTATTCTCACTTTGCACAATTCAGGAAATCTTCAAATATTCTCTTTTCAAAAATTTGTAAATTTTCAAATAAATGATGATCATTGGTGCTTTTTGCAATGAAAACCGTTTCAACATATGTAGTCTGCACAGAACTAGCGTATTTCTCCTTGGTCTAAAACAAGTCGTAATTGATGCAAAATGAAAACTTCTGGCCTCTGGCCACTTTTGAGGGTGATTTTTGGGCCCGAAAGCCAGTTGTCGAAAAATAGGCCGGCTCAGAGCCTGAACGGGAGCTCCTTTTGATCGCTAATTGAAGCATATATTTTTTGGAATTAACACCTGTTTGTAGATTTAGATGTTCATTGCATATTTTTTAAAAATTATTTTCTCATTATCGACCTTTGAAGTTGAAACTAATTGTTTCAGTCGAAAATTATTCAGTAGAGTTATTTTTTTGTTTTTGTTGTTAATTCGATATTTCAGCTTTCCGTGGAGCGTTCTTTACAGAATTTTTCGATAATGTCAATAAGAGTGACGCGTGACCAAATTCCAGGACTTATACCAAACAATCCGTCAGTGACATCAATTACCGCTTCTTGTTCGGAATCTTTAGATGCCATCATGAAAGATAGCCGCCTGCCAAACGTTGAAAATTCTAGTAATTTAGAATCGAAAATTGTAGATTTAGAAGCGATAGTAAGTTTTTCTAGACTGTTATATCCCTGTTACCATGATTATATTCGCAAAATGTTTCTCCAGATTATAAGTAAAAATAGGAAAATCGACAAACTGGATATTCAAAAACAAGATCTGACGTTATCAATCGCCGAAATGGGGAAAAATTATGCTGCTTTACAAAATGATAATCAAATGTGGAAACAGCAGTGTAAATCATTGGTCGATGCTAGAGTTAAATTCGAAAACGGGGAAGTCAATGTTTTAAGGTGAAGCACATTTTTGAGGGGTGACCTCTCCAATTCTGCCCAATCTCAGTAGATTTACCCCTTTGTTTGAAAATGAGGAAAATAATGAATTGAAAGACGAAATCGATGAAACATTGTAAAACGAAGAGCATTCAGCGCAGTTTTTTGGTTTGAAAATCAGGAGCCAAATGCGGATTTAGGGAGGGCGAGGGCGGCCGCCCCCCAAAACTTTTGAAATACGATTTTTTCTGTATACCTACCTATAGGCGAATTTGAAAATTTTTTGAAAATTCTTTGAATTTTTTGGGAAAAATACTTAATTTTGAGCAGCGCTCCCCCTGAAAAAAATTTCTGGATCCGCCACTGCCTATGCCTAAGTTTTAAGGAGCCAAATTTAAAATTTAGCAGCCAAAAATATGTAGTTGAAAAGTATTGAAGTATGGGTTTGTAGCGCGTTGTTGAATTTAATTATAGTTTGTTTTTTCATAAATGCTTCTCAATTACCAAGTACACCACTTAAAACATGAGATAATACGTTTGAGATGATGAAAACTATTATACATTAAATGATAGGTGAAGGTAGACAATCTGAAAGCCACGTCTAAGCTAGATAATTCATAATAATAATTATTAAAGTTAAAACCGGCGCGAAGCGCGGTAAAATTTTGAGATTATGAACTTCTAAAATCTACCAAAATGCATATTTTCTGTACCTTATCTCCAAATTTTCTTCCCTAAATGGGGAAGAGCCGTTTGTACATGTACAAATGACTACCTCAATTTCGTTTACCCCAAAAAATTTTCATTTGCCTCCGGCAAAAAAGAAGACACTGGGACGGAGGGCTATAGGACCACCCAGAAATCGTCGGTCGTTGGGTGACCCCCCAGTATTTCCCCATCCGATAGCTAGACGTATGGTAGTCATAGGTAACCCCACACTTTTGGGTGTAAAATATTAAAAATTATGAAATATATTAAAATTTTTGATGAAAAACGTCAATTTCTGAACAAAAAATGGTCGGAAACTTCAATTCTCGGCACTCCGTGCCATGAATGCACTTTTTACAGTTTTTTAGACAAACTATTTTTCGAACCGTATTTTTGGCGAAAGCATCGGATTTTTTTTCAGGGACACCTCCCCTAAAATTTTGGCGCATCAGTGACTCCCACCAAAAAGATCGCTTGACCATCTAGAACCTCAGGGATTCGTTGTAGTCTAAGGTAGGTTTTATCCCCCTCCTCTTACGTGCATGCATGTTCAGTGAATGTCAAAAGAAGAGAATAATCCAGGGATGGGATGAATATCCGAACTCGATTACACTGCAATCCGACTTTTTTCTATTTATTTATCTTTTTGATGCACATCCAGATCTAATCATTGAAATTGTCTGGATGTAGATCTGATGCTGCCAAGGATTGAGATCCACTCATAGAGAGAACTTTGTTTACTCCGATTTGCATTAATTTTTGCAAAAATTTCATACTAACACTCGTCTACTGTTTTTTTCTCATGGAACAATACATTACAAGTTGTCCTTCTCGATACGTTAGTCTACCGCATAATTTTTATACAGTTCGGCATTCTCTATGTCCTATTTGATTTTTCCTTACTTTCTTGATTTTATTTCTCCTATTCCTTTGTTTTCTCGTTCTATCTTGCTTTTTCTTTCTTTTTATTTTCCGTCATGTTTTCTTTTTTTAATGGTTTTCTACCTATTTTCACTTATTCTTAATGCCTTCATTTTTTGATGTTTTCTTTCTCTTAATCCTTCGTTTTTCTACATTTGTTTGATTATGTTTTTGATGAAGATTTTCACACCTACAACGATTGAACATTTAAGCATGCTGAACTGTATAATAATTATACGAGGGACTATAATTATTTAGAATGGCAACTTGTAATATGTTCTTTCATGAGCAAAAAAACAAAAGGTTGATGACTAAAAAGAAATGAAAGAAAGCGGAGACAAAAGATAAAAACGTAAAAATATACAGAAACGAAAACATAAGCAACGCACATAGAAAACAAAAGAAAAAAGAAATACATGCAAAGAATATTATAAAATAAAGACGCAAAATACGAACAAAGTATTATTACATGCTCTATTGCTCATTTGAGACTATCTCAATTCGGAATAGATCACTGTGCACAACCGCAAAAAATGCAAATTAGATTATATCTTTATTGGGTGCACAATTGAACAAACAATAACGATCGTCCTAGATGGGCAAGCAAGCATGGAAAGTAACGACAATAAATATAAGAGCTTTGAAATACTGATTGGATCAATTGTGACGGCAAGAATTTTCCAGGGGGAGGGTCCATAGACTTTTCCGAGGGGGGGGGGTAGGGGGTGGATGAGCAAAAAAAGTTCTGCAAGCCCGTTTTTCATACAAAATATGCACAAAAATCATCAAAAAAGCTGTCTTGGAAAAAGTTCAGGGGGGGAGTGTTTGACGATTTTTTTTTGGTCAGGGGGGTGGCCAGGGTCTCAGTTATGAGGGTTTACCCCATACATGTAATTGGGGGGAAGTGCTATGGGAACCCCCCCCCCCCCAGAAATCGTCGACCATATGGCTAGCCATTGGGCGACCGCCTCCCAGGATTTTCCAATCCTATGGCTAGCCATATAGTAGCCCTAGGGACCGCCATACTTTTGGTCGGAAAAATACTGAAAAATGTCAATTTTTGAACAAAAAATGGTCAAAAACGTCAATTTTCTTGGCGCTTCGCGCCATAAATACATTTTTTATCATTTTTTAGACAAAAATTACTATTTTTTGAACCGTTTTTCGGAGATTTCGTAAAAAAATCGAATTTTTTTCCTTCAGAGACCCCTCCCCCCAAAATTTTGGGAATAACTGACCCCCGGCCCCAAAAAAGTGGCCTCGGGGCTCCGTTACATGTATGGTTTACCCCCTACCCCCTATGTGCATGTATGATTGTGATAAAAATATGACTTCGGATTAAAACAGTGGCGGATCCAGAAATTTTTTTCTGGCAGGGGGGGGGGTGCTCAAAATTAAGGATTTTTCCAAAAAAACATTCAAAAAATTTTCAAAAATTTGTTTGTAATTTCCTGTAGGTATACTGAAAAAAATCGTATTTCATAAGTTTCGGGGGGGGGGGCGGCCGCCCTCCGCCCCCTAAATCCGCACTTGCATTCAAAGATTTCACAGCCTGTCACTTACTACTATGTTCGCAACGGAGCCCCAAAATCCGAGAGTTATTGATGCCCGAAATTTTAGGGGTCCTTCAAAAAATTTCGATTTCTCCACCGAGAAGGTCCGAAAAATGATTTAAAAAAGTATTAATTTGTGTCTAAAGAAGCTCGAAAAATGTATTCATGGCGGGAAGCGTCGAGGAAATTGACAATTTTCACAATTTTTTTGAATGATAATTTTTTTAAACCAAAAAATTGATATTTTTCAATATTTTATGGCCGAAAGTATGGGAGTCCATCCCTATAACTACTGTATACTTTGCCATATGGTTGACCAATTCTGTGACGAATGACCCAATGGCTAGCTATACGGCCGACGATTTCTGGGCTGGTTCCTATGGCTCGTCTTCCCAACTACATGTACGTTACTAAAATAGGAAAGAAAAAAATCAAGATTGAATAATTCTTACAGTAGTACATTTGATCATGTTAGATATACACATTCAAGAGCACATACAACACACTACTGAGTTGCCTGACCCCCAGCAGAATTTCTGTCCTCTGCGTGTATGATTGTAGTTGTGCGTTTTTCAGAGTAGCTTACGCCGATAAACTCAAAGAATCGAGCGAACTAAATTTAGAATTGACAACTTGTCAAAATCAGCTGGAAACCATTAAACAAATTTTACAAAAAACGGCAAAATCAAGAAACTTTTTGTGGGACGAAAAGCAAAGTTTGGAGTAATTATTTTCTTCTCTAAATTGAATATTTGATGCTTAAATATTTACAACTAGTGGTATTTAAGGGAAAAATTATGTGAGGCCAATCAAAATTTTGAAAGGGTTAGAGAAGATTTTCACTGGTTTACATTTTGCTGATATTGTCTACATTTTCAAGGCTGTACAACTTTCTCAAAATTTGAATAATAAATGCAAAGCATTTGAACAAGCAGATAAATCTTCAGAACGAGAAACACTTAAGACAAATGTCGAAACGCTATCGATAGAGATTTCATCCTTAAAGGTGGCCTTTATTTTGACTTAAATAATTTCGATTTTCTTTAAAATTTTTTCTTGAACAACAGCAACAAAACGAAGCTTTACAATCAACCTTGAACTCAAAAGTAAGTTTTCTCTATTATTGCTCATAGTATCTGCAGACTGCTGTCATATATGTAATTAGGAAGTGAAATGTCATAGGATCCCTCAGAAATCGTCAGCCATATGGTGATCCACCATAAGATTTGCCGATCGAATTGTTAGCCATATTTTTAAAGACGAAAAATAGTGAAAAATTTCAGTTTTTTAATGAAAAATGATGATTTTTTAACAACAAATGGCCAAATATGTCAATTCTCTCGGCCCTTCACGCAATTAGTACATTTTTTAAGTTTTTTAGACAAAAATAATTTTTGAACTTTTTTGGTGAAAAAAATCGGAATTTTTTTTCATGGACCTCCCTAAAATTTTCGACAAAAAGTCGCTTGACCCACCATTCCTCACTACTCCATTACATGTATTTGTGCAATATATGTTGCAAAGTTTATTGCAGGATGATTGTATTCGGGTTTGGATGGATTCTTGCTCAAAACTGAACCAAGAGAAAAAGAAATTATTACAGGAGTTGATTTCCTGCAAACTACAAATTGAAAAAGAACCTATCCCGAGTAACAAAGACGAATCCGTGCAAACCGACGAACCGCTGACATCCAAAAATGTAAAATGAGTGTTTAACTTTAAAGCCTCGAAAATTCATATATACCATACAAATTTAGGATGTAGAAAATGCCTTTGTATTGAAAGGCATCAAGAAAAGAATATTTATTGCTTTAAAAAAGGTGAGCTTAAAAGACTTTTGGTTGATCAAAACTGTACAATTGCAAATTAGTAAGAGAAAATCCCAACGTATATCGAAATTTTTCTCTCAGAACAGAGGCATTGGTGCTCTGGATTAAAAGATTATTAAAAACAAATGCATGAAAGAGTTGACAATCATAACCTTGTCTGAGGTCCAAAAAGAGGAAAATGAACGAATTTTGACTCTTCAACAGCATGGATATAAATTGACATATCTGAACAAGACCATCGGCAAAGTAACTGCATAGGTACACGTTTAAGATAGTGTGTAACGCTATGCGTGGTATTTTAGGGGCGAAAAATCCTAGGGCTAGTGATTGATCAGAAGTCTCAGAGGGGAATCCTAGCTGAAAATCTCGGTGGAGGGTGGGATGTTAAAGCACGAAGCTGCATATCTCAGTCAAAAATGAATCTTGAGCTACGAAAATGCTTTATTTACAGTTTCTTGATGTGTTGAATGGATCTTGGGGGGTCCTGATCCTAGTCAAAAACCTGGCTTACTCCCAACTGAATCCTGGCTGGTCCTGCCCCAGAATTTAATTTTTCAGATTTTAACGTGAAACCGTGGAAATTTCATTCTGGCCATTGATTTTAGATAGTAAATTCGCCATCGCCTCCCCACAATTTACCATTGTCTTTCGACCATTTATCACCGCTTCGTCAATATGGCAGTCTATATTTGCCAGCACATTTATGGTACGATCTTATGGTTTGTGATACGAGTATTTGCAATCCAGAAAGCTTTTATATTCGTTTGGTTGGAAGGCAGGCCCTCATGGCTTCTTTTTTGTCTCATTTTAATCAATGTTGTTTTGATAGTGAAAACAACAATCGGTTGTTACCACTTCGCACTACGTCTCCAGGTGAGTGATCATTTGAAAGATTTTCTCCTACACCCTTTTCTAAAAAGGCTTCCATGTGTGTTTCGTTTTATAAACTTTTTTTGAACATGTAGAGATGGGTCAAAGCATACATGTATATATGTAGTTTAGGGGGTCAACTGTTATGCGACTTTTTTGGTCCGGGAGTCATTAATTACCAAAAATTTTACAGGAATCCCTGAAGGACAAAAAATTCGTTTCGTCAAAAAAGTCTGAGAACGATAAGAAAAGTAGTAATTTTTGTCTAAAAAATCATAAAAATGGGTTCGTGGTGCGAATCTACGAGAAAATTGACGTTTTTGGATCATTTCTAGTTCAAAAATTAACATTTTTAATCGAAAAATTTTAATTTTTTTAGTATTTTTCCGACGAAAAGTATGGGGCCATGGGGGTCTATGGCTAGCATATATACATGCAACGGGGCCCCGAGGTCTGGGATGGGGGAGGGTGGGTCACTTATTCCACAATATTTTGGAGGAGGATTATGTGAAGGAAAAAAATTCGATTTTTTTCACCAAAAAAGCCCTGAAAACGGTTCGAAAAATTTCAGTTTTTGCCTAAAAACGATGAAGAATGTATTTATGACGCGAAGCGCCGAGAAAATTGATGTTTTTGACCATTCTTTGTTCAAATATTGAAATTTTTCATTAAAAAACTAACATTTCCCAGTACTTTTCCGACCAAAAGTATGGGGGTCCCCATGACTACCATAGTCATAGGATTGAAAAATCCTGGAGGGTCGCCCAAGGGATAGCCATATGGCTGACGATTTATTTGGGATTCCTATCGAACTTCGTCCCCCCAATCGCATGTATGTGTCAAAGAATCTTTGTGTTACATGTGAAAAATTGAATATGGGTTTAAAGCAGACCTCAGATCGAAGCTGACTTTTCACTCAGTGATTATACGAAAATTCGCCAGAAATGATAGGTGGGCATCACTAAGGCATTGTGAACCTGCACTTTCCACACCGTGTTTCTGTAAGCAGTTTCCTGGTTCACCATCAAGTTTAGCCGGTGGTGAACCAGGAAACTGGGGATGTGTTGTTATATGACAGATGGGACTAGATTCTCATGCAAGTTTCGTTTATGACTTATAGAAAGAAATTTTGACGCACCCTGTTCTTGATGGTCTCCAAAACGTATGTGATTTGCAAGAATTTAAATCTTAGGTGGTTGCTGTGGCCACTCTCAACAGAAAAGTAAAATCTATAAGTCGAAAATAACTATTTCAAATGATTAAGATGACAGCTTCATTGTTACAATGATCAACCATAAATAGTTGTACAACGAAATTTTTTTGTATGCTAAAAATAATTTTGCATGTATTTTTGCACAAAACTTCCTACAAATACAACTTGAGTTCACGTCTTTCGTAGTACAAAGCAGTGTTTTTTGTACTCGGTCCATATGTACTGGTGCAAACGACCTCTCAGAAACCGTTTGTACTCCAAAATTTGAGAAAATTTGCTGAAAAAAACATTCATTGTAATAAAATGTAATGTGCAATATGAATATGTTGACCATTTTCACGAGACACATGAGAAGACTACGAATGCACACACAGAAAACTGTTGACTATGAGGTAACAGAATATGCAGTAGTAAAATACTCAACAAAAAGCTTTTTTTATTATGCCATATCTGATAGTTTGTGGTTATCGATGCAGACGCATAACAAACAAGTCAATTGATACTGAATACTGACGGCTGTTGAGTGGCAAAAATTTGTTTGCACTAAAATTTTCGTTTGTAAGGTACAAAAAAACTTTGGTACAAAGGCACACGATATTGATAAATGCAGCTTCTGTTCCTCCTCATCTTTTTTGCGCGTAGCATGAAAAAAATACAGGTTCTAACATTATAAAATACTGGACAATCAATTCTCCCATAATTTATTCCAAATAAATCAGAATCACACTTTCTGTTCAAAAACATATTCTTATGATTTACAAATGTGAGAAATATACTCACACTTTCATAAGTTTGAAAAATTGAGTCGAAAGTTGAAATTCTTGAAAATTACTTCCAAGATCCTTTCTAATTGAATTCAAACTCGGCTTCATGTTTAAAACTATAGTTAAAAAAAGTTGGATAAATTGTGATTTGGAATTTCTATATTGCACCCAAATCCTCTTTTTTATGTCACACTCTCAAAATATGTTTTCCTTTTCTTGAAACATTTTCCGCAAAAACCACGATTTGGGGAAAAACGGTAGATAACCAATTAGAGAATTAATGAATACGATGTAGTTCGCAACACCAGAAACAGTTTTTTGGTAATAATCCATTTAATTATATCTAAATCCACATATCCGTCCCATGCCTATTTTCTCATTTCCTGTTAGGCCATATCTTGCAAAACACTAGAAATTTTATAGTCTACTTGAGTAATTTTATCGATGTTCTTAAAGTGGCAGCTATCTCATCTATGCAAACACCAAGCAAAGATTGATATACTACCGTTTTTGAGTAAGAACCTTCCGATAAAACCTTTGTGTATACCATACATGCACACAGGGGGTAGGGAGGGTAAACCTCCTTACCTGAGACACTAACCATCCCCCTGACCCAAAAAATCGTCTAACACCCCCTGAACTTTTTCTAAGACAGCTTTTTCATTACTTTTGTGCATATTTTGAATGAAAAGCAAGCTTGCAGAACTTTTTCTTTGTTTTTTTATTCGCCACTCCCCTGCCCTCCTGGATAGGGTCAAAGGAGCCTCCCCCTAGAAAGTTCTTGCCGTGCATGCCTGGTGCAGACGGTGTTCGTGGTAGTAGTTTTGATTTTCATCGTTTTTGGATTTACATGGATTTCATGAAAGACACTTGAAGTAGAACTGAATTTCACAAAAAAAACTCAACTGGTGATTTTTATCTACACAAGTATATTATTGCTTCTATTATGATTATTACAGGCACTCCATGTATTGCTCGCAGATCGGGCTACTATCGCGGCCTTGTCATCGATTGTGAAAGAGGCTTAGTTGCTGTTCATTTCGTGGATTATGGTGATCAATATAGTTTAGCTGTGAAGGATGTGTTTGAAATCGCGGACGAATTCGTCACTCAACCCGCGTTCGCTCTACATTCTGGTTTAAAAGCAAAGATTATCGATAATGATTACCCTCGATCTATTTATAGCCCTGAAGAACTGACCATTTTCCGTAAAATGATCGAAAATACCAAATTTGTTGCGACATTAATAGATGATAAAGGTGGCATTTGCCGATGGAAAATATACGATCAGGCCACGAAAAAGTGTCTTGCTCACTCTTTACTGGAAGCATATTCGAAAGCTAAGAGAAAACCAGCAAATAAGGTAAAAATTTAAAGAAATTGCTTATCCCAGCTAAGAATATCCGATTATGAATTGGTGTGAACTCTGGTAAGTTTACCGTCCATCAAAGGCACAAAATTTATTTTTATTTTGACTGCTTTTGATTAGTTTCCATTCCTATGCTACAAATGAGGAAATTTCCTTCCCAGTCATAGTGCTTATGCACATCATTTTGTAGATTTCAACATACATGTAATTGCGAGGGCTATGGGAACCCCCCCCCCCATCCCAGAAATCGTCGGCCATATGGCTAGCCATTGGGCGACCGCCGTCCAGGATTTTCCAATCCTATGGCTAGCCATATGGTAGCCCTAGGGACCGCCATACTTTTGGTCGGAAAAATACTGAAAAGTGTAATTTTTATATGAAAAATGTCAATTTTTGAACATAAAATTGTCAAAAATGTTAATTTTCCGGGCGCTTCGCGCCATTAGTACATTTTTTCTGTCTTTTTAGAAAAAAAATATTTTTTGAACTATTGTTTGGACCTATTTCACGAAAAAAGTCGATTTTTTCCCTTGAGAGACGCCTCCCACAAAATTTTGGGAATTACACACCCCCGGCCCAAAAAAAGTCGTCCAACCTCCCCAAGACCTCGAGGCCCCGTTACATGTATGGATTTCAAGATGCAAACTTCAGGAAGAAATTTAATTCTTTAAAATACTTGGAATTCGTCAAAGGATGGCAAAATTTGCACCAAGGTGGATCCTGAAGTCTTCAAGTCTCTCTGACCTAACCATACATTTTACGTTTAAGTCAACTCAATGTGATACGAGGATACTGTCGAGCAACGAACAAAACTGTCGATTGATTTGCACGCCGAAATCGCAATCAGATACACAATACGGCTTTAAGAGGTTAGTGGTCAAACGAATTTGTGTTTAAAACTCAGTCATATCAACCTCGTAAATGATTTGAAAATCCTCTAAGCAACATATTTCGTATTATTTTGATAGGCTCTTTCCAGAAAGGTCGTAAAAATTCTCTGGGAATAAAATTACAGTAAAGAAACCCGCTCTGGATAAATTTTCTAGTGCATGACCAAAACTTGGATAAGAGAGCTTTTTTGCTGTTTAACTGTACAAATAAATGATGATTTTTTTGTCCTAGACGTCCGAAAAAAGTTAAATTTCGTTCTGACTGCGTGGATCCATTGCCCCGTGAAGGGCGGGGACGCCAGGTTGCGAGAAGATCACGAAGTAATAACCATAGGCGTTGGGATAAATTCTGAAGTCAGCCAGATGAACACATGTCGTAGAACTTTGTTTGTATCGAATTTACCGTAAAATGCAAATTTTTCTATGATGTGGAATTGTTGATTCAGAGTCACATTTTTTCTAAAACTTGTTAATAAAATGTATATTTCAATTTGGTCGATGAAGGAAGCAAGTGGCGAAATACTTAACTTGACTAGAGGTCTGGTAAAACCCAAATCCGGCTGCAGTTCCGATCCAAAATTTATGACTAAAACATGGCGCCGATTCCATTGAAATCCAGATCTGGTGGGTCCTTTCAAAAATTTGAATGAAATCTGACGCCCGATAAGCCTGAGCAAAAATATGATTTCTATGTTCGGATATGGTTGCAGTCTCAGATCCAGTACCAGAACCATGTTGAGATAGGTGAGGAATGTGGTTTCTGATGGAGTGTCATGTGTTGCGTCATCCGAGTGACCACTAGTCACTCATTTGACTTTTTGGACATAAGTAGTTCAAACAATCTATGACATTATGAATTCTTTAGATTGTGACCATTGAACCTTGGCAGGAGATTCACATCCGCTCGGTTTGATCGCACTCTCAGATCTGTAACGAGTTATACAAAGCATGGTCGCAGATGACCAGTCATTTCGTGAGGTAAGGATGAAAAAGTTAGTCATGAGGGTGACCACTGATCGCTTAACATAGTTCAAACAATTCGTTCGCAGAAGCTTAAGTAATAATTTTCGTTGTCCGTAGTCATGTGACTGATATGAGTGACCACTGTGCTCAAGAAACAAAGTTCTTGCGCCCGTTATATTTAAAGTATGCGGGGATTCCGATCCTGGAAAATTTTGTTTAGCAGATCCGGATCCGAAAAAAAATTTGCCTCAGCAGTTCCAGATCTTATATGATAGCATATACACGTGTATGCTTATATGTATTATACGTTTAATTATTCTAAAATTAAGTTTTATGAATTTATATTTCTTCTATGTCAATATTGATGATATATATGCTCAGAAATTTAGACAGTAGAGGAATCAGTTCATTTGTTCAAGCCTTACATGTGAACATTGATCTCAGATTTTGAAATTTCGAAATGTTGGAGTAATTAAGAAATGGAAACAATATTATATGATCTGATAATATATTTTAAATTTAATAGAGAATTTACGATTGCTACATTTATTGATCCAAGGTGGCAATGACAAATTTATTGGAAGACCTAGAACAATGTCAGATATAGTTGAAGCATTGAAAACCTCAGGCTGGTATTCCCGAAAGGGGAGTAAATCAGTATTAAAGCAGTCCAGGAGTAAAGTCGGACTAAACCTGTAGCAAACCTAGCGCAGGAGTGGACCAGTATTAAAATTTTCTCCTCGTCGGTATTTCCGAATGAGGAGTGGACTAAAAGTGGAGCAAACGAGGCGTAAATATTGTCGATTTAGTCCACTCTTTCAATCCTGATAGGGGCAGTATTAAATCAGTAGTAAGTCCTATTTAGTGTGTGTAATAATGGAGGCTGTTGAGCTTTTGGAATATTTGAACGACGTGGCGCATGAAATTGACATTACAATAAACATACCACTCTGAGGCCTTTCCACTTCACTTCCAACTTATGAATATTCTTATCTTGACAATTAGGATCCTTCTCAAAAACTCAGCAATTCTTTGCCAAGCTCTCTTTTTTGATCCATTTGAGACTGCATCAGTTTTCTTATTTTCCAGAATTTCAATATTTTGGGTGATACATTCAATGAGTAAAAACGTTTCTTCAGTAGAAAAATTTGACGATCGTTTATCAGCAGACATTGTTCAAATTTCAAAATATAACACACTGACACTACTACAACTACACTACTTTCGTTTTGTCTGTTTGCATGCATAATTATTGTATGTATAGTACTCATGCTAGTTCCCACGATATTTCTCACGCCATGCGCGTCAGCGAGTGTACTATAAATAGAAATAAGTCCAGTTTTGTCCGGGATTGCTCTTCCTTCGGCAATACAAACTATGTAGCAAAGGAGGAGCAAAGTTGACATAATCCTGAACTTGATAGTCCTAGTTTGCTCCGCTGTTTAATACTGCTTCGAGTTTAGTCTACTCCTCTTTTGGCAATACGGTCCTCAGTTAGTAATCTCAATGGTGAAAGCCAGATCATAAATTCAACGCCAGCTAAGAAGAAAGAGACTGAAAATAAGCGTGAAATTGATTCATCTAATGACTTTATAGCCAGCAGCAGTGAGGATGAAGAAGATCAAATTGAACCAGACTATATAAGCATATGAACAGAGTATTTTTTGTATTATCTGCTCGTTATTTGTAGGATTGACGGGAAATCGGAATATCAAGAAGAAAAAATTTCACCACCTAAATTAAACATCACTGACGAACCTATCATTGACAGCCAAAAAGTTTTTGACTGCACCAGCAACAATTATCCCCCCTTCAAAATTTATTTGGTGGTGCCGGTCGAATCTATAATCCTACCAGAAATCGTTTGAAAGGTGATGTCAGGGTTTTTTTAGCACGGTGCTAATGGAACTAGAACCGTGCTAATGGAAATTGTTTGATGTTAGAACATGTGCTAATGACTATAAGATAAATTTTTGAAAAATTCTCGAGAAGAAAGTTAGATAAAAGGTATCACAAAATTGTGGTGAAAAATTAAAAATATTTGTTTTCACAAATAACTTAGTGAATGACTGGGGCTGAAATCTGGATCAGGTTTGCCTGTAGCCCCCTGGACACTACTGAAGTAATTTGAAAACAGCTGTTTTGACATATGATGAAGTTTATGCAGATCAGTAATAGTGAGTAGCTTATATAGTTGTATGTACGTTTTTTGATAAAATCAATCAAGAACCTATATTGAAGTTGAAGTGCCGTTCCAGACACAATTAAAACATGTAAACTTTTATGCAAAGAGAACGCAAATTTAGCGATTCCTAAAAGTATTACTGTCAAACAACTACTGAACTCTTTACTATAGTCTGTTTTTTTATAAAATGCTACCAAAATGAAAAATGACACAAATATTAGGTGACTTGAAAATCCTGCACATGAAGCTTTTACTGTAAATTTTTCCACTCAAAAACTTTCCAAGTGTTGACTGAGTTTTTTATCGCTAAATTTAAGCTTCATATGACGTACGGCTTGGTAGAAAATGCTGAAAATGTAAAATAGTACTTGCTTTCGAGATTCATTGTTTGGAAGCATTTTATAAAAAACAGACTATAAGTGCATAATGTAAGGAATAGCTAATTTAATTAGAATCAGGTGAAAGTTACTACTTTTCAAAACACCAACATCAAGCATGGTTTAACGGGTCGATAATACATAGAGCAAAAGCACATTATTGGCATTGACCAACTCACACATTAATTTGAGAACAACAAAGTATCATTTGTCAGCCATGCTAACTGTGCTGACGTGTGTTAAAAAGACTTTGTGTCATACTCTTGAGAAATTGCTGTTTGTCAAATATAATTTGATTACCGTCGGCTTGAAATTTTTGTGGAACATAATGAAAATTAGAATAAATAAAGATTCGATTATGACCGTATCTTAATCTTTGACAGAAGTGGATCTGGATCCAAAAAAATTGGTTCAGCGCATCAGGATCAGATCCAGATTCAAAACTTTAGGCGGATTAGGGATGGGCCAGTTATCCGGATCGGTTGTTTCTTCTCATGATCTTCTTTCTGTTTTCTTTTCTGTTTCCAGTTCCATTTCCTTCGTTATATCTTATCTGCCTCTGTACTTATTTGATTAGTACAGTCAATACTAATTATGGAAAAATTATGAGAACGCGTAAAGAATGCAGCTTGAAAATTTCGAAATTGCAATTTACTGGGCGTTTCATTTTTTTGACAAGCTTTGTGGCTCAGCGTGACAGTTCATACCTTTAGTTCAGCAAGAACTTATGGTGCTACCTGCAATCAACTGAAAAATTCCACTCTATTTGATCTCCATATGACCCATGCCTGTAAGAGGTCCGACCTGTTGGCGGGGAGGGTAAACCTAAAATTTTGGGGTGGGGGTAATAACATTCCCAAAATTTTGGGGACGGGGTCGAAAAACCCCCAAAAAAGTTGAAAAAATTTTGAAAATTTCCCCCAAAAAAAGGCCGAAAATAGCCACTTTTTTCCTAATTTTTTTCCGAGTTTGGGAAGGTTGGGTATAGGGTTGATTAAGTTGGGGGTGGGGGTCTCCCCCCAACTTCCCTCTCAATTACAGGTATGATATGACCCTAAATTTGGGTTTTATCTTCTAAAAGAAAGGTCTGACCAAAAATACTGTTTTCCGTCTTTTACAACTTGCAGAAAATATTTTTTTAGACATGTGTTGGAGGCATTTTGCAGGGGGACATATTGTTTGGAGATTTGTTGAACATATTTCGCATATAGATTCATTTTGAATGAAGGCCATATGCTGGGGATATTTTGTTGGAGACATTTTGTCGGGACGCCATTAGCTCCCATTTTTGGCACGGTACTTATAGCGTGGTGTATCTTTTCTACAGCTCCTGAAACGGACGTGAAACCATCAGGCTTCTTACTTTTTTTTTACTTTTTTAATAAATATCACCTTGTTTTTTAATGGAGTGCTGTCTTTTACTTTTTTTTTTACTTTTTTAATAAATATCACCTTGTTTTTTAATGGAGTGCTGTCATACATGCACATATGTCATTTGAAATAACATGAAAATAAATTTGAAATTCGTCGTTTTCATAATTTTTTTCAAGTTATTCGCTCTTGATTCATTACTAATCCTCTAATGTTAGCTGAAAGCTTCTTTATTTAGCATGGTGTCACAATATCAACTGAATTGATTTTCTTGCAGCAAATAACCCTCAGGGCAGTACGACGGAAATCCTTCACATTTATCGAATTTCCTATGAAAAAAATTACGCCGTTCATGAGGACCAAACAGCCAACGAACATATCCGAACCGTGGCCAGTATTCTGAGTTAAAATACTGGAAAAAAGAGTGTAAGTGGAGACTATTACAATTGTCATCAATTGCCACATGGCCATAAACATTATAGTGGCTATCCTCCATCGCAGAGTCTACAATCATAGCAACTGCTTCAATTTTCTTCAATTCAAAATCACGAACATTCTCTAGGATGAAAGAATATTTATCAATTTGTCCGAGATCTTCTTTGCAAAAAAATTGAAGATCTCTGAAAAATTTGAAATTTATTTTATTCCGGTTGATGGAGCAATTTTCCTTACTGCACGAAGAGCTTTATCGATTCCAGCTTTAAATGCTGCTGGCGAATGTAGTTTCAGCTGATGAAGTGGTCCAATTTGACACACAATTTTGACTTTATACTGTAGAAAAACGTCAAGTTCCTTCGTAGAATCAAAATCATTGGATGTCCACTGCTGATTTGGACAGAACGTGTCGTTACCTGAGTGCAAATTAGAAATTTTTACCATTCGACGAGGTTATTGAAAAAGCTGTTGTATATGCCACTCACTGGCCATAGTGGCTTTTTCTATCTTACTGGGTCGCTGCATCTATCATTTCAAAATGAATAGAGTATGGTTATTTTTTAAATTTATGCCAAACAATTGATCTCGAGTCCCATTTTTTACGTAATTATTTTGACAATTGATTCGTGTCCGGACCACGTTCTAATTGAAGCTGACATTTTAGTCGAAATTGGAAACTTGAAAATTTGTAGGTTGATGAACTAGCGCTGGGCATGAACCCTATAGAAAATAACTCTTTATTTACGTGAATACAGTAATTATAAGGAAGAAAATGAATAAAAAGCTATCAATTCATCACTTGGGCTTCAGGCAAGCTGAAAAACAATGAATTATGAATTTTTACAAATATTGTGAATTAATATGAATGTTCTTGAATATGAGCCTGTATTTATTTTTTTCATACTGTTGTAGTTTATGCTATACTTATATTCGTTTTTTTATCCATTTGAAACTTCCATCTTTCATTTCTTCTCTTTTCAAAGATGCATCAATTTCTGTTAAGTTCTTCTGAATTTTGTAGGGCATGTTTACTGCCATGATTTGTTCTTCATTTTTGTTAACCATGCACTCAAAAATTATCGATCACTCTTGTTTTTGAAGCTAAAAATTGTACTTGTAGCCAAAAATTCTCAGTTGCTGTAGGGAATACTTTGTCTCATTTTCCTCGACAAGTTTCAATTATTTTAAACCATCAGATCCCAAGATACTATCAGAAATGTGGGACGTGAGACAGGGAGCCCAAAAATGCATTATATAGTTGTGGTTTATGTACCGCATCAGAAGAGTTCTGTTTTGGCCACATAATTTTTTCACGTGAAACATGGCATGTTTCATACTGTTACGACAATGTCGGGTCCTGAGAACGTGTTTACACATAATTTGCATATTCATAATTTTTATGCATACTTATATTCATTGAAATAACAACACGAGAACATATTTCGAATCCTCTCAAAAATCTTCTTTGTCATGAAAAATAGCACGTGGAATAAAATTACTGCAAAATACAGAATTTAAAAAATTTAAAAAAAAGTTAAAAAGAAAATTAAAAACTGCAGCTTTTTGAGGGTTAATATATGAATTTTCTTTTTTCTAAATGCATTTTGACAGCTAACTACTGCTGGGGAATGTAAATGCTTTCTTCATTTCTGCTAAAATATTCATATATTTTCAACCTAATGCCTGTTCTCAAAATAAAACATGATTTCTTTGTTTTTTTGAGCATGTTTTCAAAAAGGGTAGAGCCATCACAATTCCTTGTATTCGACGACAGTAGAACCACAGTACTATATTAAGGTACTTTTTGCATCTTGCATACAACATATATAATTTACTGTAACTTAGTTGTTCCAGGACCATGTTAGCCCTTGATGAAACTGGCCGTTTATCACTCAAAATTACAAAAGACAGAAATGTGGAAGGTGCTACTTGAGAAATATTGTGCAATAGTGAATTACATGAAACAATACGTGAATTGCAGTCAAAATGTCTGGAAACGAGAATGTGGAAGTGTTTACGAAGAAATATGAACATCAATTGAAGATTTGAGTATTTACAAAAAAGAATTATAAACATTGCAAATATTAGAAATGTAATTTTAGCATGTAAAGAAAATTAGCATATTTAACAAAATATTACTGTACTATAGTTTGTTTTTCTTGAAATGCTTTTAAATAAGAAAGTGGAAAGTAAGTAGTATTTCAGATTTTTACGATTTTCTGATAAACGATATATCGTATAGGAATGGAAATTTGTGAACGTATTGCAATAACCTTTAACAACTTTTCGAGCGAAAAATTTTACAGTAACAGCCCTATGTAAATGATTTCGACGACAGTTCTGATTTGTGTCACTTTTCTATTTGGAAGCATTTTATAAAAAACAGACTCTTATAATTTTCTTTTACTGCGTAAATTTTCATTGATTTCTATATTGATTGGTAATCTGTATTTCATTTGCATAAATAGCTCTTATTACTTGTCATTCCCTATCATTTTTGCTTAATTTTCCTTTTACAACTGTACATCAGTTTCGAATGAAATTATTTTATGCACACTGAATGGAATATACCTGTTGTTGAAGCAGATATTGCTTTAACCTTGTAAAGGAATTTTAAGCTCCACTTTCGCATTGGGTTGCAGTTCTCCTGTATGGTCTCTTCCAATTCCAACTTGTCCACTCAATTTCACGCCACTCTTGTTTTCGACGCTCATTTTCACGTGCCCGCTTTGATCACTGCTCAATCCTGCGCCAACAGATACAGTATTTTGGTCGTCTAGTTTCGTCCGTAAATTTCCATCAACGGATAATTTCCTTTTATTGTCAGCCGAAAGGCCAACTGCTACGGTCCTCCGTTCGTCCAATTTGTAGTCCAATTGCCCCCTAGCCGAAGCGCTTTGCTGGTTGTCGGCCGAAAAATCGGCGCTCAATTTCAATCCGTTGGCCGTCCGGTACTGAGCGCCCCAATCCACGCGCGTATTGTCATTGTGTTTCGAAGCCCTGGCATATACTTTAGACACTTCATTCTCTGCTTGTAGGCCGAACGAATGCCGCCCCGTGTGGTCGCCCGAAGCTGTAGCGCTGAATTTCGACCCGAGTTGATTGGTGTATTGAAGGGCGGCGTCCAAATTCGCCCTTCCACTACGATCCACTTGTCCGCCGAGGTTGAATGCAGTTTGATCGTTCACTCGAACGTTCGTTCTCCCCTGGATCGAATGAATTTTCCCATCATTCCCTAGGTTTGGTTGAAAACTAGTTTGAACGCGCGGTTCCGGTTGGAATTTTGGAGAAAATTCACGATCATAACGACCTGCAGACAAGCTTTCGATTCTTTCAAAAAAGTTGCGATTACTGCCACCGATACTCATCGAAGATGGCGATATTTGGAATTTGGAATAGGGGTTACTGAAGGAGCCGAGGGAAGGTGAGAACTTGTAACCGTTGTTCATCGCAGCATGCAGACGCATGATGGGCATGGCACTGAAATGAGTTAATATCTCTGCATAAGACGTAAAAAGAAGGACTAATCAGATACTTTGAAAAAGTTCTAGCATCAATTTGGTGTGACTATAATTCATTCATTTTGAAAAATATTGCTCGTCATGAGTACTACCCATATGCCAAAAAAGATAGGGCAGAATCCACCAGCCAGAAGTACAGGACTCTCGAACAAGTGAAATTTCCTCCACCACTCGAGTCCTGTCAGTCAGCTTTTCTGTACCGCATGTCATGCGGCTTATAACTTAACACTTTAAAATTTTTACAGTAACATCAACATTATATTAGTGAAATAGTGTATATTCTCATTTTGATGCGGACCAAATGGCAACAGCATGATTTGCAAAATCCTGAGGCAAAAGTTTGACGCAATGCCCCCCTATAATGCATTGAGTGGTACCTCATTTCACTGAAAATTTACCGATGAAATTCGGCCCCATGCACACGTACAAAATATTTAGAATTTGGGTCCAACTGTTTTCGATATTTCAGGGGGGGTGTCGTTGCCTATTTTTACATGTTTTTCCAAATTTGCAGAAACCTCGTTGATTCTAAGGCCTAGGTTTGTATACCTATATTGCTCGTATCAGGGCACCCTACATATTTGCTACAGCGCACTTTGTTGTTTTCTTTCTTAAATGATGGCATCCCCCCTACGTGCTTCGCAAAATGAAAATTGCAGACTAATTGTATTAAAGGGGTAAATTCAATATTATCGTGAATTATCTCCTTAAATGATACCATGTCTATTTCTAATATATCATGCCGACACTACATTACCATATGCTGTATGGAATCATATGTCATACATTATGGAATACTTTATGCGATATTATCAAGCTTGAGAAGAATTGATGAATTTCAAACATTAGCTGACTGATGGCAATGTCAACATCGATTCAAAAATGCAGCTGCTCATGCTACGAAATTGATTCAGATTTGGAGTTCGTACAAGTGGAAAACTATGAAACATAAACTTTACCAGTTTAGATGTGAGTGGTTATTATGATTTGCTATATCACGTGGTACATCCCTGCCTACTATTTCTAGTCTTGAATATGAGTTGACCATGACTACTACCAAGCCTAGGTCAATCTTCATCTTGTAAAGTAACAAGAAGCATACATTTCCATTTGATATGAATAGATCATGTGTTATACCACATATCGGCATGCCTACTTTTTCTGCTTATGTTTCATGTCCTACAATATATCCGACCATATGACAGGCAGACTGTGAATGATAAGCAATTGTATGATATCTATTTATACATTGTCTGCCACAGTGACACAATTTTATATGAGAATACTCCCCACGGATTGTGAGATTTATTTGGTTACTTTATCCTAATAAATAAGTCATCATTGTGCATGATTTGGACAATTTATTGAACATAAATTCTCAATCATATGCTTTTCTTTTGGGTTACGCCTATGTGTAGTTATAGCACTAGATCACTGTGACATCCGTCACCTCTGTGAAAAAATGTGGCTGAAACTCGGTTGATTGATAATCACTCATGTTAACTTGATTCTTTATCTGATCGAGAATTCTAAGGGATGATCTCTATCAGCAGCTGATTATTATCGAAATTGTTCGATTGTGATATGAGATTAGGAAAGCTCTTAGTACTTATTCCACTAATCTGATGGTGATCCCATCAAGGAATGCAGCATCGATCTAGACCTATAGTTTGTTTTTCTTAAAATTCCTGTAGATCATAAGCGTGGAGAGTCTTTTGCTGAAACACAGATACGAGACATTAGACTAGAAATTTCTGAGCTTACTCGAATAACCCTTAACCATGTTTTCAGGTAAAAAATTGTGCTGTACTTGCGAAAAGAGTTTTAATTTTTGTCGTTGTTTGATTTATGAATTTTATAAAGAACAGACTACACATCGGTGTCTATGATTTAGCGCACGTTTGAGCAACTTTCTGCTATATAATCATGGATAGATCTGGCTCCAAGGCAGATCTTACTAGACGTCAAATTTGGTTCCCCGACATACCCCTGATCTTCATTATTGTTTGAGGAGGATTTTCATCACAACTATACATATGGCCTGGTAGGGTCTACTTCACACATGTTATTGTGCATTTCATAGCCAACAGGCAATGAAATAATAATGCATAGAGATAACTTAAATTGGAAACGTTGAATTCTAAGCATTAGAAACTCCAAAAATTCAGAATTGTGCATATAAAAAATGACTTCTTGTATGGAATACCTTGAAATGATGACAAGAATTTGAAAATAATTCATCGTAACTGCAGCTTGTACAAGGCAATGAAAATCAAACAATGATGTTGGTACTCTTTTTAGTCGCATTAAGTACTCAATGAATGAATCAGGAAGAGTCAATAAAACCTAATATGATAAGTTTTTTTCGAAATTAAATTTCATTACTCATCTAAAGCACGTTGCTTTAGATGAGTAATTGGCTTAGTTTTATAGCTGACCTGAATGAAAAAAATTTCGTCATTGTTCTAATTGAAATGTGATAAAAGTATTAGTCATATGTAAACTTTGATAATTATTGAATTTTTGAAAAAAAGATCGAGTTTTAAAAAAATTAAGAAAATTTTCCGAGACATGTCTCAAAAAGGAAATTTTCGAAAGAAAGCATACTATTTTCCAAGAAAACGTCAGGAACTTATCGTTTTATTCTTAAAAATGTTTAACCACCCAAGAACTTCACGTAAAAGTAACGCCATAATTTTGAGTTTTTACTTTTCAATTTTTACTGAGTTTTGAGTACTTGTGGAAGAAAATTTGTGGCCGTCCATCCGAAAAATTTATATGCTGTACATTTATGCTGGTGACGATTATTTTTCGGAAATTTGGATATAGAAAAAATATTGGCTCGGGAAAAATATAAAACTAGAAAATTATCTTCGCGTTAAATCAGTGTTTTTCCCCTGTGCAAAACTTCTTTTCAGATTTTTTGCACCGTGCAAAAATATTTATCAAGACCAATTTCATCTTATTGCATTTATATTTCTAAATTTATTTATAGCACCAAAAAAAATTTTTGGCGTCCAAAACAGGTAATTTTTTTGCACCATGGAAAACAGCACGTGCAAGAAAAAACCACTCCTTCAAGTGATTTTCTCACTGTTATTTTAGAAACTGATACATGTTATTTCTATCAGCTGTCTGTTTGAGCTGAATTTTGATTTATATTGAGTGGCCAATGAGAAAATAATGTAGGATCAGTCAACAGACAACCACGCGAAATAACTCAAAATGAGGACACAAACCGTTGTGTCCTTTACTCTAAGTGTTCTGTTACAGCAAATGTTCAATTATTCCAATGTCCATTACTCCGTGTGTTCATACACGCACATAGGGGTTAGGTGGGGTAAATCCCCTTACTTGGAACCTAGCCACTCCTCTTGGCCCAAAAAATTGTCAAACACCAACCTGAAATTTTTTTAAGACAGCTTTTTTGATGATTTTTGTGCATATTTTGTATGAAAAACAAGCTTGCAGAACTTTCTTTTGTTTTTTGCTCACCCACCCCCCCTACCCCCTGGATAAAAAGTCCAAGAACCCTCCCCGCTGGAAAATTCTTGCCATGCATGTCTGCATGTGTCCCACCACAAGTGTCTCGTCCCATTACTCCAAGAGTGCTGTAAATTTTAAAATAGCATTAAGATCAAAGTTTTCACCTTGCAGCTTATCATTTTAAAATTATTTAAATATGCCAATTCAATTCTATGGTGCAATAACTTGTCTAAATAACTTATATATTGTAATTCTGAAACTTTCTCTGGCAAAAATCTTTATTGAGACAAACTAGTGTACAAAGTATCAAGATAATTTCCCAAAAAATGCGAGATTTTATGCAAACATAGTTGAACTGCATCCAAAATTTGATTTATGCTACTGTCAGCACCCAAGCTAAATGTGTGACTCGGGTCTCTGTTCGAAGGTAATGCAAAGGCAAGCAAGTATTCATACTTACTTCACTATTGTATAAATGATGATAAACCACAGAACTACTACACTGAACTGATACATGGAAAGGTACACAGTTTATATACAATCAAAACTGGGTCAAATACCACAGGTGAGCGAATCGCGTCAAATTAAGCATAAATCATACATAGATACTGTAAAAATGTGTTACTGTAATCACAAAAATTGTTTGTTCACTTGATATATTCAATAAATGATTTTTTTCGCATAGATTATGGAACTATCATCATCTGCAGGTTACCAGTCGAAACAAACTCCAAAAAAGTAGCATCCAGGATACAAATAATCGTTCAAAAGTACAAAACTGATCATTTGCCAATAATTAGCATCATGCTATAACTTTTAATCTCAGAATTTCCTCAAGGGCAGTGTGCTAGGAAAAGATGACGAACTATATACTCCATCCATTTTCAAATGATATGAAGCTAAGTTCCAAGGGACAAGTTAGTGAGCTTATTACTGTAATCAATAAAGGAATTCTGTTCGTCAATGAGGTGCCAACATAACACTTGGAAATTTCCTCCGCTTGAAGTGGTCAAAATTTATCCAGTAGAGCTCAGATACTGATGCAGTTCTGTACAAATAGACAGTTACGAATGAACAATTTGACTTTTTTCATTCCAGATGAAGAATTTTAGCGTTTGTCTACCATACTAAATCTTCCATTGAGTGAAAATTGTATAGCAGATTGAACCTATTTTTTTGGCCTTTCGCCGCTTTATCATTTTAAGACACTTTCAGCAGTGAATAATAGTGACAGAATCGACGATCGCTTTTGAGACAAGACTCGAGCTATCGAGGCAAATGGCGATAGGGGATGATGATCCTGAAGAAGCAAACGTGTTGCTATAAAATAAAATCATTAAGGTTTTTATTTTTCGTATACTTTTATTCATTTCGACAATAAAAAAATTCTCAGCGAGATTAAAAAAATCATCACTTTGAAAACACAAACTTCAAAACTTGAATGATAAGACTTTCCACTTCCCCTTGCAACAAGAAATGAAGGTCATGTCCGATGAATCTTGATTATTTTTCTACTTATCAGCTATTTAGTGTCTGATCAATATTCTGAAAACTCCCGTTTGAACTCGAATAATAGAGACCAATATTTGCGATCACTTTGGTGGTTTGAATATGTTTCTCGTCTACAGTAATTCAAAAAATCGCGTTAGACCTATGCACTACATGTAGCGCTTGCTTTCAACTCTATCAAGAAAAACGGCGATTGAAAAAAAACAGACTTTAGGCTCATGTTGACAGTCGCATCGATCATAGGACTCAAGATGACGTCAGATGATCATCATAACGTTTGTAGCCTATTTGAACAATTTATGACGCTAAGATTAAATGAGTGGGAATTGGTCACTCAGATGTGATCAGATATTCATACAATAAGCAAAAGCTTCTGGAGGCTGTTTCAACAATTTTTGACTAAAAGATCGCCTGAATGACCACTCGTCATTTGGACCATCTGGATAACCACATTATCATGGTCCTAAGTTTGATCCGCAGATTATTCCGCTGTCTCCACTATGAGCGAATGCACTCTTCAGCGGCTGCCCTTATATTCAAAAAAAAGTTTTTGTGGTATGAAAAATCCATATAAATTCTGTCGTGAAGCACTGAAAAATCTACATTTTTGACTTTTTTGATCTAAAACGGCCATTTTCTATCAGAAAACTGATATTTTCCACTTTTTTCTTTCCAACCACCTCACCATTTGGTCCTTAGATGGCCATGTTGTAGGTCGGCATGTGGTCGATTTCCAGTTATTAGATTTTCGTTTTTTTCAGTCAATCCCGCGAGGTATACGAAAAATCAAGAGAGCAGTTGTAGTCGATCGGGAAGCGAAAATCTGGATCGCACACAGGACTTTCAGTAGTTGGGTCAGTCATTTGAAAATATTCATTTTCTTTATTCGTATTCGTTTATAATTTTCTGGTCGTCTTATTGTACTCATACTCATTCATAGTTTTATATCTGATCTTATTTATATGCTTCACCAGCATTTCAAAATGGCAGTGGATGATGTAAACTTATCACTACTGTAGGCAATTGGAATAATTTTTTCATCAACGAGCAAAATCAAAAAATCTTGAAAATTTTTCAGCTAACGAGGTCCGAAACTTTCAAAAGATGAATAAGCATGATAAAGTTCTTCACGTATTCTTTAGCAACTGGCTACGTTTTTGCTCCAATATTGCGTGCCAGTTAGCCCTTTGTTGCTGCGACCTTTATCCGAAGTTGATAGGTGTGATTTTGTTCATGAT